>JAOWBW010000121.1:476082-1030672 GCA_026119855.1 Campanula takesimana | reverse complement strand
ATCACTGTCATATCTCACGTATATGTTTCGTTAGTAATCGAATTGTTGGGTTCGTTTTCACATGCGCAGCGGAATAAAGCATTTAAAATTTTAATGAAACCCAAAGCCATGGATCCGTTCATATGATTAAATCAAATACAACAAGATGAATAGAGGAATAACTAACCCTTGATGGCTATGAATTTCTAGCTTTTGAACTTGGTGGAGATTTTGAAACTTGATCAAGAACGCGAACCTTGAAGATGATGAGCTTCACCCTCTAGCGGTATCCACACCACGAACGAATATCAAGCAACTTCTTGATCTTGGTTGCTAGACCAAATTGTGAAACACACTTTCACAATTGCAAGAACTATATGGAATTATGAATATTTCTTGTTCTTCACCTTTTGGATCTTAGAACAAGAAAAATAACCTCTCAAAACCTTATGGAGGCACTCACAATAATATGTCTAATGGCTGGTGAAAAGATGCTTTTATAGGACCTATTCATTAACTCTTAATGACCTAGGATTCCTAAATCCCGTCACCTTAATTAAGGCAAGTCCTTATTCTGCCAGGAATTCTGGCACGTCGTGCCCCTTTATTTGGCACGGTCGTGCCAAATGGGTCGAACCTGCCAGACCTTCCCCGAATATTGGCACGGTCGTGCCCCTATGTTTGGCACGGTCGTGCCAAACGGACCGAGCCTTTTGCCTTGTTTTGGATTTATGGCACGGCCGTGCCATTTTAAGGCGCACGACCGTGCCAGAGCCAAAACCTGACATTTTTCCATAATTCCAATTTAGTCCTTTATGATTCGTTCTATTTGTGTGTGACCCTCTAGGATTACACTAAGTTGGCAATGGCTCAAACATGAACTCATAAGATATGATTAGGTTCTAGCAAACCGTCATACCTACCCAAATAGTGTAACTAGATACAAGTTCGCATTCCTTTAGAATATGTCACAATCCCTTTGTCCACGATGTCATTGAACACAGGTCATGGTCAAACGGTCAACTTGTTTTGTTCAATACTTTCTCGATTCCGAATATGTTGATAATTCAAATGCTATTGATCCAATCAATCCATTTGAGTCCGGCCGAACATTTCATCAACATCATTCCTTCGAGGGGCCCAAGCTTGACATCTCTCCGTGGAGGGACAAATCCATTTAGCTTATTATTCTTCCCAACGGGAATCCGATTATGCCAATCATACCCTTTATAACTACCGTGTTAAGGTAGCGTTTGAATATGTCAAACACAATGTTCATCAAGTGGAAGACTATAATAACTTCATGTCTAAGGATTCAAATGACATAACTAATATGAGATATATGTACGACATAGACCATGACATAAATCTCATGCAGCGGGTCAAGTCCAGTACCTTGTTCCAAACAAGTACCCATAAATCTAACATGATCATCCCATGATCATTTAGCCTTTATACTAGTGCTTAACAAGCACTAGGGACGGGGATTATTATAAGTAAACATGAACAACAATAATAATCAAAGCATCTCTTTATTGATATGAAATAAATGATAACAATTACAACGTTTATTAAACGTGCCTAGGGCACTACTACCAACAATCTCCCACTTGCCCTAGGCCCAATCTCCCATGTATCTAATACCCATGGACCTAACATGACCATCATGTTTAGCTTGTGGAAGTCCCTTTGTTAGCGGGTCCGCAACATTGTCATCAGTAGGTACTCTGCATATATTTACGTCTCCCCTATCAACGATCTCTCGAATGATATGAAAACGCCTAAGTATGTGTTTGGATTTCTGATGTGCTCTTGGTTCCTTTGCTTGAGCAATAGCACCATTATTGTCGCAATAAAGGTCTATTGGACTAGCAATACTAGGAACCACTTCAAGTTCAGTTATGAACTTCTTAATCCAAACAGCTTCCTTTGCAGCATCCGATGCAGCAATATACTCAGCTTCTGTTGTAGAATCAGCGGTTGTACTTTGCTTGGAACTCTTCCAGCTTACAGCTCCACCATTTAACATAAACACAAATCCTGATTGCGATCGGCTATCATCTTTGTCGGTTTGGAAGCTTGCATCCGTGTAAGCATTTACAACGAGATCATCTTCCATTCCTCCATAGACAAAAAACGAGTCTTTAGTTCTTCTCAAGTACTTAAGAATCGCTTTTACGGCTATCCAGTGATTTTTGCCAGGGTCGGATTGGTATCTACTTGTCATGCTCAAAGCATAAGACACATCCGGCCTAGTACAAATCATGGCATACATGATGGACCCAATTGCCGAAGCATATGGAACATCATTCATTTTCTCACGCTCATCGTTTGTCTTAGGACATTGAGTCTTGCTTAGAGAAACTCCATGTAACACGGGCAAGGTTCCTCTCTTAGAATTTTCCATACGGAATCTTCTAATGACCTTGTCAATGTATGTACTTTGGCTTAAACCAAGTAGCCTCCTTGATCTATCTCTATAGATCTTAATGCCAAGAATATATGCGGCTTCACCCATATCTTTCATTGCGAAGCACTTTCCTAACCAAGTCTTCACAGACTGAAGTGTAGGAATGTCGTTTCCAATGAGTAATATGTCATCCACGTATAAAATAAGGAATAGCACTATGCTCCCACTAATCTTCTTGTATACACAAGGCTCATCTTCGTTCTTGATGAAGCCAAACTCTTTGACCGATTCATCAAAACGGAGATTCCAACTCCTTGAAGCTTGCTTCAATCCATAGATGGATCTTTGCAATTTGCATACCTTAGAATCTTGTTCAAAACCTTCTGGTTGTGTCATATACACATCCTCTTGGAGTTTTCCATTTAGGAAAGCGGTTTTGACATCCATCTGCCATATTTCATAGTCATGATATGCGGAAATGGCAAGCAAAATTCTTATAGACTTGATCATTGCTACGGGTGAAAAGGTCTCATCATAGTCAATGCCATGAACTTGCCTATAACCTTTCGCTATAAGCCTAGCTTTGTAAGTATGCACCTTCCCATCCATGTCAGTCTTCTTCTTGAAGACCCATTTGCATCCTATGGTTTTTACACCTTCAGGCGCATCAATCAAATTCCAAACTTGATTGTCTTGCATGGATTGCAATTCGGATTCCATGGCTCCAAGCCACTTGTCCGAATCAGGAGAGGACATCGCCTCTTGGTAGGTTGACGGTTCATCATTCTCAATGATTTCTACCTCATTACTATCCATTACGAGAAATCCATATCTCTCGGGCTCGGATCGTAACCTACTAGATCTGCGAGTTACTTGTGTATTTTGAACAGGTTCCACAACTCCTTGTGGTTCTTGTTCTTGTTCCACTATTGGTTCAATATTATTTTCTGGGTCTCGAATTTCTTCAAGATTTATTTTACTCCCACTGATTTCTTTGGAGAGAAACTCTTTCTCTATAAAGACACCAGTTCGGGCAACAAACACTTTGTTGTCCTCACGGTTGTAAAAGTAATATCCTTTAGTTTCCTTAGGATATCCCACGAAAATACATTTATCGGATTTCTGTGCTAGTTTGTCAGAGATAAGTCTCTTGACATAAACTTCGCAACCCAAATCCTCATGAAAGATAAACTAGGTTTCTTTCCACTCCACATCTCATATGGAGTCTTTGGAACCGATTTAGTTGGAACTTGATTTAGTGTGAAAGCAGCGGTTTCTAGGGCGTAACCCCAAAAGGATATTGGAAGATCAACTTGACTCATCATTGATGGAACCATGTCTAACAAAGTCCGATTTCTCCTCTCAGACACACCATTCCATTGTGGTGTTCCAGGCGGAGTCAATTGTGAAACTATTCCACAATTCTTTAGATGATCATCAAATTCTTGCTCAAGTATTCACCACCTCGATCTGATCGAAGTGCCTTTATACTTTTGCCAAGTTGTTTTTCTACTTCATTTTGAAATATTCTAAATATCTCAAATGCTTCACTTTTATGTTTCATTAGGTAAACATACCCAAATCTACTATAATCATCAGTGAAGGTTATGAAGTATTGAAATCCTCCCCTAGCATTGCTACTTAATGGTCCGCATACATCGGAATGTATCAACCCCAATAAGTCGCTTGCCCTTTCACCTAGCTTGGTAAAAGGTGTCTTAGTCATTTTTCCAAGAAGACACGACTCACAAGTATCATATGACTCGAGGTCACATGAACCTAAAAGTCCGTCCCCATGGAGTTTTGAGATACGCTTCTCATTAATATGACCAAGACGGCAATGCCACAAATAAGTATGATTTACATCATTAGGTTTAGATTTCTTATTTACATGATAGACATTATTTTCATTCTTGACATCCAAGATATAAAGGCCATTAAATGAATTAGCAATACCATAAAGCACATCATTTAAATAAATAGAAAATTTCTTATTCTCAATAAGAAACTTAAAACCTTCATTATCCAAACAAGAAATTGAAATAATATTTCTGCTTAAATCCGGAACATAATAACAATTGTTCAAAACAAGAATTAATCCGGAAGGTAAAGTGACTTCATAAGTCCCTACGGCTAATGCAGCAACTCTTGCTCCATTCCCCACGCGTAGATCTACTTCACCTTCTTTAAGCAGTCTCCTATTCTTTAGTCCCTGCACATTTAGACAAATGTGAGAACCACATCCGGTATCCAATACCCAAGAATCAGTGGTAGAAAGGAGAATATCTATCATATAGATACCTGAAGTCGACGCAGCCTTGCTGCTCTTCTTCTTCTTTTGCTCTTCCAAGAAAGCCTTGCAATTACGTTTCCAATGACCAATTTCTTGACAATGGAAACAGATTGCATCCTTTTGTGAATCAGGTTTTGCCTCAGAAGCCTTGGCAACCTTTGCCTTGCTTATTTTGGGTTTGACAACTTTTGCCTTACCCTTTCCTTTGGCACCAGCCTTCTTCCCATCATGAACCAAGAGCACGGGAGAACCTTTCTCCACAATTTTCATCTCTGCAGTTTTGAGCATTCCATGCAACTCAGAGAGATTCTTATCCATTCCATGCATGTTATAATTCATCACAAACTGATTATAACTTTTGGGCAATGAATTAAGAATGAGATCCGTGGCTAGCTCCAATGGGATTGGATAGCCAAGTTTCTCAAGGTGCTCTACATAACCTTTCATTTTAAGAAAGTGAGGACTCACTTGTTGCCCTTCATTCATTTTACTAGTAGTGAATGCAACAATGGTCTTGTACCTCTCTTGCCTAGCTTGCTCTTGAAACATGGTTCTCAACTCCACGCCTATCTCATAGGCTTCCAAATGTTCCAAACTTTGTTGGAGTTTTGAACACATAGCAGCAAGAATGAGACAACTTACATCTCTAGAATCATTACGATGTTTCTTGTAATTGTCTCTTTCTACCCTAGGGGCAGTAGGCGGTGGTTCAGCAGGGAGAGGCCCATCGAGAATGTACAACTTATCTTCTTGCCTAAGAACAATTCTTATGCTACGGATCCAATCCATAAAGTTGGTACCATTCTCTTCGAGCTTATCCTTCTCATGGATCGATCGCAACGACATTGATTGAGTGTTATTAGTCATTATCTACAAATATGCAAAAATTTCCAAAATTTAATAAGTACCGATTTTCATTAAAGAGATAAATAGTGTATTTTTCAAACAAAATACTCCCACTAAATTATATAACCTTCATATACATCCAATGTATAATATAATTTAAATGGGTTAAGATCCAACTTTAATTTAATTTCAAGTCCGCTAAGGCGGATTACACAAAATCAAATTAATTAGGTAGACAACTCTTGTCAATCATATCTCATATGACTCTTAGTTCCTTTTATGAGATTCTTTAAGAAATCCAATTTCAAAAAGCATGTTAAACCTCATCTTTGCCTAGGCCCAAAACTGTTTTGACGCCCAATTAAGTCTAACCATTTTAAACGCATAGTTAATGTGTCCCGCTAGGGCGTGCCCACATTATCTATCTTGCTCATACATAAATAAATTTAATGCACCTCGCTAGGGCGAATCTACATTAAAATCACTCATGTACTAACAAGTGTTTTAATCATGGCATGGCAATAAAAGACTTAAAACTTTCTTTGAAGGTTCATCACATATAGCATATAACACATTTATGAGCACATAATATAAACATGTTACACATCAAGTTTAGCCACTAAATTAATCTCCATTAATTTAAGCATAATATTTATGTGTCATTAGTTTCTCTATAATTATGAGGATGAGACTATTTGAACTTTGGTTATCATCTCCAAATCAAGACAACAAGAAGTGCGACCGAAACTAAGCCATATGGCATCCACAATTCCGCACTAATTCAAGAAACCAAGAAAGTAGTCCATGTGGCCGAAACTAAGCAATAGATGGTCTCGATGAACGTAGGCCAATTGCATTCACAATTCCACATGGATCTCCAATCTTTGAATCAAGAACTTTGTTTCTTAATTTTAGCAATTATGAACTCTTCATAATTCTAACTTCGTTTTATCTTTGAAACTTCGATTGCGATCAAGTTTGGGAAACACAATCTCGATGAACGTAGATTAGCCATCCAAACCTTGAACCAATCTTAGACTCACAAGACTAAAACAAATAGGAAATTTAAACCCAAGATCCACACCCAAGACCCAAGCCCTACCCCGCGCCAAACCCTAGGTCCGGCCGGGTCAAGGTATGGGTCCGGTCGGACCCTTCCGAAAATCAAAATTTTTAAAGTTCCAAAATTTGTCTCAAAATTGTTTTTCCCGATTCAAATAAGGATTTGGTGTTCTTGGTGATCCAATCACCATGATCAACAAAACCTTGAATAAACAATTTATTTTTGAATCCCTAGAATATCAAAACTTTGATCCAATCAAAAATTGATAATCCAAACAATTTTAAATCCACCATAATTTTTATTGCGATTGAATAGTGCGATTAAAGTTTCTAAAACAATAAACCACATAAAATCATATAACACATAAACATCACGTAATCCAATATTCATATCATGCTAGGCACATAAACAATTTATATACACACAACATGATCTTAGTATTGAAATAATCAACATGAACGTGGCTCTGATACCACTGTTGGGTTTCGTTGTCACATGCGCAGCGGAATAAAGCATTTAAAATTTTAATGAAACCCAAAGCCATGGATCCGTTCATATGATTAAATCAAATACAACAAGATGAATAGAGGAATAACTAACCCTTGATGGCTATGAATTTCTAGCTTTTGAACTTGGTGGAGATTTTGAAACTTGATCAAGAACGCGAACCTTGAAGATGATGAGCTTCACCCTCTAGCGGTATCCACACCACGAACGAATATCAAGCAACTTCTTGATCTTGGTTGCTAGACCAAATTGTGAAACACACTTTCACAATTGCAAGAACTATATGGAATTATGAATATTCTTGTTCTTCACCTTTTGGATCTTAGAACAAGAAAAATAACCTCTCAAAACCTTATGGAGGCACTCATAATAATATGTCTAATGGCTGGTGAAAAGATGCTTTTATAGGACCTAGTCATTAACTCTTAATGACCTAGGATTCCTAAATCCCGTCACCTTAATTAAGGCAAGTCCTTATTCTGCCAGGAATTCTGGCACGGTCGTGCCCCTTTATTTGGCACGGTCGTGCCAAATGGGTCGAACCTGCCAGACCTTCCCCGAATATTGGCACGGTCGTGCCCCTATGTTTGGCACGGTCGTGCCAAACGGACCGAGCCTTTTGCCTTGTTTTGGATTTATGGCACGGCCGTGCCATTTTAAGGCGCACGACCGTGCCAGAGCCAAAACCTGACATTTTTCCATAATTCCAATTTAGTCCTTTATGATTCGTTCTATTTGTGTATGACCCTCTAGGATTACACTAAGTTGGCAATGGGCTCAAACATGAACTCATAAGATATGATTAGGTTCTAGTAAACCGTCATACCTACCCAAATAGTGTAACTAGATACAAGTTCGCATTCCTTTAGAATATGTCACAATCCCTTTGTCCACGATGTCATTGAACACAGGTCATGGTCAAACGGTCAACTTGTTTTGTTCAATACTTTCTCGATTCCGAATATATTGATAATTCAAATGCTATTGATCCAATCAATCCATTTGAGTCCGGCCGAACATTTCATCACATCATTCCTTCGAGGGGCCCAAGCTTGACATCTCTCCGTGGAGGGACAAATCCATTTAGCTTATTATTCTTCCCAACGGGAATCCGATTATGCCAATCATACCCTTTATAACTACCGTGTTAAGGTAGCGTTTGAATATGTCAAACACAATGTTCATCAAGTGGAAGACTATAATAACTTCATGTCTAAGGATTCAAATGACATAACTAATATGAGATATATGTACGACATAGACCATGACATAAATCTCATGCAGCGGGTCAAGTCCAGTACCTTGTTCCAAACAAGTACCCATAAATCTAACATGATCATCCCATGATCATTTAGCCTTTATACTAGTGCTTAACAAGCACTAGGGACGGGGATTATTATAAGTAAACATGAACAACAATAATAATCAAAGCATCTCTTTATTGATATGAAATAAATGATAACAATTACAACGTTTATTAAACGTGCCTAGGGCACCACTACCAACACGAATACATTTTCTAACACATATTGTGTTCTGTAGTTATTCTTATTACTTAAATCGTAATATTCACGATTATATGAATTATCTTCATATTACACTAGTCCCTATTTTCTTTAGGAACCATTTCAAGACAAGATATCTTCTTTATATTTTATATACTTCATTGAGTATCTACACGATTAAAAACTAAATCATTTACACTTTAGTGCTTATTTATAGCACTTCCAATATACACGTATCAAGTTCAAGTATGTAGTAGAGTTAATCATTCTCTATCTAGTTCCATAACCCACTTCTTTGGTTATTCATACCATGTACCAATCAGTCAAGAAGCCACATTATATCAAGTAAATATATGCAAGATTTGCATATACACATCAAGACTCTTTCAAGTTATTACCATATTTATGTAATGGTTTCAAGACATTCAAGACTTTCAAGACAATCAAGACAGTCAAGACTTTTACAAGATTTTATTATCTTGTATCCAAGTTCTCAATCCATTTTCTTGGATGGTTAAACATGTACAAGAGTTAATTAACTTATACTTAAGTTATCAATCCAACTCTTTGGTTGTTTAAGACAAGTACAAGATTTACTCATCTTATATTCACGTTTTAATTAAGAAGATGAGCTATACATCTCCCAATCAAGTTCACGGTCCTATTCCTAGGATATTCAAGTTCAAAGCATTAGTTGGTGTCCTTTAGGTACACAAACTTTAGCTACGAGAGGGGAGACTAATCCAAGATTCGTGGACTAGCTCAATGGGAAACAAGCTTCAGGTAATCAAGAAGCTACATTGTTATCAAGCAACTATGTGCGATGATTGCACATACAAGTCAAGAATATTTCTTATTCACGTTAATGCTTGTTCTGAGCACTTCGGAGTTTACACCTTACCCATATATTGGTGTCAAGGCATATACAAGATTTAGTAATCTTATATTCATGTTTTAATCCCTTTTCTTTGGATGTTCAAGTCATGTACAAGATTTTATTGTCTTATACTTCAAGTTTTATTCCAATCTTTGGACATTCAATCATGTATAAGAGTTATACACTTTACTCTTACCAATTCTCAATCCTATTCTTAGGATGTTCAAGTTCAAAACATTGTTTTATACCCCTAAGGTACACAAGACGTTGATTTCCAGACACATAAGAGCATTCATACTCTTATACTCAAGTTCAATGTCCTAAAACACCTATCTAGGTGCTCTAGACAATCAATTTAAAACCCCATTAATTTATTCTTTGAATAGCCCTCTAAGTCTAGGTTATTCAGCTTCTTTCGGATCTTGATTCCGACTTTCCTATAGAAAGTTATGGAGGAAACAAGTCAAGAAGGAAAATCAGGATTTCCACTTGGCACGACCGCGCGTGCAAAAATGGCACGACCGTGCTATCAAGGTCGAGAGGTTTTTACACAAACTTCATTTTCGGCACGACCGTGCCCATAAAAGGCGCACGACCGTGCTAACACTGCCGAGGGATTTTCACACAAAACTCATTTTCGGCACGACCGTGCCCATAAAAGGCGCACGACCGTGCTAACACTGCCGAGGGATTTTTGCCTAAAGGTGATATTTGGCACGACCGTGCCAAATAAAGGCGCACGACCGTGCGGCACAAAATTTGGCCCTTTTCCCCTGAATTCAAGTTTCATTAATTCTCCGTCCCACACGTAGGAGTAACATTTAACTAACACTCCTAACATTCTCAGGAGTATACTAACAAGTTTAGAACTCCTATTTCAAGCCCAATTCATTTCTTTTACCGTCCCATAAATAATAGGACAATTTCCTTTTATTCCTATTTAATATTTCACCGTCCCCAAAAGTATAAGTACAATTTTATATTATACTAATATACCCATTTAGAGATACTTCCATTCATTTTCCCGTACCACAATAATGGTACAATTTTTCTAATAATATTTAAATCAAGTTACTATTTTACCGTCTCACGAATAGGAGTATAAATTTCTTATATATTTACAAACCCATTTAGCATGTCTCTGTACCAAGAAATACTCCCTTCGTCCCAATTTTACAAGTATCACAAAAATTGCCCAAAACATAATTTTAACAAGAACAAGTAGCGGGAATAACATATATGCATGTTATTACAAGTAAGGGGGAGTTAATAACTTACCTAGTCAAAAATCAAGTTGACCCAAATTAATTTCTGATCGGTCTGGAACGCTCTATTCAACGCCACGAATATTTATCCGGGACCAGAATCACGAACGGAGGGATAATTAAGCTCGAGGAGTCGAGAATAGGGTAAAAGTTTAACTTTCTCTCTGAGACAGAGAGAAAGTACGAGAAGAACTGAGAAATGCTTTCTCAGTGAAAAGCAAACCAAGAAGATATACTTAGGATTTTCCAAGAATTGCAACTAGGCCCCTCAAGTTCTAACTTTGACAAAAAGGCCCCTAAACTTTTAACTTTGACATTTAACCACCTTAACTTTCTAACGCAGTTAAATAATTAACTCAAATAAAATAGCATATAATTATGCTAGTCAAGAATTTTACAAGCAAGTCAATAATTTAACAAATAAGTCAAATATTTAACGAGATTAAGGATGGGCGTTACAAATTTTGACCATTATTTAATAATATGATGGATCAAGTACAAATTACAGAGTCAGACTTGTGTAACAAATATTCATAAAAGTTGGGGGCAATATAATCTTCTAGAAACCCTTGACCAAAACTGAATACACGAAATTGACCAAATTCAGATTCAGACATGTTCCAGATGTGTTCTGGATGACTTCGTCTACAACACCAAATGAACACAAGATTCATATATCAGATTACCTAGTCAACGGGCTTATCTCAGACTTGAAAGCGCTTCAGACTGCTCTTGGATCACCAACAAACATGGATAAAATATTATCAACAAAGTAAACATAACTCTATCTCGATCTTTGAATATACTCCTATAGACACCCCGCCTTGGACCTCTCACACCGATTGCATACATAGTATTTTTATTTAACTTGTTTTTGTTAATTTTTGTTACTTCGGTTAAGTTCCTGACCGATTTCGTTAGTTTTGGACTAAACTGAATAACAGAGTTAACTTTAGAGTCATTTCTGTCATTCTGTCATTTTTACCCTCGGGCGCCTCCCTTAATAGTCATGGGGAGCACGCGCGTTTGGTCCAATAGGCCGGACTCGTGCGCGTTTGGTCCAATAGGCCGGACTCGCGCGCTTCCCATTTTGGTAGTTACGGATTGTAGTCTTTTCCCTCCATTTTTTTTGATCACAAAGACCTTTTTTTACCTCCACATTCATCCCCCCTTATTTCATAACTCCCAATCCCACACTTCTAGCCATTTCTTTAAAATAAAATATCATTTTTTATTTTATTTGATTTTCTCTTTATTATTTGATTTTTGTTTATTTTCCTATTGGTTGAAAGACCATATTTTCCTCTCTTTTTTACCTATAAAACCCCTCTCATTTTACCTTAGAAAATGACCTTGGACCTCAATTTTGGACCTTGAGACACCACTTCTTACACACAAAAACTCTACAAAATTCTCTCTACACCAATTTCTCCACAAAGAAGGCTTCTATCCATAAAAACTCTACACAAATTGTTCCATAACAATTTTTTTACAACAACACTATTTTCTTCATCAAGATTGAAGTCTTCTTTCTTTTCCCAACAAGGTACAACTTCTCTTTATTTTATTTATGTGCTTTCTTTAGTGTATGCAATCCCCATCAAATGAGACATGACCAAATGACCACTTTATTATATTAAAGTTGGTTAAGGTTATCTCCCTACATTCTAACTCTACTTTAATTTCACTATTTTATATTAATGTAATTGTTAGCATAGTTATTACATGTAATCTTTAAGCATAAATCAATATAAAGAATTTCCATTTTCTTTCTCTTGCAATTGTTAGCACATTTCTCATATTATTAGAAAGACTTTTTAGCATTAGAACACATTTAGTAGCAAGACCGGCTTAAGCCGGGCGGAGTGGGTGTTTAAGTACTTCCCACTCCGTAACCTAACCCTCGAACTCTTCTCTCCCGAATCTTAGGTTTTTCTTATGTTCCCTTAGTAACATAGGTGGCGACTCTACAAATTAAAACCAATTAGACATCCTAGGATCCTTCCACTGCTCTAGCCAAGTAGTGGGGCTTTCCCGGGGTATCTACAGTGGCGACTCTGCTGGGGACGGTATAGAGGGTTAAACTTGTGTTTTTTTTAATTTTTTATTTTGGTGTTCTTTTATTTGTTTTTTGGGCATTCTGGTGGGAAAAGGTGGGAAGCGTCCGCCTCTGGCCTTCTTGGCCTAAGGCGCGCGCCTCCGATCCTAACCACCAGAATCGCCCGCACTGCATATGTCCTTCTATTTCATATTATTTTGCTAACAAGTTTTATGCAGGGGAAATGTTGAAAATGACCAAGGGAATTAAGTTTTTGTAATTTCTATCTCTTCTCTTTCTTTAAACATTTTTTAAAATCATTTTTTGATTTTCTTGGATTTCATTAAAAAAAAATATGGCCCTAACAGGCTACCATTCGCCTATGTGTATGTACATTGTGTGTGTGTATGTGCGCCGAGTGTGTGTACTGTGTGTGAGTTTTTTTTCTTTCTTTTTTAATTCTTACACTAAAAAAAAATGCCTTCCTAACCATCTTCTCTTTCTTTCTTTTTGTGTTCAAGTATTTAATTGCTACATCATTTCAAAAAAAAAAAAAAAAAGAGGAAGAAAGGGAAAGCTAGCTTTATTCCATGTTTTTAGCTTTTCCAAATCAAAATAGGGAGTTACATTTTTTATTTTGAGACAAAGCTTTTGTACATATTTTTCTCCATTCCTTTTTCTTCCCAAAATCTTTTGACTTAAAAAAAAATGGGGCTGGATCCGGAAATATCAGAAAGGTCACTGAACTTCCAAGAAATTATAGTTTGGTCCATAGATTTTAGATAACTGCAGAACAGTCCCTGGACTTCAGAACAATGCAGAACAGTCCTTGGACTTCAGAACAGTGCAGAACAGTCCCTGGATTTCAGAACAGTGCAGAACAGTCACTGGGTTTCAGAAAACTGCAGTTTGATCCCCAGATTTTAGAAAGTTTCAGAACAGCCCCTGGAGTTCAGAAAATTGCGATCTCGCCCTCTCCCTTCTTTGCTTTCACCGATCATTGGTTGACTCAGAAGTTGTAATAATTTAGGACCTTAATTCTTCTCTTCCCTCTCCTTACTTGCACATATTTGCTTTATTGCTTTAAAAAAAAAGTCACTTGGTTTGACCTCACACTACGTGCACAAATTCCTATCAATTGCTCACTATTGAGTCGCACAAGTTCAAAACCCCAAACCTGTCGAGACCCTTCCTAGGAAGTTTCAAGCTCCACCCGACCTTGACTCTTCCGAAGCGGTAAACCTCAGCCCGTGGCGTAGTTCATGACTACATGCCGGGGGTGGCCTTTAGGCCTCTCTTTAGCCGAGCACAAGCTAACACATTCTAGTTAGGGTCTAACACTCCGTGACCAAGTCGGTTTTCATGTGCCGAGATTTCCCTAAACTAATGTCTTCAAATCATACATGCCGTTTCCAAAAGAAACAAGTGGTTATTATGGACAAAATAAAAATCCGTCCCCGCATGTATGCTTTACTACATTAATTTAGTTTAATCCCGTCATGTGTAGGATTCACAAGCGTGGTGGAATCTGATGAGTATATGGGACCGCGAGAAGGTCTATATACTAGTGTGACGATTCCACTATTATTCTAGAAACCCCAAAAAGGACTACGTCCTTCCGACTTTTGTAAATAATAAAAAAAAAGATTCATTTTTTTCTTATGTAGTTGAGTCTTTTTCTTGTTTGTGGGTTGAATAATTTTAGCCAAAAGGTATTTTTGGGGCCAACCTAAGATCAACCGTGTTCTTCTAATAGGTCCAATGGCTTCGAACGGCAACAACATCAAGGGTGAGAATATTTCCGTGTCCAACGAAAGGCTTTTCAACATAATAAGAGCCATGGGGAAACAAATGGATAGATTTTCCGAGGATACCCGCCGTAAAGACGATTTGTGGCAAGCCCGTTTTGATCTTAAGAGGAGGATTCACAAAGAAGAAGTTTCCGAACTCAAGGCCCGTTTGAAATAATTCACCGACGGCAAGGCAAAGGTCGATGATAATGCATGCTCAAATGTCTCTCCCCTCAAAAGCCACAAAGGTGCCGCCGACAAGCGAGTTTTCACTCCTCTCCTAGGAATGACCCAAACTGAAGTATTCGAAATTCTGATGACAAGTGGAAAGGTCAAGCCTTTGGAAGGGTACATGTAGACACCCCGCCTTGGACCACTCACCCCGATTGCACATTTGATTTTGTGTTTCTCCCTATTTTAAATGTTTTTTGTTAGTTTCTGTCACTTCCGTTAAGTTCCTGACTGACTTCGTTAAGTCCAAGGACTAAACTGAATAACAGGGCTGACTTTCTAGTCCATTCTGTCAAAAATGCCATTTTTGAGTCACGCGCCTCCGACCATAGGAGCCAGACGCGCACGCCTTCCGCCCCCGAGGTAGGAAGCGCGCGCCTCTGGGCGACGGTTACAGATTTCCATCCAAGAATCTCTCCCTTGCTAATTTTTACATGATTTGCCTGGGAAAGATTTCTTGGTGACTGAGTTTTGGCACCAAAAACACTTTGTTTTCAACTATAAAAACCCTCCTAATCCACCATTTCAAGGGACCGAAAATTCTACTTACAAAAACTATACACAAATCATTTCCAAGGCATTTTCCAAAGTAATTCATCAAGAAGTGTTTGAAGTCACTTGAAGTTTAGGTAAAACTCCATTTCTCCTCTTCTTCTCTACTTCATCTCTTTTCTTCTCTTTTATTTCATCAAACGTGCAATCACCCAAATCATTTTGGGAAATGACACCAAAGACTACTTCACTTCATTGAAGCTAGTCAAGGAGTTATCTCCCTACATTCCAAAACACCTTTCAAAACCCCTTTTATTATTAAGAATACGAAGAACATTATATCATTTATATAGACTTTGATCAAGCAAGACCGACATTAGTCGGGCGAGATGGGTGTTTAAGTACTTCCCATCTCGTAACCTAACCCCCGAACCTCATAACAAGAATCTATGTTTTCGTAATCAAACTTAGGCTATAAATATTAGGTTTTTCTTATGTTCCTCTAAAACATAGGTGGCGACTCTAAACACATTAAAACACAAATAGACATCCTAGGAATGACACACGTGCTCTAGCCCAGCCGTGCCCTCCTGGGGTATCTACAGTGGCGACTCTGCTGGGGACGTTTGAGGGTTAAACTTGCATTTCTGTTCAAAGTCTATATTTTTCTGGGAATTCTGGTCTCTGATGGGGGAAGCGTGCGCTTTATGCCTTCTTGGCCTAAGGCGCGCACGTCCCACACCAAAGACCAGAATTGCCCGCCTCTCATATGTTCTTCCTATTCTTCTTCTTTTTTCTACGCTAATCATTTCTGCAGGGGTTATAATGTATATTCAGGACCAGGGCAATCCCCTGAGTCTAAAGTTTGACAATCTGACAGGCTTACCCAGAAGCGGGCGCCTCCCACAGACTCTGCGCCATGCGCGCGCATCCCACAACACAGGTCAGAGGCGTGCACTTCTGGGTGGTTTTCCAGAATAGGAACAGCTTCAGAACAGAGCAGAATGATTGGGGGTGTGGGCACAGTTGCCTGCATCAAGGACTGATTTGGACCTCTTAAACTGATTTGTTTTGTGTTTTTTATCGGTCACACGGGTGATTCGAGAGTTGTAATTACGTGCTTATTTGCTTTTCTTTCATAAAAAAAAAAAATTAAAAAATGTTTTGTCACATGTTGGACCTCACACTACGTGCACAAATTCCTATAAATTGCTCACTATCGAGTTGCACAAGTTCATAACCCCAAACCCGTCGAGTCCCGTCCTAGGAAGTTTCAAGTTCCACCCGACCTTGACTCTTTCGAAGCGGTAAACCTCAACCTGTGGCGTAGTTCATGACTACATGCCGGGGGTGACCTTAAGCCTCTCATTAGCCGAGCACAAGCCAACACAATTCTAGTTAGGGTCTAGCACTCCGTGACTAAGTCGATTTTCATGTGCCAAGATTTCCCTAAACTAATGTCTTCAAAACATACATGCCAAGTGGTTATCATGGACGAAATAAAAACCGTCCCCAAGTGGTTATTATGGACGAAAATAAAAATCCGTCCCCGCATGTATGCTTTACTACATTAATTTAGTTTAATCCCAACATGTGTAGGATTCACAAGTGTGGTGGAATCCGATGAGTATATGGGACCGCTAGAAGGTCTATATACTAGTGTGGCGATTCCATTATTTCCTTAGAAACTCAAAAGGGACCCGGTCCCTCCGACTTATATAAAAAAAAGAGTCTTTTTCTTATATGGTTTGAGTCGTGTGCCCACTATGTGTTCTAAACCTCTTCATGGACCGAAAGTGTTACTCAAGACTGACAAGGGCCTCTTCTGCAATATAGGTCCAATTGGTACTTACAGAGTCTACCGGGATTTAGCGAATTGGTTAGTTCGTGAAGTGATTACTCCAACAACAACCATGACCGGCAGCAGCAACACCATGTCTCTCGAGCAACTTTCAGCCATGGTCCAAGTGCTCCAAGATCAAGTCTCCACTCTTAATAAGGAGGCCCAAAATAAAGATGATCTTTGGCAATCTCACCTCGACAACCAAAGAGAGGCTCACGAGGCCGAGATGGAGCAAATGAAAGAAAAGCTCACCAAGCTTGCCAAGGGGAAAGACAAGAAAGACAATGATGAGTCCGAATGGACCCAAGGCTTATTCGAGAGTCCTTATGTCAATGCCCGCCCCAAGAAAATGGGGGAACTGAGCACCGAAAACAATGAGCACAAGATGGTTGATTCAATCATGGCCTACATAGATCAACGTTTCAATGGCCTCAACTTGGGGAAAGGCTCCGACACAAGCCTTTATCAATCATCCATTCTCATGAACACAATGGCTTCTCTTCCCGACAAGTTCAAGATGCCCGACATAAGCAAGTTCAAGGGCAACTCTTGCCCCATGGCACACATCGAGACCTACATATGGGCTATGGTTCCAAAGAAGGTTTCTCCTAAAGTCATGGCACAATGCTTCCCTCTTACTCTCGAGGGGGCGGCAAAAGATTGGTATGCAACTCTCCCGCTCACAGTCCGTCTTGATTGGGACGCCGCCATGCTCGCCTTCAAAATTCAATACCAAGGCAACACCACTCACCGCCCGACCAAGAAAGAGCTCGAGAACACTACTCAAAGGGACAATGAATCCTTTATAGACTTCACGAGAAGGTGGAATGACAAGCTTGCCGAAATTGTCGAGAGGCCTAATACCAAGGAGCAAATGGACATATTTCTCAAGTGTCTAAAGATTGATCTTCACACCCACCTAAGTGGGACTTGCTATGCGGATTTCTCTCAAATGTATGAGGCGGGGATCCGAATGGATGAGTTTCTCAAGGAGATCAAGAAAAGTGCTCCTAGCTTCCGTTACAAGGCCGCCTCTAACTCCACCAAAGAGGCTTCGGTCAATGCCGTCACTACCGACAAGGGGAATTACAAAAGGGTTCCTCCACCTCAAGGCAAGAGATCTCAAAATGACCGTGTCTACACTCCTCTCCAAGGCATGAATCAAACCGAGGCCTTCGAAGTTCTCAAAGCAAAGGGCCAAATCACACCTATACAAGGGTATCAACCCAAGTCGATCAATGCCAATCATGCTCATCACAAATATTGTGGCTACCACCAACATAGTGGCCACACCACCGAGGAATGCTTTGTCCTTCGCAATGTCATCCAAGATCTCATAGACAAGAAAGAGTTCATAGTGCCTAGTGGTGACGATGTCAATGTAATAGAGATAGGAGAGTTTGAGGAGACCACTCATTCAATCCCAATTGTGAATGTGGGCTCCAATGAGATGAATAAATTTGACAATTCTTGTTACGTTGTGACTTACGATGAGGTAATGAGGGAAGTATTAGAGAATAGGAAAAAGAGGCAAGATGGGGACGTCAACATGCTAACTCGATCCGGACGAGTCATAGCAAGCAACCCCACTACTTTTGGACCAAGCACCTTTTCTCAAAGATCGTAAGCTCGCGACACTCCCGAAGATCCTTTGTTGATACAACTCAAGAAGAGTCAAGCCAATATCTCCATTTGGGACCTCATTGCATCCTCAAAGAAGCACCGAGATTTTGTCATCAGTAATCTCAAAGACACATCAGTCTCTCCGGATACAACTCCCGAGGACCTTACTGCAATGATAGGCCACATTCATTTTGGCAATGTCATCACTTTTGCCGACATGGACCTTCCACCATTTGGGTCCGATCACAATGAGGCCATCTATCTAAAAGTGAGAGCAAGGGGGAGACATATTTCAAGAATCTTGGTTGACGGTGGTTCCGCACTCAACTTGATGCTCGGCCGAATCATGGGCATAATGGTGCTTAAGAATTCAGAATTAAAGACATCTACTCAAGTGATCCGAGGTTACGACAGCACTGCCCGCACAGTCATGGGTATGGTGGAAATAAACATTGAGTTTGGGAGCATGGTCATGTTCGTCCCATTCCAAGTGCTCGATGTACCTTCCTCATTCAATTTGCTCTTGGGCCGACCGTGGATACAAAGTTCTAATGCCGTCCCTTCGACTTTCCATCAGTGTGTGATGTTCAGAAATGGGGATGAAATAGTGACCGTCATGGTAGAAAACGTCACTATCCACAGAAAGGGGGAACCCGTCCACCAAGTTCAATACGGTTTAGAAGACTCCACCCTCTCAGGCGTCTCAATCAACGCCATCGATGAACAAGGGGGAAACGGATCATAGACCCTCGGCAACCACAAAGTCCTCCGCATGATAAGGAATATGAATTACTTTCCCGGTCTAGGCCTAGGGAAATACCAACAGGGTAGAATGCAACCCGTAGAGGTTCCTTTTGTTAAGAACACGTTCGGTTTGGGATATGAGACTTCCAAAAATGACTTGAAATACGAGCAAGCCGTCAAGAATGAAAAGGCCCGACCTCGAAGAGAAGGTCGTCATCATGAGATTCCTAATTTGAGACCTTACCGCAAGACACTGAATGGCTACTTTTTCCGCTAAGGGGAAGATGTTCCGTACGTAATCTTTCCCAAGCCTGGGTCAACAGCAAGGGCGTTAGAAAGCCCGGTCTCGAAATCTTTGCCGACTGTGAGATTCAGAAATCCGAAAGGGAACCAACTCCCATGTCGCCTCAAGAATGGTGGGGGAAGAAAGTGACCATAGAGTCCAAGACAGAGATTATCGTGGGGGAAGAATTGACGGATTTATCCTCCATGTTCGAAGAACTCGCCATCATTGACGAGTGCCAAGTAAATGCCATATATGATACCGACACGAGAAGGTAGACTATTAGCGAGATCCAGCCAAGCTCCGAGCCAATCAACAACTGGTATTCTACGAAGGGACCCGTGGTATCCGAGGAATTCTTGGTCGAGAAGATGGGTTGCATTCCGCGCAAGGCCATAAAGGAAGACTTTTTCACATTCACTTTCGAGTCCGAGAGTGTTTCCGATACCCTCACCCAAGAGGATATGGAGGCCATAGCCGAGCGTGTGTTCCCTTTCTTTGTTAATGAAAAATTTGATCTTTCTGAGTACCCCGAGATTGCAAACATCATGAATGATTGTAGATACCCCGGGGAACCACGGCTTGGCCAGAGCGGTGAATTATCCTAGGATGTCTAGCTTGTTTTAGATTGTTTAGAGTCGCCACCTATGTTTTTAAAGGAACATAAGAAAAACCTAGAAATAGCCTAATTTATGTACAAAACCAGAGATTCGGGAGAGAAGGGTTCAGGGGTTAGGTGACGGAGTGGGAAGTACTTAAACACCCACTCCGCCCCGCTTATGCGGGTCTTGCTACTATTGGTGTTCTAATGCTAAATGTCCTTCAATTTATTAACAATGCTAACAATTATAATGTAAAGAAAAAGGGGAAAATAATGATTTTATTAATTTAATGCTAAATAGTTACATGTTGGACTAGTGCTAAATGATTACATTAAGAAATGAAATATAAATTAAATGAAGTTTGGAATGTTGGGATGTAACCTTGGCCAAACTTCAATAGTGAAGTGGCCTTTTGGTTGTATCCCTTTTTATGGAGATTGCATACTAGTAAGACTAGACAAATAAAATAAGAGAAGAAAAGAGATGTTGTACCTTAGAAAAGAGGACTTCAAACTTGGACTTGGAAATGGTGTTGTTGTAGAGAAAATGTTGTGCAAACACTTTGTGTAGTGTTTTGTAGAGAAGGATTGTTGAGATGATTTGTGTAGAGTTTTTGTTCAAGTCTCAAAAATTGGGTCCTTTTCCAAGGTAGAAGATGATGGTTTTTATAGGTAAAAAAGAGAGGGAAATGATGGAGGGAAAAGATGATCATCCATGTGAAATGGAATTGACCAATCAAAAATAAGATAAATAAAATAATAAATAAAAGAAATAAAAGAAAATCAAATAAAATAAAAAGGAAATATTTTGTTTTAATGAAAAGGCTAGAAGTGTGGGATTGGGAGTTAATGAGAAAAGGGGGGATGAATGTGGATGTAAAAAGATGGTTTTTGTGATCAAGAAAAGATGTTTGTAAATAAGAAAAGGGAGGGAAATAAGGTTCAATCCGTTACTGCCAAAGTGGGAAGCGCGCGAGTCCGGATTTTGGGGCGGGACGCGCGCGCAGCTCACTGGCAGTGCCGGAAGCGCCCGCGGGTGAAAAATGACAGAATGACCCTAAAATTAATTCTGTTATGAAGTTTAGTCCAAAACTAACGGAATCAGTTAGGAACTTAACCGAAGTAACAGAAATTAATAAAAATAAGTTAAATAAAAATACTATGTATGCAATCGGGGTGAGAGGTCCAAGGCGGGGTGTCTACAGAGCCCCTCGGCGACGTGGATTGCGAGGCAAAACACGTCGACGAAAGAAAGACAACCGCCGAGGACATCGACAAGAGAAAACAAAGACTCGATAAAGCAGGAATTTGAAATTACAAAGGATAGAAATGCGCTCCCTGTGTGAGCGACTTTTGCTGATGGAAGAGGTATGGTGATTTTAGTGGTTCACAATGGACCAAAATTGCTGTTTGAAGCCGCATTTGCTTGCTGTTTGAAGCCGCACTTGCTGTATGCTGTTTGAAGCCGCACTTGCTATGTGCTGTTTGAAGCCGCACTTGCTTGCTGTTTGAAGCCGCACTTGCTGTATGCTGTTTGAAGCCGCACTTGCTGTATGCTGTTTGAAGCCGCATTTGCTTGCTGTTTGAAGCCGCACTTGCTGTATGCTGTTTGAAGCCGCATTTGCTTGCTGTTTGAAGCCGCACTTGCTGTATGCTGTTTGAAGCCGCATTTGCTGTGGTACCTGTTATGTGTGTGCTTTGCAAATATACGTGCTTGTGTGAAGTGTGAAATTGTGCGTTGTGATTTGAAAAGCAGAGATTGCTTGAGAGAGAGATTTTGCAAGAATGGAGAAATTGCTTTTGTGTGCGGTGTGATTTGAAGAAAGCTTTGGATGTATTCATACCTTCACTTACCATTGCCGCTTAAGAGAATCAGACCAGCGTAGTTCAAGGATGATGGAGAACGCTGGAGGAGAGGCTAGGAGCAAAGCAAAGTAAAGCACATAATTTTGCACATAGAAGGAGAAAAAGAAAAAGGAAAAATCTTTTTTTTTTTTTTTTTTTTTTTTTTTTTAGAAAGGAAAGAATATGCACACATGTGAGGAAAAGAGATTTTTTTTTTTTTTTTTTTTTAAAGATTAGAATATGCACACATGTGAGGAAAAGATTTTTTTTTTAGTTCGTGGGTGAACCATTTTAACCATTGTGTGCTTGTGAAGCCAACCCAAGATCAAGTCATGTTCAGTCGAAGTCCAGATTGCTTCGCTTGAATTCTGTTGTCGCCGGTGTGCCCAACGAAGATTGATGTCTAGCCCCAAGAGATTTGTCGATTATGGGGCTTCAAAAGGCTTTTGATGCCGAGATGAGGGGTTGCTGATTGTAAAGCCCCTAGAATGCCTTTGATGCCAAATTTTGAGGGACTTGCATAGTCCCAAGATAAATCAGCTCTTGGCCCATTTGAGTAAATCGCCCTTTGTTGTTGTAGTGACCAAGCCCCAAGAGGATATCGTTGATGCCAAGCTTCGAGAGATTGCAAAGCCCCAAGTGTCGTGGGCTTGTAGACGGCGGGATGTGAAGACCGTTCATTGTAAAGCCCCAAATTATCTCGTGATTGGCTCGGCATTGAGAGCGGATGTACCGTTTGGTAGAATTCTTGATAGAGATCTCCTTCTTGCTCTTACTGGGGAGATGAATGGCCTCATTGTGGTCGATACCCAAATGGCTGAGGGCTTATGTCAAAGGATGCAGTAATGTCTTGCGGTACCGTCGAGGTCGCGGAGGATAAGGTCTTGGTGTGGTAAAGTCCCAAATGAGTATGCTTGCTTGACTTTTCTTGAGTTGAACTAATGACGGATCTTCGGATGCAACTAGTGCTGTGGCCCAACTTTATCTGAGCTGCACCTTGTGCTTTTGATCTTGGAGAAGGGGTGCTGAATTGCAGAAACATTGGGATTGGCCGTGGCATTTCCCACTATAACCCTGTTTTGATTAGAGTTTAGCATATTGAATCTTTTCCCTTTTCTCTAAGACTTTCTTCATGATCTCATTGAAAGTTCTAACAAAAATCATCAACTTCATTCATAACATCGGAGTCTTTATTTAAAACCAAGAGGCCTTTGAAGTGTTGAGAGACCCTTGAATCTTGATCCCTTTCATGGAGACTACTCCCAAATTGCGTTGCTCGAGTATTGTTGCCCAAAAGACTGTCGGTCGCGAAGCCCTAATACTGCCCTTTGCTTGAATTACTGTAATGCCGTAGCCCAAAAGATTGTAGATTGCGAAGCCCGTTGAGACCTTCGGTGCTGAATTGAGGAACTTTCCAATGTTGCACATGACTTGGCTGGGGATACTGCTGGGGAGTTAATTGCTCTTTGCCGAGGGAGCCTTTAAGACTTGACCATAGCCCCTAGAGTGCCATCATTGATTGCGAGAAAGGTCCACCCTTGATTGGGAAACGAGCACGGGCACACATGACAAGAGGGCTTTTTGACATCCCTTTTGAGGGACTTTGAGGATAGTCTCACATACCTTTCTTGAGCATAGCCCCTAGGGCGTATTGATTGCCAAATGAAGCAAAAGAATCCCTTGTTCTTGAGTCCCATAGCCCCTAGGGGGTCACCATTTGTTGAGCAAAGCAAGAGTGACTCGTCCTCGTGTGAGGGAATAAACACGAGAGGATATGGCAAGAGCTACTCCATTTCTCGGGAGCCTTTCGGCGTACTTTAGAAGCACATACTTGAAGAAGCCTTGAAAACTGAGACACATGTTGTTGCTATTTGCTACCCAAGCCAATTGACTAGCTAGGGATTATTTTTGCAACCTCGTGCCTTTTTATGATGGGCTTGTTCTCGGATTGATCTTGGTTACCACGGGCCTTCTTTTCATGAACCCAAAAATGCACACTGCTGGAGAATGATGCCGATAACCCAAGACAACCTTTGATGGTGATATATCTTGTCGAGCTTTTTCCAATCCCAAAGTTGACTCGGTGGGGAATTGATTTGAGGAGATCCAATGTAGAGCTTGTGCAGTTGTCTTCCTTAGAGGCCGGAGATCTCCATTTCTCTTTCCCTTCTCTCTCTCACTCTCTCATTTTTTTTTATGACGCACCCTGTTTTTTTCCTAGAACGCCCTTTCGGGTTTTCAATCTAGCGGGCATCTCTTTTGCGTCTTCATCATTTTTTTTTGACTCATTTGATGAGGAAGTGTGCATTGACTCTAGCTGAGGAGATAAGACATGTGATTTTGCGGTGGAGACCTCTTGTCACTAATGATGAGTGACATTGACTTGACTAGGGAAGTGTCCCTAGTATTGACATATATTTTTTTTGAATTGAATGACTCACGAAGGCAAGTAAGTCATTAAGAGAGAAGAGAAGGAAAGCCCCAATTTGATTGCAAGAAATTGGGAGTATGCAGAAGGAATAGAAGTCCCTAGACTCGACAAGGAACGCGAAATGATTCCAAGTCTAAGAAAGTTGTTCAATCTTTTTGGTGATTAATTCATTGGCAAATGAATCGTACAAAGATGTCTTGACAAGTTCGAGATGAAGGCCGATCACCATAACGCGCTAGGGCTAAACATATCTTCTTTCTTGCATGAGACCGGACCCGCAGGTTGCCTACGTTCCTCCAGTGTAGAGGCTCAGGTCACCGTAGTTCTTGTGGATTCTCCATTCGTCGTGATGAATTGTTGCTTCGTCCTTCGTCCTTTGTTGGTGGATGATGATGTTGATCTTCTTTGATTGAGGGGGATTTTTTTTTTTTTTTTTTTTTTTTTTTTGTGCTCTAACTTTTGCCTAGGTTGATTTGATGATTTCAACCTAGCGAGCCCTTTTTTTTTTTTTTTTTTTAAAAAATCCCCTTTTGAAAACTTTTCTTCATGATTGTTGCTCCACCTTTCTTTGTCTTGATTTCGTCATTGTTGATGTCTTCGTTGTTGATGCCGTCGTCGATGTTTAGCCCTTAGGCGTTCAAGCGATGGCCTTCGTTCTAAAACGTGTTTAGACATCTTTTCATCATTTTGCCAAGAATTAGATTGAACAACTTGGAAGAGTGTATGAGGACAAGAACGACTTTTATTTGATGATTGACACAAGTGGGATGAAAGAAAACTTTAATGCACATATTAGAGGACTTTGACTCTTTTTTTTTTTTTTTTATTTTTAATTCCTACTACTAGGTAGAGAAAGAGAAACGGAGATTGTTGTTGTAGTCCCCATTGTCGTTGTAGTCTCCTTGTGGCATGATTTCTTGTAGAAGCCCCATTTCGAAACCAAATCATTCTTCTTTGATGAGTTCTTGCATGTTGGCACTCTCTAAAGGTTGCTCTTCACCCACAGTAAATTCGCCGTTGTCGAACAAATCTTGGATGATGTTTCGGAGAAGGAAGCACCCTTCGGTAGTATGGCCACTATGCTTGTGGTAGCCGCACCATTCACCATGTGCATGATTCTTCGGTATCGTCTTCGGCTTGTACCCCTCCAAAGGCTTGACCTTTCCACTTGCCACCAAAGTTTCAAATGCTTCGGCTTGGGTTACTCCTAGGAGAGGAGTGAAAACTCGGTTGTTGGCGGTACCTTTGTAGCTTTTGAGGGTCGGGCCACTTGAGCATGCTTTATCATTGAACTTTGCTTTGCTGTCGGTGAGCTCTTGCAAATGGGCTTTGAGTTCGGAAACCTCTTCCTTGTGAATTCTTCTTTCATAATCAAGACGGGCCTTGAGTTCGGAAACCTCTTCTTTGTGAATCCTCTTGTCGATATCGAAACGGGCTTGCCACAAATTGTCTTTACGGCGGGCATCCTCGACAATCCTATCCATTTGTTCCCCCATTGATTTCATTATGTTGAGTAACCCTTCGTTGGACATGAAATCATTTCCACCGTTGTTGTTGTCGCCGTTGGAAGCCATTGGACCTATTGAAAGAGCACGGTTGATCTTAGATTGGCCCCACAAACACCTTTTGGATAAAATGAATTAACCCACAAACAAAAAAAAAAGACTCAACCACATAAGGAAAAACGACTCTTTTTTTTTTATTTACAAAGTCGGAAGGACGTGGTCCTTTTTGGGGTTTCTAGAAAAATAATGGAATCGTCACACTAGTATATAGACCTTCTCGCGGTCCCATATACTCATCGGATTCCACCACGCTTGTGAGCCCTACATGTGTCGGGATTAAACTAAATTAATGTAGTAAATCATACATGCGGGGACGGATTTTTATTTTCGTCCAAAATAGCCACTTTTGGGGACGGAGTTTTATTTCGTCCATTGCAACAAATTGGAATGTATGATTTGAAGACTAATGTTTAGGGAAATCTCGGCACATGGAAACCGACTTGAGTCACGGAGTGTTAGACCCTAGACTAGAATTGTGTGGCTTGTGCTCGGCTTGAATATGAGGCTCAAAGGTCACCCCCGGCATGTAGTCATGAACTACGCCACGGGCTGAGGTTTACCGCTTCGAAAGAGGCAAGGTCGAGTGGAGCTTGAAACTTTCTAGGACGGGCCTCGACGGGTTTGGGGTTGGACTTGTGCGACTCGATAGTGAGCAGTTGATAAGAATATGTGCATGTAGTGTGAGGTCTAACATGTGACAAAACATTTTTTTTTTTTTTTTTTATTTTCAAAAGAAATTAATAAAAAACAAATAAGCACATAATTACAACGTTCGAATCACCCGTGTGACCGATAAAAATAAACAGAAAGTAAAAGAAATTGTATGCAGGCCCGGTGCCCACACACTGTCATTCTGTTCTGTTTCTGTGCACTGTTCTGTTCCGGGAATGCGACCAGAAGCGCGCGCATTGGGTTGCCTATGCGGAAGGCGCGCGCGTGAGAGGAAGCAGGGCAGAGGCGCCCGCTTCTGGGTGAGAACCTGCAAATCAGTGGGTTTAAGGGATTGCCTTGACCCTTAATTAAGAAAACTTTCCCCTGCAGAATTTGTTAGCACAGAAACATGGAATTGAAGGACAAGAAAGGAGGCGGGCGATTCTGGTAATAAGGGTCGGACGCGCGCGCTTTAGGTCAAGAAGGCCGGAGGCGCGCGCTTCCTACCCTTTTTACCAGAATGCCCAGAAAACAGAATAAAAGAACACCAAAAATGAAAACGCAAGTTTAACCCTCTATCTTTCCCAGCGGAGTCGCCACTGTAGATACCCCGGGGAACCACGGCTTGGCTAGAGCGGTGAATTATCCTAGGATGTCTAACTTGTTTTAGATTGTTTAGAGTCGCCACCTATGTTTTTAAAGGAACATAAGAAAAACCTAGAAATAGCCTAATTTATGTACAAAACCAGAGATTCGGGAGAGAAGGGTTCGGGGGTTAGGTGACGGAGTGGGAAGTACTTAAACACCCACTCCGCCCCGCTTATGCGGGTCTTGCTACTATTGGTGTTCTAATGCTAAATGTCCTTCAATTTATTAACAATGCTAACAATTATAATGTAAAGAAAAAGGGGAAAAGAATGATTTTATTAATTTAATGCTAAATAGTTACATGTTGGACTAGTGCTAAATGATTACATTAAGAAATGAAATATAAATTAAATGAAGTTTGGAATGTTGGGATGTAACCTTGGCCAAACTTCAATAGTGAAGTGGCCTTTTGGTTGTATCCCTTTTTATGGAGATTGCATACTAGTAAGACTAGACAAATAAAATAAGAGAAGAAAAGAGATGTTGTACCTTAGAAAAGAGGACTTCAAACTTGGACTTGGAAATGGTGTTGTTGTAGAGAAAATGTTGTGCAAACACTTTGTGTAGTGTTTTGTAGAGAAGGATTGTTGAGATGATTTGTGTAGAGTTTTTGTTCAAGTCTCAAAAATTGGGTCCTTTTCCAAGGTAGAAGATGATGGTTTTTATAGGTAAAAAAGAGAGGGAAATGATGGAGGGAAAAGATGATCATCCATGTGAAATGGAATTGACCAATCAAAAATAAGATAAATAAAATAATAAATAAAAGAAATAAAAGAAAATCAAATAAAATAAAAAGGAAATATTTTGTTTTAATGAAAAGGCTAGAAGTGTGGGATTGGGAGTTAATGAGAAAAGGGGGGATGAATGTGGATGTAAAAAGATGATTTTTGTGATCAAGAAAAGATGTTTGTAAATAAGAAAAGGGAGGGAAATAAGGTGCAATCCGTTACTGCCAAATTGGGAAGCGCGCGAGTCCGGATTTTGGGGCGGGACGAGCGCGGCTCACTGGCAGTGCCGGAAGCGCCCGCGGGTGAAAAATGACAGAATGACCCTAAAATTAATTCTGTTATGCAGTTTAGTCCAAAACTAACGGAATCAGTTAGGAACTTAACCGAAGTAACAGAAATTAATAAAAATAAGTTAAATAAAAATACTATGTATGCAATCGGGGTGAGAGGTCCAAGGCGGGGTGTCTACAATGATGAATTAACTAATAATGAATCTAATGAACTAGTTAATAACGATTCAAATAATGATGAAATAGACCACAAAAACACAACATACTTAAATGAACTTGCTCAACAGGTCTGTAGTCGTGGTGAAAATGGCCTAGGGGCTGATGAAGAATTGCATGTTGTTAATCTGGGTACCGATGAAGAGCCGAAAGAAACCAAGATCGGAAGCTTCTTCAAGAGGGAAGAGAAAGACAGATTGACTGCACTGCTCAAAGAGTTCGTGGATGTATTTTCATGGTCATACAAAGACATTCCGGGTTTAGACAGAAAGGTCGCTGAGCACAAAATTCCGATCAGAGACGATGCTAAGCCGACAAAGCAGAAACTCAGAAAGATCAAGCCAGAATGGTCTTTACAAGTCAAAGAAGAGATAGAGAAGCTTCTCAGTATGGGCTTCATCAAAGTTATTGAGTATCCGACATGGTTAGCCAATGTGGTCACAGTCCGAAAGGCTAATGGTAAGGTCCTTGTATATATGGACTTCCAAGATTTGAACAAAGCTTCTCCAAAGGATGACTTTCCACTACCCAACATCGACATGCTAGTTGACTCCACTGCTACCTACGAGGCCCGCTCGTTTGTCGATGGTTTCGCTGGGTACAATAAGATTTTTATGGCCGAGGAGGATCAACACAAGACTGCTTTCACAACATCGTGGGGCACCTTTTGCTACACAGTTATGCCATTTGGGCTAAGGGACGCTGCGGCTACTTATCAAAGGGTCGTGACAGACTTGTTCCATGACATGATTCACAAAGAGATCGAGGTTTACGAGGACGACATGATCATCCATTCAAAGGGGACCGACAGTCAACATTTGATCGACCTCTGCAAGTTCTTTGAAAGGCTTCGACAGCACAAGATAAGGCTCAATCCCGCAAAGTGCACTTTTGGGGTTATCCGAGGCAAGGTTCTTGGCTACATGGTCACTGAAAGAGGAATTGAAGCAGATCCCTCAAAAATTAAGGAAATCATTGACATGCCTCCTCCCAAGACACAGAAAGAAATCAAAGGCTTCATGGGAAGACTTCAGTACATCAGTCGGTTTGTTCACCAGCTTACTTCCATGTGTGAGCCAATCTTCAAACTACTCAAGAAGAATGTGGCTCTAGAATGGAACGACGCTTGACAAGAAGCTTCCGATCAAGTGAAGCATTACTTGACATGCCCTCCAGTTTTGGTTCCACCTCATAAGGTGTTGGTCCCAGAAGGGCAACAAGGGTATGAAAAATGCTAGAGGGGGGGGGGTGAATAACGTTTTTAAAATTCTTTTCAAACCCTTTTGCAAAGCAATGGCGAATGCGCACGACTCTTAATTTGGCTAAGTATAGCGCGCAGCAAGAGTGTGAAATGCACAGCGGAAGTTTAAAGCAGTCACTTAAGCGCAGGGAGATGCGCAGAAGTGTAAAATGCACGCACTATGTTTTAGGCTAAAGAGTGGCACAAAATAAGACTAAGGCAATATGATCACAAACACAATTCTGTCAAAGCAATACAATCTACAAAGATCAAACAAAGATGAATATTAGTAAAGTTTAAATGCAGATTGCAAAGCAGAATATAAAAACACGCTATTTGGAGAGGTTCGATCGGGAAAAGATCTACGTCCTCTACCAAGATGGTTAGTCTTGGATTTTCTAATGGAGATCTTATTATGAGAGAGTTACAAGTTACAACGATTTAGAACAAACTATCTCAAAGATCTATAATCTATGAATGAACAAAATCCTAGACAATAACCGTTGTTTCTCTAGAAGTATGATCGATAAGATCGGAACTTCAAGAGGTGAGTGTGTGTATCAGAAATCTGGGCTCTTTGAATCTATGAGATGGAGAGCACAAGATTCTGGTGTTACAAAGGCTTTATAGGATCTGGGCTTGGTGAAGTATGAAGGTATGAAGGTTGTTCTTGAGAATTCTGGAAATGAGCAAGCAATCTTCAAATCTTCAAACTTTCTCTTTAGAAGCAATTCTTTAGCAATTCACAAGCAACTTGGAAAATGAGGATGAGCTTTATATTTATAGCTGAGCTCCAAGAAATAGCCGTTGGGGAGCAGAGCAAGGACGATGTGCTGTCACAATGTGATTGGTGCGCACGTGTCCTTTATAGCCGTTGGAGACAGCAAGTTGACAGATTTCAAACTTCTTCTAGAAGGATGGCAGCTGTCTTTGTCACGACCCGAAATATAGGCTCTATTTTATTAGTAATTAAATGATTTTTATTTAATTAATTGCTTATTTATTTATTTAAATTATTATTCATTTAAATACTATGTGTGCATTTTATGTTTCATAATAATTATGCCTAGTATTTTAATAGAGTCATTTGTGCTAGTGTAGAAATGTTGGGTCTTAATAGTTAGTTGGGAGTGTAGTTTGTGTGTAGTGTGAGAGAGGGGGCCTAAGTGTAAATCTTTTTAAAACAATTCCCCTACTCCCTCCCTACTCCCCTCTCCTTCCTCACCATCTCCCTCACTCTCTCCATCCCATCTCCCAGGAAACTCTCTCTCTCTCCTCCCTTTTTGGTAAGTTTTCTTTCCTTTCCTTCTCTCTTCTCTTTCTTCATCTTCTTCTAGTTATTTCTCATTTCTTAAAACGTAAACCTTGTTTAGATCGTCAATAGGATCGCGTAGAATCAAAAAGATTTGAAATCCATCAACTTTGAGAATTTGCAAGTAAGTTACTTTTCCCCCATTTTAATGCTAAAATGTTCATATCATATTCATATAATGCTTTTGTTGTTACATTTGAAGTTTGGATGAGTTTTGAATTTGTTTGGAATTTATTTGGGTTTTTGGTCAAAAATGGTGATTTTTGGAATGTTGGGTTTGATTCTTTGTTTTGGGTTGATGAATGGTGTATTGGAGTCCCCACCCTAGTTATAAATTGTTTTGATACATTAGTACATGAGTTGGAAGTTGGGATTTTGGTTAAATGTGTTTTGGGTTGAAAATGGAAGAACCCATGTTGTTCTTCCCGATTTCTGGCAATTCCGGCATATTGGGCGACCGCCCAAAATCGTATGGGCGACCGCGCATCTTTCTGAGAGCTTTTGTTCTTGTTTTGAGGCACTTTGGACGACCGCACAACCCAGCGTGGGCGGCCGCACAGTCCTCTGAAAGTTTACATTTTGTTAAATTGTGTGATTAACGAATGCGTTGTGATCCAATTCTTGGGTGTCCTCCTAGTTGACCTTAGTGAACATTGTAGTGCATTCTAGTGATAGAATTGAGTCCTTTGTGATCAAGTTTGTGTTTGAAATTAAGTAAGTGTTAAGTGTCATTGTTGGAACACTTTAATGATGGGTTTGATTCCTTTGTGAACAAATACGAGATGGAATTTGATTAAGTATCATTTTGGAAATGTGGTTATCTTTGATGCACGGTTTGTATTGGTTTACCTTTGTGGTGATTTAATTGGATTGGTTCCCTACTTTGGAACCTTAAGTTGTTCATTCATGCTAAATTATTATTACTTAGCATTTATTTGGAAGCCCAGCTGGCATATTTGTTGCATCGGGCGATGGGAAGGATTATAATGGCAAAGCCAAGTCCATTATAATGTTGACCATTGTTTTGCCCTTACTATACCCCTTCTCCAGATTGGCCTTGGAAAGGATAAGTCAGCGTTCCTTCGTGAATGTATCTGGCTAACGGGCATGACTTTGTGTCATGGTCCTTGTCCTTTGTGACACTTTTATGGTTATTGGTTCTGGTACCGGGGTTTTCTCTTCGGCTTTCATGCTATTATGAAGATGATGATTTGTTGATTATTGAAGCTGCGCAGCGATCCTTTATTTGGATGTTCCGGTTTGGAAAACCTTGGCTATATCCTTTGTTATGTGTTTATTTCCGCTGCTATCTGTTATGTGATAACTGCTATGTGCTATCTCTGATTTATTATTGTATATTGCATCATAGCATGTCATGTAGTTGCATTAGTAACTTATTGAGATTTATCTCACCCCCTTTCTTTTATCTTTGTTTTTCCTTAACCCCCCCCCAGGTGCTAAGGATTAGTCTCGCTGATCACGAGAAAGAGGACGTCGAGTGTGGATCCGTTCTTTTGGGGAAAGTTGTATAGGTTGGTTTACATTATATCAATGTGTAACCTTTTGGGGATATTTGTACCAAACATTGACGTCATTAGGATTTTGTACATTTGTATTTTGTTGGGCATAAACTTGTGGAAGTTTATGATAGTTGTAATTGGTTTTTATCAAACTTGATTTGTAAAACTTTGGATCATTACCTTTTGGTATCAAACGGAATTTTTAACTTCGGTATTTGTCAGTTTTGGTTTTAGAGTCGACGTCCAGCTCGCGGTCCCGGGGCCCGTGGGGTCCGGGGTCGCGACAGTTGGTATCAGAGCTATGGCATTAGCTCTAAGTATAAGTCTAGGTGGATTAGTATGACCTAGGTGGGTAGTAGAGTGCGGAGTGATTAACGGTTGATGTTTTATGCAGGTAATTGTCTCAATGTCTGGAAGAAGAAACAGAGGAGGTACTAGTGGGGCACAGAATCAGAATGATACAAGAGAAGAAGCACGTGCCATGTTCCAAGGCATGTTCGAGGCGGCCATGAAGGCCATACATGATCAAGGTCCGAGGGTAGAACAAGCACCACCCCGTTTTGGATTGGAGCAATTTCTGAAGTTGAAACCGGTTGAATTCAATGGGGAGCCCGATGTAAGGAAAGCTGAGTTGTGGATTGAGTCCATGGAGAAGATTTATGATGTATTTGGGTGTTCGGATGAGGACAAGGTCCGGTTTGCGGCTTACAAGCTTGTGGGAGCCGCCGAGCATTGGTGGAAAGGTGTTAAAGCTACTTGGGATGATACTCGCACGGTGTATGCGTGGGAGTTGTTCGTGCGCAAATTCAAGGAGCATTTCATTCCGGTTGTTGATCAAACCGAAAGGAGATCGAGCTACTCAACTTGGAGCAAGGATTGTTATCTATAGCACAATACTCGGCTAAGTTCATAGAATTAGCCCGATATTGTGACTATTTGGTGAGGACCGAGGAACAAAGGGCTATGAGATTTATTCGGGGATTGAAGACCTCCATCCGTACTCAACTTATTGCTCAACGGATAGTGACATTCCAAGATGCGGTGGACCGAGCCTATTTGATAGAGCAAGATATTGGGGAACATAAAAGGAAGACCGAGGTGGCCAACCCGAGTAAGCAAGGAGCGCAGAGCAAGTCACAACCAAGGATTGAAAATCGAGGTAACTTTGGGGGACAATCTCAGTCCCGAGGGCAACCGATCCCAAGGAACCCGGGTACCACTTCCGGGAACCAAGGGAGCCAAATTAGGAAGCCTTGTACCTTTTGTCAAAAGGTAAGCCATGCGGAGGATAAGTGTTGGAAAAAGCAAGGCAAGTGTATCAATTGTGGTGAAATGGGGCACTTTGCGAGAGAATGCACGAGGCACCGAGGACAGTCATCCGGGTCAGGGGTTAGTATTAATCAGGGTCAGAAAAGGGATGCCGCCGGGAAGCCCAAGGTCCAAGGGAAAGTGTTTGCAATGAATCAACAACAAGCTACCGATGATCCATCCGTTATTGGAGGTATTGTTTCTGTGTCTAATGTGAGCGCACGAGCGTTAGTAGATCCAGGATCATCTCATTCATACATTTCTATGCAATTTGCTTCCATGTTAAATGCTGCATTCGAGTCCTTACCGTACGTGCTAGAGGTGTCGACCCCTATAGGAGAATGCTTGATTTCTGATCGAGTCTTTCGTGCTTGTGACGTGGTTATTTGTGGTCGAGTCCTTTGTGCGGATTTGGTAGTTCTTCCTATCCAAGACTTTGATGTCATTTTGGGTATGGATTGGTTGAGCAAGTTTCATGCTTCCGTTGATTGCAGTAAGAAAACTGTTACTTTTTCTATTCCTGATGTGCCTAAATTTGTGTTTGAGGCTAGTCCTCTGAGTAGGAAGGTTCGCTTAATTTCTTTTATGAAAGCGAGAAGATTATTGCATAGTGGTTGTGAGGGGTATTTGGCTAGTGTTCTTGATACTAGGAAAGAATTCCCTAGTTTTGATAGTGTTCGGGTAGTTCGGGAATTTCCCGATGTTTTCTCTACCGAGTATGTTATGCCGCCCGACCGTGAGATTGAGTTTTGTATAGATCTTTTGCCGGGTACGGCTCCAATTTCGAAAGCACCTTATAGGTTAGCTCCCGTTGAGTTGAAGGAGTTAAAGGTTCAGTTGCAAGAGTTGCTTGATCGAGGGTTTATCCGCCCTAGTGTTTCCCCGTGGGGAGCACCGGTTTTGTTTGTGCGGAAGAAAGATGGTTCGTTGAGACTGTGTATAGATTACCGGAAGTTGAATCAGGTTACGGTGAAGAATAAGTATCCTCTACCGCACATTGATGATTTATTTGATCAGCTACAAGGATCCGTGGTTTTCTCTAAGCTTGATTTGAGGAGTGGGTACCATCAGTTGAAAGTTCGATCGGAGGATATTCCGAAGACTGCTTTTCACACTCGTTATGGTCATTATGAGTTCTTGGTTATGCCGTTTGGGTTGACTAACGCGCCGGCCGTGTTTATGGATTTGATGAACCGGATTTTCCATCCTTATCTTGATTCGTTCGTGGTGGTTTTCATCGACGACATTCTTGTTTATTCGAAATCTCGAGATGAGCACGAGCAGCACTTGAGGACAGTTTTATCCGTTCTTGCGAGGGAGAAATTATTTGCGAAGTTTAGTAAATGCGAATTTTGGCTCGAGAACGTGTCATTTCTGGGTCATGTTATTTCGAAAGACGGTATTTCGGTGGATCCTTCAAAGATTGAAGCTATAGTGGATTGGAAGAGACCCGAGTCAGTGACCGAGATTCGTAGTTTTCTGGGTTTAGCCGGTTATTACCGAAGGTTTATTGAAGGGTTTTCGAGGATTGCTACTCCGATGACTCAGTTGACCCGGAAGAATGTTCCGTTTGTGTGGACCGAGAAATGTGACAAGAGCTTCGAGGAATTGAAGAAGAGGTTGACTACCGCACCGATCTTGACTTTGCCTAATGGGAGCGATGGCCTAGTGATTTACAGTGATGCTTCGAAAGAGGGTTTGGGTTGTGTGTTGATGCAGAATGGGAAAGTAATTGCGTATGCTTCGAGAAAGTTGACCCCTAGTGAACAGAATTACCCGACTCATGATATGGAGTTAGCGGCTATTGTATTTGCGTTGCACAAATGGAAGCACTATCTTTATGGAGCGAAGTTTGAGATTTTTACGGATCACAAGAGTTTGAAGTACCTTTTCTCCCAGAAGGAGTTGAACAACCGACAGCGCCGATGGATGGAATTGTTGAAGGATTTTGATTGCACGATTTCTTATCATCCGGGGAAGGCGAATGTGGTAGCCGATGCGATTAGTAGAAAGTCTTATGTGGCTTCGATGATGGTTCGAGAATGGAAAATGCTTGAGGATGTTCGAGATTGGTCTCCTCGTGAATCGAGACATGGGGCTATTTTTGCGAATATTAGGGTGTCTCCGACCCTAATTCAGAGGATAAAGGAAGCTCAGAAAGAAGATCCCGAGTTGGTGAAGATAATGGGTAAACTGAAAGAGAAGAACTTCGAGGATTTTTCTATTAGCTCGAGTGGAGTGTTGACTTTTCGTGGTCGTTTGTGTGTTCCGGATGTTGATGGAATTAAACAGAGAGTTCTTGATGAGGGCCACAAATCGAGGTATACTATTCATCCGGGTAGTACGAAGATGTATCAGGATTTGAAGCAACAATTTTGGTGGATTAATATGAAAAGGGAAATAGCTGAGTATGTTTCGAGGTGTTTAACGTGTCAGCAGGTCAAAGCCGAGCATCAGAGACCCGCGGGATTACTTCAGCCGTTAGAGATTCCCGAATGGAAATGGGAGCATGTGACTATGGATTTCGTTACGGGACTACCTCGTACCCGTAGGAAGTATGACAGTGTTTGGGTAATAGTGGATAGATTGACCAAGAGTGCCCATTTCTTGCCTATTGACATCAGGTATTCGATGGAGAAGCTTGCGACCCTTTATATCGATGAGATCGTTAGATTGCATGGGGTTCCGGTTAGCATTGTGTCAGATCGAGACCCGAGGTTTACTTCTAGATTCTGGAAGGCGTTTCAAGAAGCTTTGGGTACAGATTTCCGATTCAGTACGGCTTTTCATCCTCAGACCGACGGTCAATCCGAGAGGACTATTCAGATTCTTGAGGATATGTTGCGAGCGTGTTCGATAGACTTTTCTGATTCTTGGGATTCGCACCTACCGTTAGTGGAGTTCTCTTACAACAACAGTTATCAGGCTAGTATCGAGATGGCGCCGTTTGAGGCCTTGTATGGAAGGAAGTGTAGATCGCCTATTTGTTGGGATGAGGTTGGTGAAGCGAAAGTTTTGGGTATTGATTTGCTTCGGGATTCGGTTGAGAAAGTTAAAGTTATCCGGGATAGATTGAAGACAGCCCAGAGTCGACATAAGAGCTATGCAGACAACCGAAGGCGAGATCTTAGTTTTCAGATTGGTGAATGGGTGTTTTTGAAGGTATCTCCAAAGGTGGGTATTCGTAGGTTTGGGAAGAAAGGCAAGTTGGCTCCGAGGTTTATTGGCCCGTTTGAGATTTTGGGAAAGGTTGGACTTCTAGCGTATCGTCTTGCGTTACCGCCATCCTTGGCCCGGTTGCATAATGTTTTCCACGTTTCTATGCTTCAGAAGTATGTACATGATCCGTCTCACGTGTTACCGAGGATACCAGAGGATATTGAGCCCGATATGTCTTATGAGGAACGACCGGTTCGGATCCTAGATTCCAAAGTCTAAGGGTTGAGGAGCAAAAGCATTGCGTTGGTTCGAGTCCTTTGGAGGAACCATAATTTCGAGGAGTCGACGTGGGAGCTTCGTGATGAGATCGAGAGGAAATTTCCGTGGCTTTTTGTTTAAGGTGAGTCTCGTTAAAATTCGGGTCGAATTTTCTTTAAGGGGGAGTGAATGTCACGACCCGAAATATAGGCTCTATTTTATTAGTAATTAAATGATTTTTATTTAATTAATTGCTTATTTATTTATTTAAATTATTATTCATTTAAATACTATGTGTGCATTTTATGTATCATAATAATTATGCCTAGCATTTTAATAGAGTCATTTGTGCTAGTGTAGAAATGTTGAGTCTTAATAGTTAGTTGGGAGTGTAGTTTGTGTGTAGTGTGAGAGAGGGGGCCTAAGTGTAAATCTTTTTTAAACAATTCCCCTACTCCCTCCCTACTCCCCTCTCCTTCCTCACCATCTCCCTCACTCTCTCCATCCAATTTCCCAGGAAACTCTCTCTCTCTCCTCCCTTTTTGGTAAGTTTTCTTTCCTTTCCTTCTCTCTTCTCTTTCTTCATCTTCTTCTAGTTATTTCTCATTTCTTAAAACGTAAACCTTGTTTAGATCGTCGATAGGATCGCGTAGAATCAAAAAGATTTGAAATCCATCAACTTTGAGAATTTGCAAGTAAGTTACTTTTCCCACATTTTAATGCTAAAATGTTCATATCATGTTCATATAATGCTTTTGTTGTTACATTTGAAGTTTGGATGAGTTTTGAATTTGTTTGGAATTTATTTGGGTTTTTGGTCAAAAATGGTGATTTTTGGAATGTTGGGTTTGATTCTTTGTTTTGGGTTGATGAATGGTGTATTGGAGTCCCCACCCTAGTTATAAATTGTTTTGGTACATTAGTACATGAGTTGGAAGTTGGGATTTTGGTTAAATGTGTTTTGGGTTGAAAATGGAAGAACCCATGTTGTTCTTCCCGATTTCTGGCAATTCCGGCATATTGGGCGACCGCCCGAAATCGTATGGGTGACCGCGCATCTTTCTGAGAGCTTTTGTTCTTGTTTTGAGGCACTTTGGGCGACCGCACAACCCAGCGTGGGCGGCCGCACAGTCCTCTGAAAGTTTACATTTTGTTAAATTGTGTGATTAACGAATGCGTTGTGATCCAATTCTTGGGTGTCCTCCTAGTTGACCTTAGTGAACATTGTAGTGCATTCTAGTGATAGAATTGAGTCCTTTGTGATCAAGTTTGTGTTTAAAATTAAGTTAGTGTTAAGTGTCATTGTTGGAACACTTTAATTATGGGTTTGATTCCTTTGTGAACAAATACGAGATGGAATTTGATTAAGTATCATTTTGGAAATGTGGTTATCTTTGATGCACGGTTTGTATTGGTTTACCTTTGTGGTGATTTAATTGGATTGGTTCCCTACTTTGGAACCTTAAGTTGTTCATTCATGCTAAATTATTATTACTTAGCATTTATTTGGAAGCCCAGCTGGCATATTTGTTGCATCGGGCGATGGGAAGGATTATAATGGCAAAGCCAAGTCCATTATAATGTTGACCATTGTTTTGCCCTTACTATACCCCTTCTCCAGATTGGCCTTGGAAAGGATAAGTCAGCGTTCCTTCGTGAATGTATCTGGCTAACGGGCATGACTTTGTGTCATGGTCCTTGTCCTTTGTGACACTTTTATGGTTATTGGTTCCGGTACCGGGGTTTTCTCTTCGGCTTTCATGCTATTATGAAGATGATGATTTGTTGATTATTGAAGCTGCGCAGCGATCCTTTATTTGGATGTTCCGGTTTGGAAAACCTTGGCTATATCCTTTGTTATGTGTTTATTTCCGCTGCTATCTGTTATGTGATAACTGCTATGTGCTATCTCTGATTTATTATTGTATATTGCATCATAGCATGTCATGTAGTTGCATTAGTAACTTATTGAGATTTATCTCACCCCCTTTCTTTTATCTTTGTTTTTCCTTAACCCCCCCAGGTGCTAAGGATTAGTCTCGCTGATCACGAGAAAGAGGACGTCGAGTGTGGATCCGTTCTTTTGGGGAAAGTTGTATAGGTTGGTTTACATTATATCAATGTGTAACCTTTTGGGGATATTTGTACCAAACATTGACGTCATTAGGATTTTGTACATTTGTATTTTGTTGGGCATAAACTTGTGGAAGTTTATGATAGTTGTAATTGGTTTTTATCAAACTTGATTTGTAAAACTTTGGATCATTACCTTTTGGTATCAAACGGAATTTTTAACTTCGGTATTTGTAAGTTTTGGTTTTAGAGTCGACGTCCAGCTCGCGGTCCCGGGGCCCGCGGGGTCCGGGGTCGCGACAGTCTTTATATTTGAAATTCAAACTAGAGGCGCGTCTCCATCTACGTGTATGCTGAGTGTATTTGATTTGTCGTTTGTCCACATCAGCACTTTGGCTCATTCGAAAGCGTAGCTTGAGATGCCGCTTTCCAAGTTATACAAAGGTAGGTCAAGAGATGAAAGAATAAACCAAGGTAGGTCTTTCGTGCGCATGATGCTCATGCGCATAGGATGCGCAGAAGGTGATGCGCTGCGCATGGAAGGATGCGCTGCGCATAGGAGGTATGCGCACTAAAATTGGCTTTTTGCTCTTTTGACCTGGATTCCAAAGCTTCAGCCCTAACCTCTAAGCCTAGTCTATAAAGAGGACTTAGCTAAAAATTGAAGTTATAAAAACTTCTTACATAGGGTCCTAAAGTCCTTAAAATAAACTTAGGTGATGGTATCAATCAATTCTAACAAAGTAGGAGGGTTAAGTGATAAGCATACCCAACAATCTCCCCCTAAATGATTGATGCCATTACCCACTATAACAAAGGCAATTCATTGTACTTGATAATAACATGTCCATAAGAATAGAAAATGATAAATCATGTCTCAAGTCAATGTACACACTAGCCAATGCTATAGATTTCTAGTCTATCCAAAAGAAATTAACTTACAATATAGGAAAGACAGAAATATCACTTAGAGCATACAAATAATGAGTTTAAGTTTAGTATGCGTTTAAACTGAATGTTTAAACATCATGCAATGAAATATGAGCTGTTAAGGATATACGCATGAAGTTTATAAGATATGCAATGTTCCACAAACGAACAGTTTGAATTGAACAAGGTTTTGTGAAAGTGCAATGATGCATTCTTCTCATTAAAACTTGAAAGGTAAGAGTTACAGGGTACAAGTTTTACAATGGAAGAAAAATCAAAAGCAAAAAAACCTTGCGCACCAAAAAACTTACAATTGCGCAGCAAAAGAAAAAGATTACAAAGTCTAGTCTATATGAATTCGCTGCAGTGCTTCGCGCATCTCATTTTGCAAGCTGGTAAACTTGTTCATCAACTCAATCTTTAGTTGCTGAAACTTGGCGTTGTATTCCACCACTAGATTCACATGAGTCCTCATACCATCGCGCATCAGTGCATTATCTCTCTGGATGTCTTCAGAAATCCTGTTAAAACAATTTTCAAACGCCCCCATCTGATTTCCAAAAGATTGAAGGGACGCAGCCATGGAGTCCTGAATTTCTTACTGAGCATCAACCAAAGTCTTGGTTAGCTCAACCTGAACCATGTTCTGACTGGCTTGCATATCTAGCATAGCCTGGTTCATTCTTCCATTAAAAGTATCACTGAACTGAACTAAGCAGTTAGTCATATGAGATTTGAGCGCATCAATGGAGGAGGAGCTGGAGGCAGTAGGCGCAAAATTGTCAATAGACTTGATGACTTTGGCAGACTCAATCTGAATGATTTTTGTGATGGTTTTGGCTAAGGAAAATAAAGCTTCATTCAACCCATGCACAGAGGGGATCTTAGTGAGCGCAGAAGAGATTATGTCGAAGTCATGCTGGATATCTTGGCGCAGAAGATCAAAATCTTGAGAGGGCGCAGCACCAAAACCAGATGCATGCGCAGCAGCAGAACCTGAGGGAGGAGGCATAGCTTCAAAACTGGTTGCCTTTGTTACAGAACTCTCCCCCTTAATGGCACAATCAATAGCCTGAAGGAAACTGGCTTGCGCATCGAGCCGAGCAGACTCCGCATCCAGTTGCTCTTGAATCTTAGTCTGCGCAGTGACCACCTGAAAGTGCTGGGTTTGCGCAGCAAATTGATTAGCCTGGATAGTCTGGAGCATGGCCAAAATTTGACGCATGTCAGTTGATGAACTTGAGGGATCTGAGGGAGCAGTTGCTGGAGTTACAGCAGGAATAATTGGAGAAGTCTGTGATGCTCCAGTAGGTTGCACAGGATTGACAGCAGCAGCCGGAGGATCTTGCGCATGAACTGGACAGTGATGCGCATGGATAGGAGAACGATGGACCTCATAATCTTCTGAGCTCGAGTCTTCGCCATCTTCAACTATAGGCGCATCCTCATAAACAGTAGGATCAGGCGCATCATGAGCAAAGCCTTCACCATCAATAAAGACTGGTGGGGCTTGCTGCGCAACGTTCCTTTGCGCAACAGCAGCAAGTCTTGCTTCCCTTGCTATATCACGCGCAGAATTTTCAGAGCGCAGACGAGAATGCCTTGGAGGATCTGATTCATCAGATAAATCTTTCACAGTACGGTTTGAGGCACGTTTCTTGGTAGCAACCTTCTTAACCTGGCGCTTGGGAGTAGACTTCTTTGTAGAAAGTGGGACTTCATCCTCACTAGAAGTAGTATTGCGCATGGGATTTGCAGTCTCCTTTTGCTTCTCCCCCTGAGATTGAGCAGCCTTGGAAGTTCCAGTGAATTTGGAAGGGCTGATGAGAGGATCATTGAAAGCACCTTCAAATTCATCTTCTTCTTGAAGCGCAGGAGGGGTAGATGTGCGCTTTGATTTTGGAGCTGTAGGAGGCGCAGCATCAACATCAGCTTCTACTTGAATGTCTTCATCAGACTCATCCAGTAGGGTTCTTGATTCCTTAGCCTTTTTCCTCTTCGTTTTCTTCTCAACAGGCACAGCAGCCTTGGCTTTTCCTTTTTCTTCAGGAGCAGGAGCCTTGGTTTTCTTTGCTTTCTTAGGAGGCTCAGGGTCCGAAGTAGCCTTGCGCTTCGGAGTTTGCGCAGTAGGCTCTTTAATGGTTATCCCAGGCGCAACAGTAGATTTGCTGGCCTTCTTCTTCTTGCGCAAAGGCACATCAGCAGCAATGCCCTTGCCTTTCTCCTTGTCGCCTACTTTGCTTGGGACCGGCTCAAAGAAGGATTCAATTTCTGATTCAGATTCAGAGGAGGAAGCTTCAAAAAGTTCACCACTGGAGACAGGAGGAGATCCTTGATCTTCAGGGTGAATGTCCTCAAAAACTTCAATGGGATCAGCAGCCCAGAACATGCAGTAATCAAAATTGTTGACTTCATGGCGAAAATTGTGAAGAAACACACGAGTATAAGTGCGCAATGAGGTCACATCAACTTTGAGGGAGGGGTCTTCATCAACCAGCTTGCGCACAGAAGGGAAACGCATGAAGATAGCAGTAAGAATTCTGCAGTGCGTTTTGTACTTGGCTGGTCTATTTGGATCTGCAGCTTTCTTCTTATATGCGAGTAGGCAGCGCACTAACTCTTCAAAGATAATCTCAGCCCAGCTCAATTTCTTCTTGAAGATTGCAGCGCAGCACATCCATTGTTTGCTGATGAATGTGGACTTGTTCCCATTCTTGCAATTGATTGTATCGCCAATCAAAGTGCAGAGATGGAACATCAACTCTCCAAACTCCTTCCTATCATGGTTGTTGTATTGACCAACCAGAGTAGGAACCTTTATCAGCTTCTGCGCAACACCATCTTGCACATCCTGAGGAAGCTTCTTCTTGTTGCACGCAGGCAATCCCATAGTCTGACGAATATGCGCATAGTTGATAGTCACAGAAATCCCACGGATAGAACTTTTCAAGCAGGGCACTGTGATGTCGTCGTATAAGCGCTCGACCTCTTCTGCGTTGCTGAAGAATTCGTCAATGTAAGAAGGGAGAATGAAGGATTGTCCTTTGGTGAAGAGAGGAAGAATGCCCGACGTGTCCATGATTTTGATCATATAACGTCCAAGCACATTGAGCTTCAAGTCCTCTACATTGAGTTCCCATCCAGGGATAAAGTAGTTTAGATTCTGCGCAAAACAAAAATGAAGAATTAGATCTGGTCATGCGCATGGAGAGAAGCGCATGCGCATGAGCTATATGCATAGCGCATGAACTAGACTCCATACTTAGAAAGATAAGACATGAAAAGGGTAAAAAAGTCCAAAACGATAAATATAAAACCAAATGCCTAAAAAGGGCGCGAAACGCAAAAACATAAATAGGAATCACATCAAGGCTTGTCATATGACTATTCATCAAAAACATGAAGAACGTGTTTGAATGCACGAAGAACACGAAGAACATCAAAATGTCAAAGTGCTCCAAATTGCATCAAAAGCATGTCAAAATGTTCGAAATGAAAAATCACACATAAACAAGTAAATCACAACAACAATAACAAGAACATATAGCCTAGATCTGAGAAAAACGAAAATGAATTCGAAAAGACAAAATAAACAAATTCAAACAGAAATCCACTCAATCGATCATTGATCGTAAAAAAAAATTACATAAATGAAAAGCTGAGAGTAAAACGAACACACAGCATCAAATAATTTGAGAAACGAGCAACGGATCATAGAGAAATCAAGAAAGGGAACTTCAGACCTTCGAACTCCATCAATGGCGAAAACCTGAAATATCGAGTTAGAGTTCTTACCATTTGAGGGTCCTCTTGCTTCTTAGAAGATGTTGTAGATGATTTCTTGGGAGCCATTATATATAGATAAAGAAATTTGCGAAAAAGAGTAGAGAGAAGATGATGAGTGCAGAGAGAAAGAAATGTCAGAGAGAAAAGAGAGAAAAGAGGCAGTTTGAGTGAAATGTTTTAAAAAGAGAGAAGAGTGAGGAGAGAAACGGCGCTAGGAAGATGATATACATCAAAAAGGGTAGATGACGTCATCGTGCGCTGACAAGAGTTGGTGAAAGTCAGGCGAGTGGGGCGCACGCGCAAGTGAGTTGCACGCGCAGATGACGTGGCCCAATGAGGAGCGCGCGTGAAAAGTCCTAGCCGCGCGCGTGTGTCAGTCATTAATGGTCAAAACGAATATTTTCCTATTCCGTCATAATCATCACACAAAGAGAATTAAATGTGCGTCACTCAATGCCTTTGCATTAAATGAGGTGGGACGTGCGCAGAGGGCAGAAATGTAATTTCCCAAAAAAAATTCAAATAAAATGATGAGGGAAAATAATAATTACACAAGTACCCTTGCGAATTATGCTGACTCAGCAAGTCAAGGACCTAAGTGAAACTATTGAAAAGAGAACGTACCTTAGATCCAGGGGTCATGCGCATGATCAATATGCGCAGCTTTAAAGTGCGCAGAGTTTCAAGATAGAAAAACATCAACGGTTTTACTTTATGCGCATAGCTCCGTGCGCCTCTTGTGCACAGGCGCATGGTGTATGTCTAACTTAGAATTTTATCAACAACAAAGTTATTAGTATTGACAAATCATATTGACAAAATTTAGCTAAGTTCGAGCATACCCATTTCTCCTCTAAGAAAGATGAACCTCTTAGCATCAAGTGCTTTTGTAAGAATGTCGGCGATTTGATAGTCGGTTCCCACGTGTTCTAGATGTATATTCCCTTTTTCCACGTGGTCTTTGAGGAAGTGATATTTAATGTCGATGTGTTTGGTCTTCGAATGCATGACAGGATTTTCAGAAACAGCAATTGTTGAAGTGTTGTCGCAATAAATGGGACAATTTTCTTCTTTGATGTCATAGTCCACTAATTGCTGCTTCATCTACAGAATTTGACAGCAACAACTTCCAGCAGCGATATATTCTGCTTCAGTTGTAGAGACAGAAACTGCAGCTTGTTTTTTACTGGCCCAAGACACAAGTCGATATCCAAGGAAATGACAAGTGCCGCTTGTGCTTTTCCTGTCAATTGTGCATGCTGCGTAGTCCGCATCTGAATAACCTACAAGTTTAAAGTTCGAATCTTTGGTGTACCAAAGTCCAAGGTTAACAGTGCTAGAGAGATATCGTATTATACGTTTCACAGCAGTTAAGTGCGCTTCTCTAGGGTCGGATTGATAACGAGCACAGACACAAACACTAAACATAATATCAGGCCTACTAGCAGTAAGATAAAGGAGTGAGCCAATCATTCCTCGATAAAGAGTTTGATCAACCTTTTTACCTTTTAAATCTTTGTCAAGTTTGTTGCCGGTAGCCATTGGAGTATCGTATGCTTTGGCGTTCTCAAGTTCAAATTTCTTGATTAAGTCCTTTGTGTATTTGGCTTGATTGATAAAGATGCGTTCACTCATTTGCTTGATTTGAAGCCCGAGGAAGAATGTGAGTTCTCCCATCATGCTCATTTCAAACTTGCTCCTCATTAGTTTCTCAAAGCGCTTGCACAACAATTCATTAGTAGAACCAAATATAATATCATCAACATAAATTTGAACAAGTAATTTATGACCATTATGTTTGGTAATGAAAAGAGTGGTATCGATTTTACCGCGAGTGAAGCCTTTTCGATGAGGAACTTGGATAGTGTATCATACCATGCTCTTGGTGCTTGTTTGAGTCCATACAAAGCTTTCTAGAGTTTGAACACATGATTTGGAAATTGTGAATCTTCAAACCCAGGTGGTTGAGCAACGTAGACTTGTTCTTGGAGTTCACCATTCAGAAACGCACTCTTCACATCCATTTGATATAATTTAATGTCCTTGTGAGCGGCGTAAGCTAGAAATAATCTGATAGCTTCAAGTCTTGCTACTGGCGCGAATGTTTCATCGTAATCAATTCCTTCTTCTTGCCTATAGCCTTGTGCAACCAATCTTGCTTTGTTTCTCGTGATGGTTCCATTCTCATCCATCTTGTTTCTAAACACCCATTTTGTACCAATTACTCCTTGATTATTTGGTCTTGGGACAAGAGTCCAAACCTTACATCGTTCAAATTGATTGAGTTCTTCTTGCATAGCAACAACCCAATTAGGATCTTGGAGCGCTTCATCAGCCTTCTTTGGTTCAATTTGAGAGATAAGTGCAGTGTAAGCATCAAAGTTTGTAGCTCTCCTTGTACGAACCCCAACATGAAGATCACTAATGATATTAGTGATTGGGTGATCTCTAACTTCACGAACTTCAGGAGGTAAGTTAGGTTGAGTTGTAGTAACTTGAAGGTCTTCAATTGGCACATCTTCACCAGTATTAAAATCATCAAAATTTGGAGGAAGAACTGGTTCAGAATTGAAAGTGGGATTAACACCAGATGCAGCAGTAGACTGATGTGCATTAGAAAAATCTCCAGGCGCATGATTAGGTACAGTTGAAGCTCTACTTGGTGCGCTATTGATAATGCTTTGCGCAACTGATGTAGATGGATTTCCTTGTGTTGATACATTCTGGTCTTATGTATGCGCAACTGGTATGTGTGCACCTGTCTCAATGGACTCAACAGAATCATCAGAAACATTTGGAGCCAAATGTGGCTCAAGGAGAGAATGTTCATCAAAAGTAACATGTACAGATTCAACTATCACTAATGTAGATCTATTGAAAACACGAAAATCTTTTGAATGTTTAGCATACCCAACAAAAATACCTTCGTCGGCTTTGGCGTCGAATTTACCTCTATGTTCGTTTCCGTTGTAGATGATATAACATTTGCAACTAAAGATTTTGAAGAAAGCAATGTTGGGAATTCTTCCACGCCATAGTTCATATGGAGTCTTGTTGTGACGTTTGTTGATGAGGGAGCGATTTTGAGTAAAACATGCAGTGTTGATAGCTTCTTCCCAAAAGTACTTAGGCAATTTCGCTTCGGCTATCATCGTCTTTCCTGCTTCAATCAACATCCTATTCTTTCTTTCCACTACACCATTTTGTTGTGGAACTCCAGCAGTTGAGAAGTTGTGATCTATCCCATGATCGTCGCAATATCGAGCAACACCGTTGTTCTTGAATTCTGTTCCATTATCGGATCGAACACTAACAAAGTCATCTTCTTTTTGGGTTTAGAGCAGTCTGAATAGAGTGGTGAGAATGTCGTAACAATCATCTTTTGAGATCATCATTTCCACCCATGTATATCTTGAGAAATCGTCCACCACAACTAAAGTATACTTATTTCTTTTGATGCTTGCAGTGGTAACTGGTCCAAAATAGATCAATGTGCAGTAGTTGCAAACATTTTGAAGTTGAGGGATTTGTCTTGCTGGAGAAAGACTGCTTTGATTGTTTGCCTAGTTGACAAGCTGCGCATTTGTTGTCATGATGATCAGCAACTTTGGGGAGTCCTTTGACAAGATTGTCCCTGCTGAGTTTTGATAGACATTTGAAGTTCAAGTGACTCATGCGCTTGTGCCATAGCCAACTATTCTCGCTTACACTTTTAGCTACAAAACAAAGATTAGTACTAGAGTTCATACTATGGAAATCAATAATATAAATATTTGTCTTACGATAACCCGTGAGTAAGACAGCTCCAGTTTTGCCATTCTTGATAAGACATTGCGTTGAAGAGAAATGGCATTCTAATCCTTTGTCGTAGAATTGAGATATGGATAATAAGTTGTGCTTGAGTCCTTCGACGAGAGAGACTCTTTCAATGCACACTTTGTCTTTCTTGAGCTTTCCATATGCTACAATTTGACCCTTGTTATTATCACCAAATGTAACTGAGGGACCTCTTTCTTCATGGACATCTTCTAGTAAGGATTCATCTCCAGTCATGTGTCTTGAACACCCACTATCGAGAATCCATTCATAATTTCTAGCTTTTGAAGATCCAGCCATGAAACAAAGAACCTGAAATATAGACATTTAAGCAGGTCCCCTTTATTCCTTTTGGGTCCTAGGGTTAGAAACTTTTGACAACTCACTCTTGCTTGACCTTAGGGTTTTTACGTCCTTTGGCATTGGGAGTGAATCGCAAAAGGCATTCCACGGCCTTGTGTCCAGAACAATCACAAATGGAACAATGATGAAAGCAACTAATCACATGAGTTTTCACAAACTCTTTACTTTTCTTGGGGATGGCATTCTTCTTTGGGTCAGATGAACTAGCCTCAACAAAATCTTTCTTTTGAAATTTTGGAGCGCTTTTTCTTGGAGGGCGCATAGGGCTAGGAGGCGCACGGCGATGAGGCGCGTGGCTCTTAGGCGCATAATGAGCACTCGGAGAAGGAGCGCGCCTATTTTCAAGAATGATTTTGCTAGGAGATGGTTCATCTGTAGCTATATCTTTCCCATTAGCTTTCCCAAATTGCTTCGTTGGGTAGACATAATGGAAAGTTTGTCTCTTGACTTTTTCCTGTCCTTTACCCATTGAATTAGAATGTTTTTCCTTGGGAATTTCAAAAGTTTGCTGGTTTGTAAATTCACTATCTCTTTCAGCACAGACATCACATTTAAAGTTGTCACTAGTTGATGAGAATCCCAAGCCACTTTTATCACCACTGACTTTTTGGGATTCAAATATGTTCTCCATAGTGACATGAGAATTGGACCACTCATTTGTAATCTTTTTAAGATCAGTAATTTGAGCAACCAATTCATCATTTTGAACTTTAAGAAGTGAGTTCTGTTCTGTTAGAAAAGAGTTTTTAACAGTAAGAGGAGTCATGCTCTTTATCTGCTCCTTAAGGAGGGTGAGTTCAGATTTAAGTAGAGATTTCTCGGTCTTAAGCTGGGAAATTTCATCACATGATAGTGCTAAAGCTTCCTTCATACTATCAAATCTAGTGATTACCTTTTCAGCCTTTTTGAACAATTTTTCTTGTTCAGCAATCACTTCATCATCATTGATTTTGGAGATTGGAGCAGTTGGTTCAACTTGAGGTCTAATGTAAGCTCCTTTTCTTAACTTGTTACTTGCACTTAGATCGCATCGTGAGAATAACAATCCACCATCGCTTTGAGCCGGAGTGAGAAATCCTTGTTCCACGAGCTCGCTGATAGTTGGTCCTTTCTTCCTTTTCTCTTCTTGAAAACCTGCAGATTTCTTGATAGGTTTATTCAAGGCATTCATATCAGGAACATCCTTGGAGAAGTCATCATCAGAATCACAAGTATCAACTTCATCATCATTTGCCACCAAACAAACGAGTCCATCATCGGAATCTTCATCGCTCTCATCTGAGTCTGTTTCAATCCAAGTGTTCTGCTCATTTGCTGGTGCTGCTTCTTCCGCAACCATTCCCTTATGACGAGTGAATTTGGGAGTATGGCTGCTCTTCTTCTGCATATATTCAAATTTTGTTGGGCAGCTTGAAGCAAAGTGTCCTGGTTTCCTGCAATTAAAGCAAACAAGATCTTCTTTTCTTTTAGAATCACTACTCCTCGTGAATTTTGGAGGAGCTCTGCTGGTAGATCCTTGAAATTTGTTGTTTGAGCTGGGTCTTGAGAATTTTCTGAACTTTTGAAATTTCTTCACAAATAAAGCGAAGTCTTCATCATCCATGTCCAATAGCTCAGAAGTAGAAATTTTGGAATCTGCGCTTTTCTCAACTTGAACTTGAGCTTGAGCAGGTGCTTCTTCCCTTTGCGCCACCATTGCAATGGACTTGGATTTTCCTTCAGTTTCACTTATACGCTGAAGCTTGAGTTCATAGACTTTGAGATTTGCATAAAGATTTCTAAGTGTCCATACATCCAAAGTTCCAGCGTCTTCTAGGGCGCTAGATTTATGTAGGTATCTTGATCCAAAAGCTTGAAGAAAATTGACATTTAAATCTTTGTTCGAAAACATCATGCCAAGTGAAATACATAGATTGATAATTTCACAAAAGCGTTCATAAGTTTGTCTTAAGGTTTCACCGGGAAGTTGAGAGAAATTGTTGAATCTCTTTTGTACTTCATATTTCTTGTTTTCCTTGCACACGGTGTCTCCTTCTATATGTTCTTCAATAGCATCCCATAACTCATTGGCAGTAGCACAATGCATGACTTGTTGTTTCATAGCCGTGCTTAGAGTGCTTAGAAGAATGTTTCTTGCTTTACCATCATTTGCAACTCTTCTTGTTTCTTCCTCAGTCCATTCTTCCTTTGGTTTCTTGACAGTTGGTTGAACAGCATTTGTACGCGGATTTGGATTCGCTTTCATAGGAATGTAAGGTCCATAAACCACGGTGTCATGAAGTCTTTCATCGATTGAGTTGAGATGAGTTAAGATGCTGAATTTCCACACGTCAAAATGATCTTCATCAAAGACCGGAAGGTGAGTGTAGTTTGCAGTTGCCATAGGTTTTGAGTTTGCCATATCAAATCGGCACCCAAGCTGTTAAGCTTGAAAAACAGAAATGTTTTATAAAGGTGTTTGCTCTGATACCACTTGTTGGTCCCAGAAGGGCAACAAGGGTATGAAAAATGCTAGGGGGGGGGTGAATAGCGTTTTTAAAATTCTTTTCAAACCCTTTTGCAAAGCAATGGCGAATGCGCACGACTCTTAATTTGGCTAAGTATAGCGCGCAGCAAGAGTGTGAAATGCACATCGGAAGTTTAAAGCAGTCACTTAAGCGCAGGGAGATGCGCAAAAGTGTAAAACGCACGCACTATGTTTTAGGCTAAAGAGTGGCGCAAAATAAGACTAAGGCAATATGATCACAAACACAATTCTGTCAAAGCAATACAATCTATAAAGATCAAACAAAGATGAATATTAGTAAAGTTTAAATGCAGATTGCAAAGCAGAATATAAAAACACGCTATTTGGAGAGGTTCGATCGGGAAAAGATCTACGTCCTCTACCAAGATGGTTAGTCTTGGATTTTCTAATGGAGATCTTATTATGAGAGAGTTACAAGTTACAACGATTTAGAACAAACTATCTCAAAGATCTATAATCTATGAATGAACAAAATCCTAGACAATAACCGGTGTTTCTCTAGAAGTATGATCGATAAGATCGGAACTTCAAGAGGTGAGTGTGTGTATCAGAAATCTGGGCTCTTTGAATCTATGAGATGGAGAGCACAAGATTCTGGTGTTACAAAGGTTTTATAGGATCTGGGCTTGGTGAAGTATGAAGGTATGAAGGTTGTTCTTGAGAATTCTGGAAATGAGCAAGCAATCTTCAAATCTTCAAACTTTCTCTTTGGAAGCAATTCTTTAGCAATTCACAAGCAACTTGGAAAATGAGGATGAGCTTGCTATTTATAGCTGAGCTCCAAGAAATAGCCGTTGGGGAGCAGAGCAAGGACGATGTGCTGTCACAATGTGATTGGTGCGCACGTGTCCTTTATAGCCGTTGGAGACAGCAAGTTGACAGATTTCAAACTTCTTCTAGAAGGATGACAGCTGTCTTTATATTTGAAATTCAAACTAGAGGCGCGTCTCCATCTACGTGTATGCTGAGTGTATTTGATTTGTCGTTTGTCCACATCAGCACTTTGGCTCATTCGAAAGCGTAGCTTGAGATGACGCTTTCCAAGTTATACAAAGGTAGGTCAAGAGATGAAAGAATAAACCAAGGCAGGTCTTTCGTGCGCATGATGCTCATGCGCATAGGATGCGCAGAAGGTGATGCGCTGCGCATGGAAGGATGCGCTGCGCATAGGAGGTATGCGCACCAAAATTGGCTTTTTGCTCTTTTGACCTTGATTCCAAAGCTTCAGCCCTAACCTCTAAGCCTAGTCTATAAAGAGGACTTAGCTAAAAATTGAAGTTATAAAAACTTCTTACATAGGGTCCTAAAGTCCTTAAAATAAACTTAGGTGATGGTATCAATCAATTCTAACAAAGTAGGAGGGTTAAGTGATAAGCATACCCAACATAAGGAGAAGCCTCTCTTTCTCTACCTCACAGTGAATGATGAAGCCCTAGGGGCTATGCTAGCACAAGAGCAACGAGACTCCACAAAGGAGAATGCCATTTATTTTGTCAGTTGCCGATTTCAAGGAGGCGAAAAGAACTACTATGTCTTGGAAAAGTCATGTGCGGCATTAGTTTGGGTCACTCAAAAGCTCAAACATTGCATGGAAGCCTTTCCGATCAAGCTAGTCGCAAAAGTGGACCCGCTCTGCTACATCTTCGAGAAGCCTTTCATGTCAAAAAGGATAGCCAAGTGGTACTTCATGCTCGCCGGCTATGATATCACTTACGTCACACTCAAATCCATCAGGGGGAAGGTGTTCAGTGATCAGCTTGCTGAATTTCCATGTGACGAAGTGAAGGGGGAAGGCTTACAATTTCCTGATGAGCATTTGGTTTGCACTACAACCAAGGAAAATAAGTGGCACCTCTTTTTCGATGGCGCCGCCAATAAACATGGTTATAGGATAGGAATGTTGCTTTTCGATCCAAAGGACATCTACACTCCAATTGTAATCCGCCTTGAATTTGAAGCTACCAACAACATTGCCGAGTATGAGGCATGCATAGCGGGGCTAAAAGCAGCGATAGAAAGAAATGTCACAGAACTAGAAGTATTTAGTGACTCCCTCCTCCTTATCAATCAGACATCGGGTAAATGGTGAATCCAAGACCCGACTCTTCAACAGTATGGTCAACACCTCGAGGAATTGGTGGAACAGTTTCAAGACATCGCGTTCAATTATTTGCCAAGAGACAAAAACCGCTTTGCCGATGCTCTGGCTACTATAGCCTCACTGGTTGAGATGCCCAAAGGAAAAATGGTGAAACCCTTCAAAATCTCAAGAAGGACCAGTCTGGCATACTGCATGAACATTGAGATCAATGAAGTCCAGGACAACCCCCCGTGGTACACAGGCATCATGAACTTTCTCAACAACGGCACCTTTCCTGAGAACAACAATGGTAAAACTCGAATATCACTACAAAACCTAGCCACCCGATATGTATTGATTGGGAACCGAGTCTACAAAAGACATCATTAAGGGATCAATCTCTTATGTGCAAATGAAATCGAAGCTCAAGAAATCATGCACGAAGTCCATGAAGGCGAGTGTGGACCCCATATGAATGGGATTATGTTGGCTAAGAAGATACTCCGTATTGGTTACTATTGGACTACAATGGAAAGAGACTGCATCGAGAAAGTCAAGAAATGCGCCAAGTGCCAGTTCCATGCCAATTTGCAACATGCTCCACCTTCACAACTGTACAACATGACCACACCTTGGCCATTCTCTTGTTGTGGCATAGATATCATCGGCAAAGTCCACCCTACGGGAAGCAACGGACAGTCATTCATTCTAGTGGCCGTGGATTACTTCATGAAATGGGTCGAGGCACAAGCTTACCGAGTTCTCAACGCTAAGAAAGTGGCCAAATTCGTGAAAAACAACATCATGTGCCGATACGGTATTCCTCATGCGATCATCTCCGATAACGGTTCTCACTTTGAGAAAGAAATGGATGCACTTTTAGTTAACTACAAGATTACCAAGCACAAGTCATCCCCGTACTGCCCCCAAGCCAATGGAGCGGTCGAAGCAGCAAACAAGACAATCGAGGTCATCATACGGAAAATGGCTTCAACAGGAAGGGATTGGTCCGAGAAATTACCACTAGCATTATGGGGCTACCGCATGTCAATACGGTCAGCAACGGGAGAAACTCCGTACTCATTAGTTTATGGTTCTGAAGCCGTACTCCTAGTCGAACTCGAGGTTCCTTCTCTATGGGTCTTACTCGAGAACCAAGTTTACGAGGTTGATTGGATGCAAAGTCGATATGAGAAACTAGCCCTACTCGACGAAAAGAGGTTAAGAGCGTTTGAACGCACAAGGGCTTATCAACAAAGAATGGCAAAGGCTTTCAACAAAAAGGTGAAGCCTCGAAATATCAAAGTGGGAGATTTGGTCCTAAGACAACATCCTCCCAATGCCATGAATCCCCTTGGGAAGTGGGGACCTCGATGGATCGGTCCTTATGTGGTCAAGAAGATATTAAACGGCGGTGCAGTCTGACTCGTAGACTTGGATGGTGATCAATTGCCCAAGGAGGTCAACCTCGACAAGCTCAAGAAGTTCTACGATTAACAAATAAAGACCATTAAAAAAAAATGCTCGCTAGGTTGAAAACCCGCAAGGGCGGCCTAGGCAAAAATTAGAGCAAGTACAAAAAAGAAGCCCGCTAGATTGAAAACCCGAAAGGGTGGTCTAGGGAAAAAACAGGGTGAACAAAAAAAAAGGTCTTCATTTGTTTGAACTACGGAGACTTGAGCCTCTCTACGAGAGGAACGTAGGCAACCTTCGGGTGCGGTCTAAAACAATAAATTTTACCCAATCATGTCATAACAAAATGCAATTTTTATTCATCTCTCAAATCATTCTTGCCATTACAACGGATATGTTGAGCAATAAAAGACAATAAAACATTAAATCCTAACAAGTGGTCTATTTAATTGCAATCTTGGGGTACTAGGAAAAATTTAATTTTTTCTTAGCTTTCGAAGGGCCATCCAAACGGCTCTCAATCATACTCTTCTTGGGAGGTCTATTAACACTAAGGAAAACTTAAAACTTCTGAGCAGCGACGCGCCTCCGAGCATAAAAGTTATCCAAATGACTGCCAAAAGGGTCAGCCAGAATATTGTGGGAATCAACAGCATCCTCCCTATATCTCAAAGCACTGCTGGGCTCAAAATCCTTTCCTAGCAACTCGGCACGAAGCACATCAACCCAAGTGATGCCGCGGTAAAGGGTGCCAAACAGATAATCCAGATAACTCCCGGGAAGAAAAATACAACCCCGGTGAATAGGGGCGGAAGCCCACCGATGGCGGTCATCTTCCCAAGCTGATTGAAGCTCCCTTGAAAACTTCGGACCCATATATGAAACTGAACGGAGCACCCCACTCCTCGGGAAGGGAATAATCTGTTAGCGACTGAATTGCCTCAAAACCCGCTCTGGATGGTAAAATGACGAGTCTCTCAAGCTGGGTAAGACCACATGCTCGAAACCCAGAGTCCATTCCACAAAAGGACGAAGACCCTAAGAGGGAAGACACCACTCAATGTCAGCCGATACCCGGGATGCAAAGAACTTCTTCCAACCGTCTTCAGATAAATCTCGTATCAGCAATTTTCTCCTGTGAACAACAAAAGGAGACAAGTCACCCTCCAAAGAATAAATCCTGAAGTGTTCCCGGAGCCATATGGTCAAAATTAAGGGGCTTCCCCGACACATCTCACCCATTCTATGCAACTCATCAAGGCCATTCAGGGTCTCCCCCACTATAAAAGGGATTATGCTAAAATTTTGCTCCTTTGCCTGCAAGATAATCTCAGCTAACTGCGCATCCGCAGTCCCGAGGGGTGTCACGAACAGAACCTCGCTGAAAAAGCAAACTTCCATAGCGTTCCTCTTAAAGGACTGAACCGCCGCATCCTCCGAATGAAAACTGAAGAACAACGGCAACTCAGTTATGTCAACCGCAGTGCCGTGCAACATCTTCTTCACATCTCCGACAGGGAGGTTCAACACATCGGACTAAGAATCAATCACACCTCTATGGTATTTGGGGACGACAATTAGACCCGTCAATGGCATACCAAGCATCGTACCAAAGTCATCAACAGTAGGCACCATTTCATTTGCTAAAAAATTAAAGGTGTGACTGTCACAATCCCAGAAGGCTGCAACAGCCTTCAACAAACCCCAATCCGGTTTCAACGTCCGAAGGGTAAAGAGAATTCGGAACCCGAAGTCTTTGGCAAAAGCTTTCTTAGGATGGGTCTTAAAAAGAATATACAAAAGTCGATAAATCCTTCTCATACTCACCAACAACCTTGGTATCAAGAATGAAAGAATTGGAAGCCATGGAAAAAGTGGATTAAAAGCAAAATCAAGCAAAATCAAGCAAGAAGAGATGTAAAAAATGGCAGAAAAGAGCTATTGAGAGAATGTGTTCGAACAGAAGCTAATATTATAGCTGTTGGGGATCTTTTGGCCAGCAAATGTCAAGCCCCAGAATTCGCTCCCCAGAGGCGCGCGCCTCCCGCCACCCATTTAGGAAGCGCGTGCGTCCCACAGTTACTAGCCGAGGCGTACGCTTCCCGTTCCAGAAACGCCTCAATTGGCCCTTGTCAAAGAAAGAAATCACAGGGAAGCAGAGCTCAGACATTCCCAAAATCAGCGGGATAGAAACTTTCACTAAAAGTAGGTAGTGTCTTTTTTTTTTCAAGGTCAGTCTCGACATTTTCCTCTCTAAAGGGAAAACTTCACCTTTTCGGTCCGCAGTCAACTGTGCCTGCACCCCCACAAAATTCATAAAGTCAACAGCAGGTGCAGCTCCGAACGGCACACGTCAGAGACAGCTACCAAACAGCAATTCAGTCCACGGGGATCCACTGAAATCACCGCTTCTCAAGCAACGGATTCACTAACGGATTCGTCAACAAGGGTTCACTAACGAACTCATTCAAGGGTTCACCAACGGACTCATTCAAGGGATTCACTAACGGATTCATCTAACGGATTCACCAACGGATTCGTCAACAAGGATTCACCAACGGACTCATTCAAGCGATTCACTAACGGATTCATCGAGCGGATTCACTAACGGATTCGTCAACAAGGGCTCACCAATGGACTCATTCAAGGGATTCACTAATGGATTCATCTAACGGATTCACCAACGGATTCCTCAACAAGGGTTCACCAACGGACTCATTCAATGGGATTCACTAACGGATTCACCAACAGACTCATTCAAGGGATTCACTAACGGATTCATCTAATGGATTCACCAACGGATTCGTCAATAAGGGTTCACCAATGGACTCATTCAAGGGATTCACTAACTGATTCATCGAGGGGATTCACTAACGGATTCAGCAAACGGATTCATCTAACGGATTCACCAACGGATTCATCAACAAGGGTTCACCAACGGACTCATTCAAGTGATTCACTAACGGATTCATCTAATAGATTCACCAATGGATTCGTCAACAAGGGTTCACCAACGGACTCATTCAAGGGATTCACTAACGGATTCATCTAACGAATTCACCAACGGATTCATCAACAAGGGTTCACCAACAGACTCATTCAAGGGATTCACTAACAGATTCATCTAACGGATTCATCAACGGATTCGTCAACAATGTTCACTAACGGACTCATCCAATGGATTAACTAACGGGTTCATCAAGCGGATTCACTAACGGATTCAGCTGGTGGATTTACAAACGGATCACGCCACCTCCTATATCAACAAAAGCCACTCATACAGGGAGCGCACCTCTATCTCTCACAATTTCAAATTCCTGCTTTCATCGAGTCTTTTCTTTTTTCTTAGTGATGTCCTCGGCGGGTGTACTTTCTTTCATCGGCGCGTTTTACTTTGCAATCCACATCACCGAGGGGCTCTGTAGACACCCTGCCTTGGACCGCTCACTCCGATTGCACATTTGATTTTGTGTTTCTCTCTATTTTAAATGTTTTTTGTTAGTTTCTGTCACTTCCATTAAGTTCCTGACTGACTCCGTTAAGTTCAGGGACTAAACTGAATAACAGGGCTGACTTTCTAGTCTATTTTGTCAAAAATGCCATTTCTGAGTTGCGTGCCTCCGACCATAGGAGCCAGACGCGTGCGCCTTCCGCCCCTGAGGTAGGAAGCGTGCGCCTCTGGGCGACGGTTACAGATTTCTGTCCAAGAATCTCTCCCTTGCTCATTTTTACATGATTTGCACGGGAAAGATTTCTTGGTGACTGAGTTTTGGCACCAAAAACACTTTTCAACTATAAAAACCCTCCTAATCCACCATTTCAAGGGACCGAAAATTCTACTTACAAAAACTATACACAAATCATTTCCACGGCATTTTCCAAAGTAATTCATCAAGAAGTGTTTGAAGTCACTTGAAGTTTAGGTAAAACTCCATTTCTCCTCTTCTTCTCTACTTCATCTCTTTTCTTCTCTTTTATTTCATCAAACGTGCAATCACCCAAATCATTTTGGGATATGACACCAAAGACTACTTCACTTCATTGAAGCTAGCCAATGAGTTATCTCCCTACATTCCAAAACACCTTTCAAAACCCCTTTTATTATTAAGAATATGAAGAACATTATATCATTCATGTAGACTTTGATCAAGCAAGACCGACATTAGTCGGACGAGATGGGTGTTTAAGTACTTCCCATCTCGTAACCTAACCCCCGAACCTCATAACAAGAATCTCTGTTTTTGTAATCAAACTTAGGCTATAAATATTAGGTTTTTCTTACATTCCTCTAAAACATAGGTGGCGACTCTAAACACATTAAAACACAAATAGACATCCTAGGAATGACACACGTGCTCTAGCCCAGCCGTGCCCTCCTGGGGTATCTACAGTACAAGCCGAAGGCGATTGGAAAGAACCATGCATATGGAGAATGGTGCAACTACCACATGTATAGTGGGCACACTACCGAGGAGTGCCAAGGTGTCAAGAAAGTCATCCAAGATTTGATTGATAATGGTGAATTTACCGTGGGTAAAGAGCAACTCATCAAGGGAGAGGTTATTCCGAAGCAAGGAATGACTTGGGTTTGAAATGGGGAGAACTACAACAGCAAAGATGATGACAACAATCTCCATTTCTCTTTCTCTACCTAGTTTAGAACAAAAAAAAAAAAAAAAAAAAAAGAGTCAAAAGTCCTCTTAAGTGTGCATCAAGTTTTCTTTCGTCTTTTTTATGTAAAAATTCGAGTCTTCTCATAAAATAAAAGTCGTTCTTGTCCCCATACACTATTCCAAGTTGTTCAATTTAATTCTTGGCAAAATGATGAAAAGATGTCTAAGCAAGTTTTGGAACGAAGGCTATCACTTGAACGCCTAGGGGCTAAACATCGCATTGAAGGCAACAACATCAACGACGAAGCCAAGAATCAAAACAAGGTGGAGCAACATCAAGCAAAGTTTTCAAGGGGGAACAAAAAAAAAAAAAATCCCCCTCAATCAAAGAAGTACAAGATCAACTTCATTCCACCAACAAAGGACAAAGCTACGAATCAACAATTCCTTGCGACGAATGTAGCATCCACAAGAACTACGTTGACCTGAGCCTCTACACTGGAGGAACGTAGGCAACCTTCGGGTCCGGTCTCATGCAAGAAAGAAGATATGTTTAGCCCTAATGCGTTATGGTGATTGGTCTTCCCCTCGAACTTGTCAAGACATCTTTGTACGAGTCATTTGCCAATGAATTAATCACCTCAAGGTTGAATAACTTTCTTATAATTGGAATCGCTTTGCGTTCCTTATCGAGTCTAGGGGCTTCTTATCTTTCAGTGATACTCCCAGTTTCTTGCAATGAAATTGGGGTTTTCCTTCTCTTCTCTCTTAATGACTTACTTGCCTTCGTGAGTCATTCAAAAAATATATAAATACATGAAGTCAATACTAGGGGCCACTTCCCTAGTCGAGTCAATGTCACTCATCATTAGTGACAAAAGGTCTCCACCGCAAAATCACATGTCTCTCATCCTCAGCTAGAGTCAATGCACACTTCCTCATTAATTGATTCAAAAAAATAAAAATAAAAATAAAAAAATGAAGACGCAAAAGAGATGCCTGCTAGATTGAAAACCCAAAAGGGCAGTCTAGGCAAAAAACAGGGTGCGTCATAAAAAAAAGAGAGAGTGAGAGGGAGAACGGAAAGACAAATAGAGATCCCCGGCCTCTAAAGGAGACAACTATACAAGTTCTACATTGAATCTCCTCAGCAAGTCAATTCCCCACCGAGTCAACTTCGGAATTGTAAAAGGCTCAACAAGATATGGAACAATCAAAGGTCATTTTGGGTTATTGGCATAAGAGAGATTGTTCTTGCAATGTGAATTTTTAGGCTCATGTGAAAGAAGGCCCGTCCGAGAATGAGCTCATAATTGATATATCATCAAAAACTCAAAAAGGGGTGAGAGTTTGCACGAATGGTCTTCAATGCACCAATTGGTTTGGATCACAAATGGCAACAAAGTGTGACTCAGTTTTCGAGCTTCTTCAAGCATGTGCCCCTAAAGTATGTCAAAAGGCTTCCCGACAAATGGAGTAACTCTTGCCATGTCCTCTTATGTTTGTTCCCCCACACGAGGATGAGTGTCTTGCTCTGATCGACAAATGATAGCGCCCTAGGGGCTATGTTACTCAAGAACAAGAGCTTCTTTTGTTTCATTTGACAATTAATGAGCCATAGGGGCTACGCTCAAGAAATATGTGTGCGACTATCCTCAAAGTCTCTCAAAAGGAATCTCAAAATGCCTTCTTGTCATGTGTGCTCGTGCCTGTTCCCTTAATCAAGGATAGGCCTTTATTGCTCTACTTACAATCAATGATGGCACTCTGGGGGCTAGACTCGAGTTTGAAAGTCTCCCTCATAAAAAATGCAATCCACTCCACCTCCACCAACGAGGGCCCTAGCAAAGTCATGTGCAACATTTGAAGCTTCCTCTGTCAAATTGGCACCGAAAGCCTTTTTAAGGGGATTCGACAATCTTTTGGGCAATGATACTCGAGCAATGCAATGTGGAGAGTGGTCCAAGCTTAAAGGGCCTATCAGTACTTCACGTCAAAGGTCTTTTGGTTTAAAAGGAGGGCTCTGATATTATGAATGAATTTGATGATTCTTGTTATGTTGTGACTTACGACTAGATTATGAAGGAAGTCTTAGAGAAAAGGAAAAAGATTCAATATGCTAAACTCACTTAAACGGGTTATAGCGGGTCCTATACCCAAATGTTTCTACAATTCAGCACCCCCTTCTCTAAGATTAAAAGCACAAGTTACATCCGCACGAGTTGCATCCGAAGATCCGTTATTAGTTTAACCCATGAAGACTCAAGCAAACATATCCATCTGGGACCTTATCACGCCAAGACCTTATCATCCAAGACATTTTCCGAAGGCCTTGCTACACTTTGACCTCCCGCCATTTGGGTACCGACCGCAATGAGGCCATTCATCTCCCCAGTAAGAGTAAGAGGGAGATCACTATCAAGAGTTCTGCCAAACGGTGCATCCGATCTCAAAATAATGCCAAGCCGATTCCAAGACATTTTTGGGGCTTTACATCGAAAGGTCTTCACATTCCACCATCTTGGGGCTTAGCAATCTCTCGAAGATCTTCTCTTGGGGCTTACTCACGTCAAAAACAAAAGGCGATTTATTTGAATGGGCCAATAGCTGATTTATCTTGGGGCTTCACGAGTCACCCAAAGTTTGGCATCAAAGGTGTTCCAAGGGATTTACAATCAGAAACTCCTTGGTATCTCGGCATCGAAAGACTTTTGAAGCCCCATAATCGACAAATATCTTGGGGATAGACATCACGCCTCGTTGGGCACAACAGTGACAACATAATTCAAGTGAGGCAATCCGGACTTCGACCGAACATGATTGGATCAATGTCGTTTGGATTATCAACATATTCGGGATCGAGAAAAGTATTGAACAAAAAAATTTGACTTATTGACCATGACTTGTGTTCAAAGACATCGTGGACAAAGGGATTGTGACATATTCTAAAGGAATGCAAACTTGTATCTAGTTATACTATTTGGGTAGGTATGACAGTTTGCTAGAACCTAATCATATCTTATGGTTTCATGTTTGAACCCATTGCCAACTTAGTATAATCCTAGAGGGTCACACACAAGAGAACGAATCTTAAAAAGGACTAAAATGGAAAATATGGCCTTCTGAACCATGTTGTGCGACCGCACAAACTGGGCTGGGCGGCCGCACAGTTTTGGGCGACCGCACAGCTAGTTTTGGGCGGCCGCACAAGCATGTCGGGACAGATTTCCTAATTTGATTTGGAAAAGAATTTTGGACGGGTTTAAACACAAGTTTCCTATTTGGAATATGTCTTACTTGTATATAAACACCAAAATTCTGCCAGAACTTGTACCAAGCTTTTGTGAAAGTCACCAAAGGGTTTGAGAGAGTTTTATTTTGTTCTAAGACATCCTAGATTGAAGAAAAAAATAATACACAAATACAATTCCATATAGTTCATATTAATTGTGAAAATGTGTTTCACAATTTTGTTCTAGCAACCAAGATCAAGTGTTCTTGATATTCGTTCAAGGTGTGGATACCGCTAGAGGGTGAAGCTCATCATCTTCAAAGTTCATGTTCTTACTTTTGTGATTAAAGCTTCAAGTTCTCCACCAAGATAAAAGACCAAATTCAAAATCATCAAGGGTTAGTTTTTTCTAGTATTCATATTGTTGTATTTGATCTAATCATATGAACGGATCTATGGCTTTGGGTTTCATAAAATTTTAAATGCTTAATTCCGCTGCGCATGTTACTCCGAAACCCAACATTTAGGGGGGAGAAAATGTTTTGAGAGCTGTTACTCTGCCAGTTTGAGAGCAGAAAGTGAGTGATACAAACACTTGAGTGAAAAGAGAGGAAGATAGGCCATAACCATCATAGGTGAAGCCTCCTTCTCCCCATCTTCTTCTTCATCTCATACTCTTTTATTATTGTTCATATTATTGCTCATTCTTGTGTTATTTCTTATTATTCTTGTAAGCCTTGTCCATTCAAGCATTTTATATTTCATTGAAAGTCTTGTCCATTTCAAGCACTATATATATGTATATTATACAAGTCTTGTCTTCTCAAGCTATATATTATGATTATATGTGTATATTGGAACCAAATCATGAGGTGATTAAAGGTTCCCTTCATGCCTAGTGTGTGATTATGGGATAAAACCTAAGGATGATCATGATTTGTTAAATTTCATGTTGATTTTGTTCTTGTTTGGCCATAAGAGTCATGATTGGGTGATAAAGTTTCAATCTTTATCATCCCAACCATGACCTAGCCATAAATCACCAAGCATGGGACATAAAGATTTAATCTTTATGTTATATTTTTGTCCCTAAAGGTTTAATCTTGTATAATAAGTCCATCTTGATGGCAAGGTTTCAATCTTTGCTCATCAAATGGTCATTTTAGCCCAAATGGCTTGTTCATCACCTTTTTCCTAAATTTCCCCAATGATTGTCTTGATCACACCTAAAACCTTTGTTTTTGGTGTCCAACTAGTGATCAATGATATAGGGATGATTTAATACATGTTTTCGTTAAAGAAAATAACTGAAAGTGATCGTTTCAGTCCAGTTTCAGCAAGAACACTCTGTTTTGCCTGAAACTGGACAGTTTTCTGATAAACTGTCAAAAATCCCTGGAATGCTCACCATCCGTACGGCTACTTAGGTCGGGGAGTGCATTTTCCAGTTTCTTCCCTTTCTGGTCAGAATGTTTGCAAAATAACCATTTTCTGTTAAATAATTAACCAGTTTTTGCCAAAAGTCAGTTTCTCCCATTTTTGAAACACACACACACACACATGCACTTTGTTAACTAACGTAGGGAGACTCAGTCCTATCCGAGGTGACTTGGGTAACGTGAAACTCTTCCCAAGGCGTAACCTGACCTCTGAACTAATGGAATATCTAACCTTTTCTTTTGTTGGGTTAAATAATTAATAAAAGTGGCGACTCCGTTATTTTTTGGTATGTTAACCGCGTTTGGCCTTTCGCCCCCATAACTCGTCGCGATCCTCTGCGCGGGGCGGGATCCTTACAGTGGCGATTCTGCTGGGGAGTAAAGTGTTTGCAAACTTCTTTTTAGAAAATTTGAGGACACTTTTGTGAGGGTCAAACTCCCGTCCCCCGTTTTCGTTAACTTTTGTGTTGTTTTGTGTGTGCTGTGTTTCTGTTTGAATTTTCTGGAGTGGAAACTATTCTGGATGTGAAATAAACTGGGGCTTGATGATCAGAAGATGAAAAACTGCAAAAAATAATTGCTAGCATTCTACAGCCGTATGGCTATGTTGGGCAGGGAACAGAATGTTCCAAAATTTAACAATTTTGTGCAGGGCAGGAACATTCTGTGTCCCTTTGGCTTCTGCTTGTCCAGGTTCCAAATTTACAGTTTGTTTGAGCACATTACCTTCTTCTTTTCTAGCCAAAACATGGTTTTTGAAGCTTGGTCATGCACAAACTTTTGGACATAAATTTGGGTTTTCAAAACCTCCTTGTGCATGACCCATTTTGTAAAAGATTTTTGAATTCTTTGTTGTACACAACTTGTTTTGCAAATGATTTTCAAAAGAATTGTTCTTCTTGAAAAATATTGATTTCAAAGGATTCTTTGGTTGTGCACAATTTTTTGTACATACAAGTTTTGGCTTTGTTTGTTCATATGATTCTTGCTTGATTACTGGTGTAAATAGCTCGTTCATGCTTGCTCATTTTTGTTGATTATACATTGCTCATGATGTTAAAACGAATTGAAAATTTCTATTTTAACTCAAAAGGGAACATAGAATGGCTTCACACTACGCGCACTTGACCTTGCACGTTCCAAATACCCTTTAAACCCAGGATGGATGCCACGATGCAGCTTGATTGGTGCTCTTGTGCCCTTCTAGCGCGCACGGGTCCATTCCACCTCCCCTTCCAAGCCGAGTCAATCACACTCGTCCGTGACACACAAATACCGAGACCTTGGTTGGTTTTTGGTCTAGCTCACGTTACCACGCCCCTAATACGTGCCTGAGATTAATTGTGGCCAAGTTAATGCCCGAGTCATGACTCCTTGTGAAAGCAAGTGTGACTATGGTCAACTTTGACCCGGTCCTTGACTTACGCGTTAATGTTGACCGCAATTAACCTAAGTCATGTATTAAGGATAGGGTGACACCGTGTTGTCAATCCCTAATGAATGGTCCATACTAATCATCCTTAATCCCAAGGATAAGGTTCGAGAGCCCTCATCAAAGATAAGGTTATGCCGGAAATCCCTTAAGTCCCTAAGACGAATCTCGATCTTAACCGGGACTTAATCATGATTGGAATGGATCGTGCATTGGGAATCTTGTGACACACTAGACCCTAGGTTCGTTCTTTCGGTCGGTTGAAGCCTCTTGCCCTATAGGACCCTCGCCCGGGACAGTCCATCCCTCGGAGTGTGCAAGGCAGGTGAAAAACGAGGGGTCTATAGGCATAGTGATGGCCTCCACTGATCCAGGATGTAGAATAGTTGCAAAAAAGAAGAGAAATATTTTCCAACCAGTTAGGAATAAGCGTGTTTTAAGTAAACATGAACATAATTAATAATAATGAACCTTCATGTTGCATGAGCCTAAACCCATTCTCCCAAACACCAACCCGAGTTGATACCCGAGTCTGAAATGAACCTCCCTCTCCTTCGCAGCTCGTAAGAAGTGGGTCAGAGTTCCGGGTCATCGTCTGATTAGTGCCGAGTCTGACAGTTCATCAGCAGCTTCACTCAGACTTCTCTGAATGGCTAGTCCGGCAGGAAGTAGTAGTGGGGGTGACAACGCAGCGGATCCGAATGGTCTTAGTAGGGAAGAATTGGTACAAGCTCTAGAGGCCGCCAGGGCCCGGGAAGAGAATGTCAGGAAACGTCATGAGGATATACAGAATAGGGTTATGGAAGCCAAGAGGCAGAGAGGGGTATCCGTTTTGTTTGAAAACGATGGAAGTTTTGTGGAGATCACTGATGAAGAGGGAATTGAGAATGTGCAGCCCCGAGGATATAACCGGGTTCTGCCCCCTCAAGATTACCCAAATGTGGAGACCTAACATCCCGCATTCCAAGCCACCACTCACCAAAATGCGCCTACCACTCATGCTTCATTTGTCCCGCCGGGCGGTTTTCCCATGTACCCGCCAGGGTTCAACTTGTATGACACAATCCCAAGTAGCCGAGCACCCTTGGCTCCAGCTACCATTGGCCTTCCACCTCCGGCTTTGCCAACCACATCCCGAGAAGTGCCTTACCCACTTTACCACCCAATGGCCCAAATCCCTGAGGCTATCCCACCATATATCCCGACAAGTAACCCGGCACCAGGGTATGTCTACACCCATTTGCCACCTCAAAATCCTCCTCCGATGGTCCCATCCACCACTTCCCCTCCCACCACAATGCCAGTAACGAGCCAAACCGTGGGATCAATCAACTCAAGACCACATGTGGACCCCCAGATGGGGTGGTTGGTAGAGAAATTGAAACAAATGGAAGAGAGATTTGAGGGGATAAACGAAAGGAAATCCTCCTTGGGGATCACCGACCCCAACAAGATTGTTCCTCTGCCTCACAAGTTCAAAATGCCAGAGATAGAAAAATTTGACGAAACTGCCTGCCCCCAGATTCATCTCAATGCTTATACTTTAGCCATGAGAGCAAAAGGGTGTACCATGCAGCAAATGGCCGATCATTTCCAACTGTCCTTGAGAGGAAACGCCCTCAAGTGGTTCTTTCACTTAAAAGATGAATCCCGAGCAACATGGGATGCCATCAAAGAAGCATTCCTCACCAAATACCGGTCAAACCTAGGATGGGAAACTAACCGGGTTGATCTGCAAAGCACCCTGCAAAAGGGAGATGAACCAATAGGAGAGTTCTATAAGAGGTGGAATTATAAACTTGGGGAGATTTCCAATCCGCCCACAGAAGAAGAACAATTGGACATTTTCCAATCATGTCTGAAACCTAAGCTGCGGGCCTTGATCAGTCATCATTTTACCCCAACCTTCGGGCAATGGTCACTGCCGGGTCTAAATTCGAGAAGACCCTCAATGAGAAATCCTCTACTCAGGCCAGTGGCAACTCCTACATATATCGGCCCCCGACAGTCGGTAAAGGGAAGGAAGCCGTGGGAGCTGTAAATAATATCCAAGGGGAGAATCTGAGACAAACTCCGCAAAAGGCCAGGAACTGGGAAAGGCACCCGTATGTTAGATTCGAGGGCTTTGGGATGCCCTTGGGAAAGGTGTTTAAGGGGTTAGTTAAACAAGGCCTCGCCAAACCACTGGTCAACTTCCAACCCAGAAACCCCGAGAGGTACCTTGACGAGAGCAAGAGGTGTGCATTCCACAGCTACCATGGGCACGACACCGATGATTGCCCCGCTGTGAAACGCATCATCATAGACTTGATTGCCAAAGGGAAGCTTGAATTCCCCCGAAGTCCAAATGTGATCAACAACCCGTTCCCCAACAACCATGGCATTAATATGATTGAATTTGGGCCAGCCGATGTGAATATGATTGAGTTCGGGGGGCCGACACCGATAAACCTTTTGGAATTCAATGTCCCGATGACTGAGATTGGGGAGGAATGGAAGGAAACCCTATGGACATGTGTGCAGGAAGGAAACATGAAATGCCCATCCGACTCAATGATTGCCAATGTGATGAGTGCAAGGGTCCCCCACCAAAATGCCGATGAGTTGATCGTAATAACACTCAATGAGCATGAGCTAACATTCGAAGAATGCATGGAGGAAATGGAAAAGTCCGTTAAGAGCATGGTAGATAGCGAGAGCCAGGGCTCAAATGGGGTTTATCCTCCACATGATGATTGCTTCCATGTCATTGAAGCATGTAGTTCAACCACCGGCAAGAGGGCAGTTAAACAGGTGGGTCACCCCAAGGGAAGGAATGGGTCCAAAATTGCAAAGACCCCGGAAATCACCAACTATGAAGGGTACCTCGCCCGAATGAAAGGTGCCATCCGCTCTATGCCCCGTGAGGAGATCCGAATCTTATGTGAAAGTGATGATGATGAGGTATCTTCAAATATGCCTCCCCGTGTTCCTTCCCTGAGATTGGAAGAAGAAGGCTTCCCGGCCTTAGATGACTTCTTAGCTTTGCCACCGTTATCTCCACCGCCACCGCTGATTGATGGGTCCATATTCCCGGATTACTACTGTTGCATGCTCACTTTGGAAAAACTCTGTAAAACCGTAGGAGTTGAGAGGAGCCAAAGCCACCACCCTATCTCTCTAGAAAGGATCCGCGAGCCAGCAAACACCCCGAAAAGAATGGTCATGGTGAATGAGTTAAGAAAGGAAGCATGGCCATATGGTACCCAAAACCCCTCGTCACTCGGGAAAGGGGCGGAAGAGGTTGATGACCCATTTGAAGTGAGTGTACTGACTCGATCCAGGCAAGTGCACACAGAGAACCCTAGGAAACTTCCGCCACCAGAGCACCGAATGCCTCCCCCTCTTGCTAGTGAGGCAAAAACCCTAGATTCCGGAGAAGAGGATCCCGTCTTAACCCAACTCAAGAGGACACAAGCTAACATATATTTGTGGTCCCTTCTCACTTCGTCCTACCCTCACAAGCTCAAACTGGAGGAATGCTTGGCCCAAACTATGGTACCTACCACGTCCACCCTTGAAGAGGCCGTGCAAATGATTGGAAGTGTTCAATATGGGAATGTCATCACATTCACGGACTTGGACTTGCCGAAATTCGGGGCTAACCACAATGAAGCCCTCTACATCACGGTGCAATTGGATGAGCGCCGCCTCCCTCGGGTTTTGGTTGATAATGGATCCACCATGAATGTCCTCCCCACTAAGATGATGGATCTACTTGGTCTAAAGACCACTGACCTAAATCCCTCCATAATCACCGTTAAGGCTTATGATTCCACAACCCGCTCAGTCCTAAGGGTGGCCACCTTGAACCTTTGGTTTGGGAAACAAATGATGCCAACCGACTTCTAAGTACTTGACATCCCCATATCCTTCACCACCCTATTGGTACGCCCATGGCTCCATAAAGTCAACGGGGTAGCTTCCACCCTCCACCAATGTGTAAAATATGTGCAAGAGGGTAATTTGACAACCATTTATAGGGATAGTGTTACTACAGAGGGAACCAACACCAACGGGATTCCAGTGTTAAAAATCAAACATGAGGAGAGCGGCATAGTTTTAACCAGCTTCACCGAGATACCATCCAAAACCCACATCTGTTGTGTAGATCTTACACTCACCATGGACAAGATTCCCCCTGCAATGAAAATGATGCGTTTGATGCGCTACCTCCCGGGGCTTGGTCTTGGAAGGAAACTCCAAGGGACCCACATGATTGTTGAGATCAAAGAGCAAAAGACGCTCCATGGCTTGGGATACAAACCCACCCCCGAGGACCTTAGGATGGATAAGGAAATGGCTCAAAAAAGAATCCAAGCCAGGACTCAAGGGATTCCGTTTAAGGCTTCCAACCTCCGCCCTTACACTTTCGATATGAGCCGCTACTTTATGAGAGGAAGGGTCCAAGCCGAGGCCCCAGAGCCGAAGGAGCCAATGATGACCAATTGGTATAAGTTGCAAGAAGACCTCCAAAGATTCCGAGGGATGGTGGCTAACCCGTAAGGAGGGCATTTCTGGATGTACCTAAGATGACCGGTCCTACCGAGACCACCATGAGTCACGAATACACCTTTAAGGGAGTGCCCGAGATGGTAAAGGAATTTGAATCCTTGTCTACGATGGAGGCTGGCCAAGAAAAGGAACCCGTTTGGGGTCGAAATGGTAGATGCAAGTTTGAGGAGATATCTCCCAAGCACGCCACCAAGGAATTCATGGACGACGAATGGGATGGTGCGGTAATGCAAGAAATGTTTGGGGAGGAGTTGGTCGTACCTGGTCTGATTGGCCTCGAAAAGGAAATGATTGCTGGGATAGGAGATGGATCTCCTGGAATCTTTGACCCTCGCACCTTGGTAAGCCCGACGGACATGCCTCTGAAGAATTGGGTGACCTTCTCTGGACCGGTGGCAAGCAAGGAGGAAATGACCATGAAGCTTGGACTGGTTCCCCGCCCCCTAGAGTCAATTGTCATAGGATCCAATGTAGTCAAGTCCCCTCAATCTTTTGTCTTTGAATTTGAGTCTTCCTCCTCCGAGGGCCTTACGCCCGAGGATTATGAACTTGTAGCCAACATTGTATTCCCGTTTGCATTGAATGAAATGATAGACCTTTCTGAGTATCCCCTCATTGCCAACTTATTAGATGATAAATTAACTAATAATCTAAAAAAGGTTAATGATGAATCACCTAATAATACAGACACACTAAACGAACAAAACATTAAACAATCATCAAAGCAGGTTGTTGACCGAGAGGAAAGTCGTGCCCAAGCTGCCGAAGAGGTTTTAACTAAGGTGAATTTGGGGACTGAAAATGAGCCGAAAGAGACGCATATTGGTGGCTACTTCAAAGGAGCCGAAAGAGAAGCTTTGGTTGAGCTACTTAAGGGGTATATGGATGTGTTTACTTGGTCTTATAAGGATATGTCAGGGTTGGATTCTTCGATCGTTGAACACAGGATCCCCGTGGATCCCGAGGTGAAACCTGTCAAGCAAAATCTTCGATGAATCAAACCGGAATGGTCTTTGCAAGTCAAAGAGGAGATTGAGAAGTTGCTCCGGGTCGGCTTCATAAGGGTGATAGAGTACCCCTCGTGGCTATCCAACATAGTAACAGTCACAAAGGCCAACGAAAAGGTCCGATGCTGTGTCGACTTTAGGGATCTCAACAAGGTGAGTCCCAAAGATGATTTCCCCCTCTCGAACATCGACATGCTTGTAGATACAACCTCTAGTTTTGAGGTCAAATATTTTGTGGACGGTTTTTCCTGGTATAACCAGATTAAGATGGCCGAGGAGGACCAGGAGAAGACCGCCTTCACCACCCCCTGGGGGACCTTTTGCTACACCGTAATGCCTTTTGGATTGCGAAATGTGTTGGGTTTCGATCAAACATGCGCAGCGGAATTTAGCATTTAAAATTTTGAAACCTAAAGCCATGGATCCGTTCATACGATCAAATCAAATACAACATAAGAATAAAGGAGTAAACTAACCCTTGATGGCTATCAAATTCTCTTGGTCTTTGGTGGAGGTTTGAAGACTTGATCGCGATCACAAAGCTTGAACACGAACTTTGAAGATGATGATTTTCACCCTCTAGCGGTATCCACACTTCGAACGAATATCAAAGTAGCTTCTTTGATCTTGGTTGCTAGACCAAATTGGTCTCGATGAACGTAGGCCAATCGCATTCACAATTGCACATGGATCTCCAATCATCGAATCAAGAACTTTGTTTCTCAATTTTAGCAATTATGAACTCTTCATAATTCTAACTTCGTTTTATCTTTGAAACTTTGATTGCGATCAATTTTGGGAAACACAATCTCGATGAACGCAGATTAGCCATCCAAAACTTGAACCAATCTAGGAATCACAAGACTAAAACAAATAGGAAAATCAAACCCCAAGATCCACACACAAACCAACTACCCAAAACCCATTCCAGATCAGCAGGTCTGGATTGGTTCTGTTACTGGTTTTGTTGAACCTTTCGAAAATTCCAAATTCTGATTTTTGAGCAAAATCAGACCTTCTGATCCCCTTGTGCGGCCGCCCAAAAACCCCTGTGCGGTCGCCCAAAACTGTGCGGCCGCCCAAGGAATTTTGTGCGGTCGCCCGGAGCCATCAGAATGTGCAGAATTTTAAGTTCAAAAATTTTGCCTCAAAATTGTTTTTCCCCGATTATTAAAACTTTGATCCAATCAAAAATTAATAACCAACAATTCTGAATCCACCGTAATTTATTTATTGCGATTGAATCGTGCGATTAAAGTTGTAAAACAATAAACCACAAAAAATCACATAACACATAAACATCACATATTCCAATATTCATATCATGCAAGGCACATAAACAATTTATATACACATGACATGATCTAGGTATTGAAATAATCAACATGAACGGGGCTCTGATACCACTGTTGGGTTTCGATCAAACATGCGCAGCGGAATTTAGCATTTAAAATTTTGAAACCCAAAGCCATGGATCCGTTCATACGATTAAATCAAATACAACATAAGAATAAAGGAGTAAACTAACCCTTGATGGCTATCAAATTCTCTTGGTCTTTGGTGGAGGTTTGAAGACTTGATCGCGATCACAAAGCTTGAACACGAACTTTGAAGATGATGATTTTCACCCTCTAGCGGTATCCACACTTCGAACGAATATCAAAGTAGCTTCTTTGATCTTGGTTGCTAGACCAAATTGTGAAACACTTTTCCACAATCAAAAGAACTATATGGAATTTATTTTGTGTATTATTTTGTTCTTCAACCAAGAATGTCTTAGAACAAAATAAACCCTCTCTCAAACTCTTTGAGACTCACAAAATCATTAGCTTTGAGTGCTGGCCGAATTTGGTCTTTTATACACAAGTATGACCTATTCCAAATAGGAAACTTGTGTCAAAATCCGTCCAAAATTCGTTTCCTAATCAAATTAGGAATCTGCCACCCGACAGCACTGTGCGGCCGCCCAAAACCCTCTGTGCGGTCGCACAACTATCTGAAGCCAAACTGGTACAAAACTAAGATAATTGTGCGGCCGCCCAGTCCATACTGTGCGGTCGCCCACTTCCCAGGATGTCCAGAATTTCCAAAATTCCAATATAGTCCTTTTAAAGATTCGTTCTATTGTGTGTGACCCTCTAGGATTATACTAAGTTGGCAATGAGCTCAAACATGATCCCATAAGATATGATTAGGTTCTAGCAAACCGTCATACCTACCCAAATAGTATAACTAGATACAAGTTCGCATTCCTCTTAGAATATGTCATAATCCTTTTGTCCACGATATCATTGAACACAAGTCATGGTCAAAGAGTCAACTTGTTTTGTTCAATACTTTCTCGATTCCGAATATGTTGATAATCCAAATGGCATTGATCCAATCAATTCATTTGAGTCCGGCCGAACATTTAATCAACATCATTCCTACGAGAGGCCCAAGCTTGACATCTCTCCGAGGAGGGACAAATCCATTTAGCTTATTATTCTTCCCTACGTGAATCCGATTATGCCAATCATACCCTTTATAACTACTCGGTTAAAAGTAGCGTTTGAATATGTCAAACATAATGTTCATCAAGTGGAAGACTATAATAACTTCATGTCTAAGGATTCAAATGACATAACTAATATGAGATATATGTATGACATAGACCATGACATAAATCTCATAGAGCGGGTCATGTCCAGTACCTTGTTCCAAAGAAGTACCCATAAATCTAACATGATCATCCCATGATCATTTAGCCTTTATACTAGTGCTTAACAAGTACTAGGGACGGAGATTATTATAAGTAAACATGAACAATAATAATAATCAAAACATCTCTTTATTGATATGAAATAAATGATAACAATTACAACGTTTATTAAACGTGCCTAGGGCACCACTACCAACAATCTCCCACTTGCCCTAGGCCCAATCTCCCATGTATCTAATACCCATGGACCTAACATGACCATCATGTTTAGCTTGTGGAAGTCCCTTTGTTAGCGGGTCCGCAACATTGTCATCAGTAGGTACTCTGCATATATTTACGTCTCCCCTATCAACGATCTCTCGAATGATATGAAAACGCCTAAGTATGTGTTTGGATTTCTGATGTGCTCTTGGTTCCTTTGCTTGAGAAATAGCACCATTATTGTCGCAATAAAGGTCTATTGGATTAGCAATACTAGGAACCACTTCAAGTTCAGTTATGAACTTCTTAATCCAAACAGCTTCCTTTGCAGCATCCGATGCAGCAATATACTCAGCTTCTGTTGTAGAATCAGCGGTTGTACTTTGCTTGGAACTCTTCCAGCTTACAGCTCCACCATTTAACATAAACACAAAACCCGATTGCGATCGGCTATCATCTTTGTCGGTTTGGAAGCTTGCATCCGTGTAAGCATTTACAATGAGATCATCTTCCATTCCTCCATAGACCAAAAACGAGTCTTTAGTTCTTCTCAAGTACTTAAGAATCGCTTTTACAGCTATCCAATGATTTTCGCCAGGGTCGGATTGGTATCTACTTGTCATGCTCAAAGCATAAGATACATCCGGCCTAGTACAAATCATGGCATACATGATGGACCCAATTGCCGAAGCATATGGAACATCATTCATTTTCTCACGCTCATCTTTTGTCTTAGGACATTGAGTCTTGCTTAGAGAAATTCCATGTAACACGGGCAAAGTTCCTCTCTTAGAATTTTCCATACGGAATCTTCTAATGACCTTGTCAATGTATGTACTTTGGCTTAAACCAAGTAGCCTCCTTGATCTATTTCTATAGATCTTAATGCCAAGAATATATGCGGCTTCACCCATATCTTTCATCGCGAAGCACTTTCCTAACCAAGTCTTCACAGACTGAAGTGTAGGAATATCGTTTCCAATGAGCAATATGTCATCCACGTATAAAATAAGGAATAGCACTATGCTCCCACTAATCTTCTTGTATACACAAGGCTCATCTTCGTTTTTGATGAAACCAAACTCTTTGACCGATTCATCAAAACGGAGATTCCAACTCCTTGAAGCTTGCTTCAATCCATAGATGGATCTTTGCAATTTGCATACCTTAGAATCTTGTTCAAAACCTTCTGGTTGTGTCATATACACATCCTCTTGGAGTTTTCCATTCAGGAAAGCGGTTTTGACGTCCATCTGCCATATTTCATAGTCATGATATGCGGCAATGGAAAGCAAAATTCTTATAGACTTGATCATTGCTACGGGTGAAAAGGTCTCATCATAGTCAATACCATGAACTTGCCTATAACCCTTCGCTACAAGCCTAGCTTTGTAAGTATGCACCTTCCCATCCATGTCAGTCTTCTTCTTGAAGACCCATTTGCATCCTATGGTTTTTACACCTTCGGGCGCATCAATCAAATTCCAAACTTGATTGTCTTGCATGGATTGCAATTCGGATTCCATGGCTCCAAGCCACTTGTCCGAATCAGGAGAAGACATCGCCTCTTGGTAGGTTGACGGTTCATCATTCTCAATGATTTCTACCTCATTACTATCTGTTACGAGAAATCCATATCTCTCGGGCTCGGATCGTAACCTACTAGATCTGCGAGTTACTTGTGTATTTTGAACAGGTTCCACAACTCCTTGTGGTTCTTGTTCTTGTTCCACTATTGGTTCAATGATATTTTCTGGGTCTTGAATTTCTTCAAGATTTATTTTACTCCCACTGATTTCTTTGGAGAGAAACTCTTTCTCTAGAAAGACACCAGTTCGGGCAACAAACACTTTGTTGTCCTCACGGTTGTAAAAGTAATATCCTTTAGTTTCCTTAGGATATCCCACGAAAATACATTTATCGGATTTGTGTGCTAGTTTGTCAGAGATAAGTCTCTTGACATAAACTTCGCAACCCCAAATCCTCATGAAAGATACACTGGGTTTCTTTCCACTCCACATCTCATATTGAGTCTTTGGAATCGATTTAGTTGGAACTTGATTTAATGTGAAAGCAGCGGTTTCTAGGGCGTAACCCCAAAAGGATATTGGAAGATCAACTTGACTCATCATTGATCGAACCATGTCTAACAAAGTCCGATTTCTCCTCTCAGACACACCATTCCATTGTGGTGTTCCGGGCGGAGTCAATTGTGAAACTATTCCACAATTCTTTAGATGATCATCAAATTCTTGGCTCAAGTATTCACCACCTCGATCTGATCGAAGTGCCTTTATACTTTTGCCAAGTTGTTTTTCTACTTCATTTTGAAATATTCTAAATATCTCAAATGCTTCACTTTTATGTTTCATTAGGTAAACATACCCAAATCTACTATAATCATCAGTGAAGGTTATGAAGTATTGAAATCCTCCCCTAGCATTGCTACTTAATGGTCCGCATACATCGGAATACATCAACCCCAATAAGTCGCTTGCCCTTTCACCTAGCTTGGTAAAAGGTGTCTTAGTCATTTTTCCAAGAAGACACGACTCACAAGTATCATATGACTCGAGGTCACATGAACCTAAAAGTCCGTCCCCATGGAGTTTTGAGATACGCTTCTCATTAATATGACCAAGACGGCAATGCCACAAATAAGTATGATTTACATCATTAGGTTTAGATTTCTTATTTACATGATAGACATTATTTTCATTCTTGACATCCAAGATATAAAGGCCATTAAATGAATTAGCAATACCATAAAGCACATCATTTAAATAAATAGAAAATTTCTTATTCTCAATAAGAAACTTAAAACCTTCATTATCCAAACAAGAAATTGAAATAATATTTCTGCTTAAATCCGGAACATAATAACAATTGTTCAAAACAAGAATTAATCCGGAAGGTAAAGTGACTTCATAAGTCCCTACGGCTAATGCAGCAACTCTTGCTCCATTCCCCACGCGTAGATCTACTTCACCTTCTTTAAGCAGTCTCCTATTCTTTAGTCCCTGCACATTTAGACAAATGTGAGAACCACATCCGGTATCCAATACCCAAGAATCAGTGGTAGAAAGGAGAATATCTATCATATAGATACCTGAAGTCGACGCAGCCTTGCTGCTCTTCTTCTTCTTTTGCTCTTCCAAGAAAGCCTTGCAATTACGTTTCCAATGACCAATTTCTTGACAATGGAAACAGATTGCATCCTTTTGTGAATCAGGTTTTGCCTCAGAAGCCTTGGCAACCTTTGCCTTGCTTATTTTGGGTTTGACAGCTTTTGCCTTACCCTTTCCTTTGGCACCAGCCTTCTTCCCATCATGAACCAAGAGCACGGGAGAACCTTTCTCCACAATTTTCATCTCTGCAGTTTTGAGCATCCCATGCAACTCAGAGAGATTCTTATCCATTCCATGCATGTTATAATTCATCACAAACTGATTATAACTTTTAGGCAATGAATTAAGAATGAGATCCGTGGCTAGCTCCAATGGGATTGGATAGCCAAGTTTCTCAAGGTGCTCTACATAACCTTTCATTTTAAGAAAGTGAGGACTCACTTGTTGCCCTTCATTCATTTTACTAGTAGTGAATGCAACAATGGTCTTGTACCTCTATTGCCTAGCTTGCTCTTGAAACATGGTTCTCAACTCCACGCCTATCTCATAGGCTTCCAAATGTTCCAAACTTTGTTGGAGTTTTGAACACATAGCAGCAAGCATGAGACAACTTACATCTCTAGAATCATTACGATGTTTCTTGTAATTGTCTCTTTCTACCCTAGGGGCAGTAGGTGGTGGTTCAGCGGGGAGAGGCCCATCGAGAATGTACAATTTATCTTCTTGCCTAAGAACGATTCTTATGCTGCGGATCCAATCCATAAAGTTTGTACCATTCTCTTCGAACTTATCCTTCTCAAGGATCGATCGCAACGACATTGATTGAGTGTTATTAGTCATGATCTACAAATATGCAAAAATTTCCAAAATTTATTAAGTACCGATTTTCATTAAAGAGATAAATAATGTATTTTTCAAACAAAATACTCCCACTAGATTATATAACCTTCATATACATCCAATGTATAATATAATTCAAATGGGTTAAGATCCAACTTTAATTTAATTTCAAGTCCGCTAAGGCGGATTACACAAAATCAAATTAATTAGGTAGACAACTCTTGTCAATCATATCTCATATGACTCTTAGTTCCTTTTATGAGATTCTTTAAGAAATCCAATTTCAAAAAGCATGTTAAACCTCATCTTTGCCTAGGCCCAAAACTGTTTTGACGCCCAATTAAGTCTAACCATTTTAAACGCATAGTTAATGTGTCCCGCTAGGGCGTGCCCACACTATCTATCTTGCTCATACATAAACAAATTTAATGCATCTCGCTAGGGCGAATCTACATTAAAATCACTCATGTACTAACAAGTGTTTTAATCATGGCATGGCAATAAAAGACTTAAAACTTTCTTTGAAGGTTCATCACATATAGCATATAACACATTTATGAGCACATAATATAAACATGTTACACATCAAGTTTAGCCACTAAATTAATCTTCATTAATTTAAGCATGATATTTATGTGTCATTAGTTTCTCTATAATTATGAGGATGAGACTATTTCAACTTTGGTCATTATCTCCAAATCAAGACAACAAGAAGTGCGGTCGAACTAAGCCATTAGGCAACCACAATCCCGCACTAATTCAAGAGACCAAGAAAGTAGTCCATGTGGCCGAAACTAAGCAATAGATGGTCTCGATGAACGTAGGCCAATCGCATTCACAATTGCACATGGATCTCCAATCATCGAATCAAGAACTTTGTTTCTCAATTTTAGCAATTATGAACTCTTCATAATTCTAACTTCGTTTTATCTTTGAAACTTTGATTGCGATCAATTTTGGGAAACACAATCTCGATGAACGCAGATTAGCCATCCAAAACTTGAACCAATCTAGGAATCACAAGACTAAAACAAATAGGAAAATCAAACCCCAAGATCCACACACAAACCAACTACCCAAAACCCATTCCAGATCAGCAGGTCTGGATTGGTTCTGTTACTGGTTTTGTTGAACCTTTCGAAAATTCCAAATTCTGATTTTTGAGCAAAATCAGACCTTCTGATCCCCTTGTGCGGCCGCCCAAAAACCCCTGTGCGGTCGCCCAAAACTGTGCGGCCGCCCAAGGAATTTTGTGCGGTCGCCCGGAGCCATCAGAATGTGCAGAATTTTAAGTTCGAAAATTTTGTCTCAAAATTGTTTTTCCCCGATTATTAAAACTTTGATCCAATCAAAAATTAATAACCAACAATTCTGAATCCACCGTAATTTATTTATTGCGATTGAATCGTTCGATTAAAGTTGTAAAACAATAAACCACAAAAAATCACATAACACATAAACATCACATATTCCAATATTCATATCATGCAAGGCACATAAACAATTTATATACACATGACATGATCTAGGTATTGAAATAATCAACATGAACGGGGCTCTGATACCACTGTTGGGTTTCGATCAAACATGCGCAGCGGAATTTAGCATTTAAAATTTTGAAACCCAAAGCCATGGATCCGTTCATACGATTAAATCAAATACAACATAAGAATAAAGGAGTAAACTAACCCTTGATGGCTATCAAATTCTCTTGGTCTTTGGTGGAGGTTTGAAGACTTGATCGCGATCACAAAGCTTGAACACGAACTTTGAAGATGATGATTTTCACCCTCTAGCGGTATCCACACTTCGAACGAATATCAAAGTAGCTTCTTTGATCTTGGTTGCTAGACCAAATTGTGAAACACTTTTCCACAATCAAAAGAACTATATGGAATTTATTTTGTGTATTATTTTGTTCTTCAACCAAGAATGTCTTAGAACAAAATAAACCCTCTCTCAAACTCTTTGAGACTCACAAAATCATTAGCTTTGAGTGATGGCCGAATTTGGTCTTTTATACACAAGTATGACCTATTCCAAATAGGAAACTTGTGTCAAAATCCGTCCAAAATTCGTTTCCTAATCAAATTAGGAATCTGCCACTCGACAGCACTGTGCGGCCGCCCAAAACCCTCTGTGCGGTCGCACAACTATCTGAAGCCAAACTGGTACAAAACTAAGATAATTGTGCGGCCGCCGAGTCCATACTGTGCGGTCGCCCACTTCCCAGGATGTCCAGAATTTCCAAAATTCCAATATAGTCCTTTTAAAGATTCGTTCTATTGTGTGTGACCCTCTAGGATTATACTAAGTTGGCAATGAGCTCAAACATGATCCCATAAGATATGATTAGGTTCTAGCAAACCGTCATACCTACCCAAATAGTATAACTAGATACAAGTTCGCATTCCTCTTAGAATATGTCATAATCCTTTTGTCCACGATATCATTGAACACAAGTCATGGTCAAAGAGTCAACTTGTTTTGTTCAATACTTTCTCGATTCCGAATATGTTGATAATCCAAATGGCATTGATCCAATCAATTCATTTGAGTCCGGCCGAACATTTAATCAACATCATTCCTACGAGAGGCCCAAGCTTGACATCTCTCCGAGGAGGGACAAATCCATTTAGCTTATTATTCTTCCCTACGTGAATCCGATTATGCCAATCATACCCTTTATAACTACTCGGTTAAAAGTAGCGTTTGAATATGTCAAACATAATGTTCATCAAGTGGAAGACTATAATAACTTCATGTCTAAGGATTCAAATGACATAACTAATATGAGATATATGTATGACATAGACCATGACATAAATCTCATAGAGCGGGTCATGTCCAGTACCTTGTTCCAAAGAAGTACCCATAAATCTAACATGATCATCCCATGATCATTTAGCCTTTATACTAGTGCTTAACAAGTTACAACGTTTATTAAACGTGCCTAGGGCACCACTACCAACAAAATGCTGGGGCTACCTACCAAAGGGCCGCAACCGCACTCTTCCATGATATGATCCATAAGGAGATAGAGGTGTACGTCGATGACATGATTTTGCATTCTAAGGGCACCGACGGGCAACACTTGACAGACTTGAGAAAGTTCTTTGATAGGCTTAGAAAGCACTCCATGAGGCTCAATCCGACCAAGTGCACTTTTGGGGTTTCTCGTGGAAATGTTTTGGGGTACATGGTCACTGAACGAGGTACCGAGGTTGATCCCCAAAAGGTTAAGGCAATTGTGGAAATGAAGCCACCTTGTACCCAAACAGAGGTAAAGGCCTTCGTGGGAAAGTTGCAATACATTAGCCGCTTCATAAACCAGCTTACTCCCACATGTGAGCCCATCTTTAAATTGCTAAAGAAGAATGCTGAGGTTGAATGGAATGAGGAGTGCCAAAGAGCCTTTGACAAGATTAAGGCCTCTCTTATCCACCCACCAATCCTATGTCCCCCGCACAAGGACAAGCCACTCTTGCTCTACCTAACAGTGACCGGTACGTCTATAGGAGCAATGTTGGCCCAAGAGAATAAGGATTCAAAGGTAGAGAATGCCATCTACCTTGTGAGCCGTAAACTACAAGGGAGCGAACTCAACTACTCCCCAATTGAAAATATTTGCGCCGGATTGGTATGGGTCGTAAGAAAGTTGAAGCATTACATGCATACTCACCCAATACAGCTCATCTCCAAGATAGACCCCATCAAGTGCTTGTTGGAAAAGCCATGTTTGTCCATGAGACTTGCCAAATGGTCTTTCTTCCTAGCTGAGTATGATATCATTTATGTGTCAAGAAAGGCAGTCAAAGGAAGGGTCTTAGCGGAATATTTGGCGAACTTCCCTAGTAATGAGGAAAAGGAGCCCGAGCCGTAATTCCCTGATGAAGGGATTTTTGCCCTCGAAGGGGAAAATAGGTGGCAATTGTTCTTAGACGGTGTCGCCAATAAAAGAGGAAATGGCATTGGATTGCTCTTGGTTGATCCAAAAGATGAGCACACCCCCATCGCCATCAAGTTGAACTTTGATGTAACCAACAATGCCGCGGAATATGAGGCATTCACGGCCGGCATAGAAGCAGCCCTGGAAAGGAATGTGAAAGAATTGGAGGTATAAGGAGATTCGACTTTGATCATCAACCAAGTCTCCAAAAAGTGGAAAACATTGGACCCTGGTTTGCAAAAATATCATGCCTACATGGAAGAGCTCATGGCACAATTCAAAGAAGTTAGCTTCCACTACTTGCCGAGGGACCGGAACCGTTTTGCCGATGCCTTAGCTACTTTGGCCTCATTGGTAGAAATACCCGAGGGAAAGTCAATAAAACCTTTCCGAGTTGGGAGGAAAGAAAATCCGGTGTACTGTTATGAGATTGAGGCCACCCCAAAAAAGGTGGAGGAGCCATGATACAACCAGATTTACCGATTCCTCAAGGAAGGAGAAACTTCCTTCATGAATAAAAAGGGAGAATATGTGGATGGGGTAAAAACTAAAAGCAGGGCGGCACTCACACAGCTAGCATCCCACTATGTCATCTTGGGGGACATCTTGTACAAAAAGCACCATCAGGGCCTTCTCCTTAGGTGTATAAACATGGAAAAGGCAAAAGAGATCATGCAAGAAGTTCATGGTGGAGTGTGTGGTCCTCATATGAATGCGAGGGCATTAATGCAAGTCATCTTACGGATGGGCTACTTTTGGATCTCAATGGAGACCGATTGTATACAATTTGTGAAAAAGTGTGACAAGTGTCAGCGGTTCTCTAACCTCAACCACCTACCACCTCACCATCTCTACTGTATGACCACACCATGGCCTTTTTCAACATGGGGCATTGACAGCATTGGGAAAATTTCCCCGCCCGGGAGCAATGGCCACGAGTTTGTTTTGATAGCCGTGGATTACTTCACAAAGTGGGTAGAGGCTAAATCCTACAAGGTCCTCACTTCCAAGAAGGTTGTGGGGTTCATAAAGGAAAACATCATGTGTCGGTACGGGGTCCCGAACGAGGTCGTCACCGACAATGGCTCGCACTTCGAAGGGGAATGTGACCAATTATTGGGAGAGTTCCGAGTCACTTACCACAAATCCTCCCCATATAGGCCCCAGACCAGTGGTGCAGTAGAGGCCGCCAACAAAACGCTCAAAAGGATTATTAAGAAAATGGCAACACGGGGAAGAGATTGGCCCGAAAAGCTACATCTAGCATTGTGGGGCTACCAGACCTTGGTTAGAACCGCCACTGGGGAAATCCCTTTTGCTTTGACTTATGGAATGGAGGTCGTACTCCTGGCTTAATTGGAGGTACCGTCATTGAGAATTTTGTTGGAGAACAAAATCCATGAGGTTGATTGGCTTCGAAGCCGGCATGATGAATTGGCCTTGTTGGACGAACGTCGTCTAAAGGCAATGCAGCACATCCGCGCCTACCAAGGGAGAATGGTGCGAGCTTTTGATAGGAGGGTAAAACCCTGAGAAATTCGGGTAGGAGATTTGGTCCTTAAGGAAAAACCCCCCGGGAGGTCTAACCCCGATGGAAAATGGGAACCCGTGTGGATCGGTCCCTTCGTGGTACAGGAGATCTTCTCAGGAGGTGCAATGAGGCTTGCGGACTTGGATGGCAACCCCTTCATGCACCTGGTCAACGGTGACAAGCTCCGTCGCTACTTTGTTTAAAAAAAAAAAAAAAAAACTTATAGGTGCCAAAAGAATATACCCACCTAGATTGAAAACCCGTTTGGGCGGTCTAGAGAAAAAACAGGGTCGCACCCAAAATTTGTAAGTGAACTACGATGACCTGAGCCCCTCAGTCTCATTTGTAAGAGGGGAACGTAGGAAGCCAATTATTGGTCCGGTCTAAAAAATGAATAAAAGTCAAGTTTGGTTTTGAGCAAAAACTCCATGTGAACGCAAATTGGCTTCATAAGTAACCATTTTCATTATAGTTAAACCACTTCTTTGATGAGTTCAAGTACGGTCTACTCTCGACTTAACTGACATGCTTAAGACATAATTAAGACAACTAAAATGAACTAATGTGTTTGCAATGGAAATGGGTGGATACATGGAAATGTAGGACTATCACTGTTCCTCATCCATCCACTTCTTCTTCTGACTTCTTCGAGTCTTCTTTTTCTTCACCTAAAAATGTCGACCTCCCCCCTTCTATAATCGGGTATCCTCCCGACATCCTCAACCAGCCCGGTGGCCCTTAAAGCCGCATTGGCAATGGCCCGATCTCGAAGATCTTCCATTCGTGCCCCTGCCCTAGGCATCGCAGCCATTCTTCTATCATCCAAGGATTGATAGTCCTCGACAATGTCTCCAGTAATGTTATGGCCACTCGCCACGGCCTCGGTCTCCCTCAAAACCCTGCTAGGGTCATGAGTCCCACCAAGAATAGCCTCACCCCTCTCTTCAATGAGCCTCTGAGTCTGTCCCATAGTCTGTTCATACCAGTCCAAGTAGACTGTGGTTAGAACCATGCTGGCTGCACGCCCAAGAAGTACCCAAACCGGAAAGAGGGAACAAGTCCACAATCGGGAAAGAAGTGAAATAGTAGAAGAATCCCACATAGACAAGGGCGGAAGCCTCAAATGCTCCGGGTTAACACCAGACCACTCCAACAGTGGAGTCTGCAATAATCCAAACTGACGGCGGACCAAAGAAGGGATGTAGTAAGATGATCCCAAGAGTCCCGGCTCCCGAACAAAAGGGGAATTATCCTGATACTCCCACACCGAGCTGATACGCAAATGTCTGACTGACCAATAGATCTCGGCAGTCGTGAGGGGAGCCATGTAAGCCTCCCAGTCACTCTGAATGAAATCCAAGAGAATGCCTCTCAAAGAATAAGACCACGGTCTGTGAGAGATAGGAGCCTCGGAAATGGCCATCAACCTCTCCCTCAACCACAAAGTGAGTAAGGCGGGGCTACCGCTACGCATGAAGCCGTCTCCCAAATTCAAGCGGTCCATGCCATGAAGGGTTTCGCCTAAGATCAAGGGGACAATATCCTTCCCCGCACGGCACTCCTCAAGGACACTCAGTAAAACCCTATGACAAGTACCTTTGGAGCCAACCATGTAGAAAAAGGCAAGAATGCACAAACCAAAAGCATTCCAAGAAGCCTCATCCATGCGATCCATGAAATTCTCGGGGAGGTCTGAAATGTCAATGAAAGTGTGATTAAGAACTATACATTGGGCCTCTTCCAAAGGAATGTCGAGAAGAGAGACCAGCCTTTCGACACACATGGTGTCATTAACCGAGGATAGAGCAATAACCTCCGTGTCCACGCCACCCACCAGAGCCTTGAAATCCTCATAGGTTGGAGTGATTTCATTGTAAGAGAAGCAATATACATGTCTCCTGACATCCCAAAAGGATGCAGCAGCTCTTAATAGCTCAAGATCCAGGATGAACTCCTTGAGGGAACAAAGAGATTGGAGACCAAATTTGGACTGGAAAACTCCCTTATAATTCCTCATATGGTACCGCATCCAAAGCCTAAGGTTGCCCTCAAAGCATTCTTGATGAATTTTGTATAATTTTGGTGGTTTTCCATGAGAAAAGGCTCCATGGAAGAGAAAGCTTTCAAAATGAAGATGATGAACTTCAGACTGTGGCATTTGAGAAGATGACCAGGCCTGGAACGAAATTGAATGAAAAAGGAGTGTCTCCCCCCTAGCCGTACGGCTACTTTTACCCTGCCAGAATTAATGATTTCTTGTTGAGAGTTAGCTTTGTGGTCCTACCCATTCAAAACACCTTGTCATAAATACCCCCAAAAAATGCCCCTCTTGGCTCATGCAACTTGAATTGAACCTAGAAAAATTAGGTTCCCAATGAATATCAAAAACCGGGCAGTCCCTAGATGGATGTAAGACCAGCTTTGTGATTTAACCCGGCCGCGCTTCGTAAGTCCAGGTTAAGAGTGAATTTAACCCGCCCGCGCTTCACAAGTCCAGGTTAAGAATATGAATTTAGCCCGGCCGCGCTTCGTAAGTCCAGGTTAAGAGTGTGATTTGACCCGGCCGTACTTCGTAAGCCCAGGTTGAAAATGTGAAATTAGCCCGACCGTACTTCGTAAGCCCAGGTTGAAAATGTGAAATTAGCCCGGCCATACTTCATAAGCCCAGGTTAAGAATGTGATTTGACCCGGTCGTACTTCGTAAGCCCAGGTTGAAAATGTGAAATTAGCCCGGCCGTACTTCGTAAGCCCAGGTTAAGAATGTGATTTAGCCCGGCCGTACTTCGTAAGTCCAGGTTAAGAGTTTGAAATTTAACCCGGCCGCGCTTCGTAAGTCCAGGTTAAGAGTTTGAATTTGGAAAGTTAACGTGGCCGTTCTTCGTAAGTCCAGTTAAAAATATGAAAAATTGTCCTTTGGCAGTCCGGTGTGACGTAAGGCCATTAGGTTTTGTGAGAATGTCCTTTGGCCATTCGGCGTAACGTAAGACCATTAGGTTCTGCGAGATTCGTCCTTTGGCAGTCCGGAATGACATAAGTCCATTAGGCTCTGTGAGAATGTCCTTTGGCCGTCCGGCGTGACGTAAGACCATTAGGTTCTGCGAGATTCGTCCTTTGGCAGTCCGGAATGACATAAGTCCATTAGGCTCCGTGAGATTCATCCTTGGCCGTCCGACGTGACTTAAGACCATTGGATTTTGTTGACCCGGCCGTACTTCATAAGTCCAGGGTAGAAAGTGAAATCGTGAAAGTCCTGGCCGTACCTCATAAGTCTAGGATGAAAGTTAAGATGTTATCGCCTTGGCAGCCCTTGTTAGGGCGTAAGACCAGTATAGTCATGATTAGGTTAAGAAAATCTTCGTCCCCGAGAGTGGCCAGGTTAGAGAAAACCTATCAATATGTCCCGGCAGTCCATAGTCGGACGTAAGGCCAGTTACCCTCGAGTCGACCCTCTCCAATAGAGCTAAGCCGATCGAGTCCAAACTCTGAGCCATGCCCATTATTTGAGCCTCTGAGCCATGCCTATTCCTTGAGTCGACCCTCTCCGATAGAGCCAAGTCGACCAAGCCCGACCTTTGAGCCATGCCTGTTTGGGAAAGGATGAATGAATATCCACCTAAGGCCCATAGGTTTGAGTAGCCTTAAAATTTCTCACCCGAACTACGTTAGACTTGATTCCCTCGAATAGGGATACGTAGGAATCCTATACCTCTAGGTCCAGCCATAGAACAAATCGGCCAAGCCGTCCTCCCATCGGATTGGGATGCTTATAGGTTTGAGTAGCCTTATAATCTCTCACCCAAATCGGCTATGCCATCCTCCCATCAAAATGGGATGCTTATAGGTTTGAGTAGCCTTGAAATCTCTCACCCAAATCGGCCAAGCCGTCCTCCCATCAGATTGGGATGCTTATTTTGTCGACAACCCCGCTTTCTTCAAAAGCGACGTTGCCGAGGGGCTCTGTAAGTACCCCAATCTGAATTGACCTACTTTAGAGGAATTCTTGATACCATTTAGGGATAAACCAATGGGCCAGGACCTCACTAGGATAAACCTGATATTCCAGGACTGAACTGGAATTAAACTTAGAAAAATCCAGAAGCTCGCCAAGTCGAGTCGTACGGATGGTTTGGGCACATGAGGTCCCTAGCCATACGGCTATGTTGGGCAACCTCAGCCTCTATAAATTGAACCCCATGCTTATCATTTCAGGGGGGAGAAAACGTTTTGAGAGCTGTTACTCTGCCAGTTTGAGAGCAGAAAGTGAGTGATACACACATTTGAGTGAAAAGAGAGGAAGATAGGCCATAACCATCATAGGTGAAGCCTCCTTCTCCCCATCTTCTTCTTCATCTCAAACTCTTTTATTATTGTTCATATTATTGCTCATTCTTGTTTTATTTCTTATTATTCTTGCAAGCCTTGTCCATTCAAGCATTTTACATTTCATTGAAAGTCTTGTCCATTTCAAGCACTATATATATGTATATTATACAAGTCTTGTCTTCTCAAGCTATATATTATGATTATATGTGTATATTGGAACCAAATCATGAGGTGATTCAAGGTTCCCTTCATGCCTAGTGTGTGATTATGGGATAAAACCTAAGGATGATCATGATTTGTTAAATTTCATGTTGATTTTGTTCTTGTTTGGCCATAAGAGTCATGATTTGGTGATAAAGTTTCAATCTTTATCATCCCAACCATGACCTAGCCATAAATCACCAAGCATGGGACATAAAAATTTAATCTTTATGTTATATTTTTGTCCCTAAAGGTTTAATCTTGTATAATAAGTCCATCTTGATGGCAAGGTTTCAATCTTTGCTCACCAAATGGTCATTTTAGCCCAAATGGCTTGTTCATCACCTTTTTCCTAAATTTCCCCAATGATTGTCTTGATCACAACCAAAACCTTTGTTTTTGGTGTCCAACTAGTGATCAATGACATAGGGATGATTTAATACATGTTTTTGTTAAAGAAAATAACTGAAAGTGATCGTTTCAGTCCAGTTTCAGCAAGAACACTCTGTTTTGCCTGAAACTGGACGGTTTTATGATAAACTGTCAAAAATCCCTGGAATGCTCTCCCCATCCGTACGGCTACTTTGGCCGGGGAGTGCATTTTCCAGTTTCTTCCCTTTCTGGTCAGCATGTTTGCAAAATAACCATTTTCTGTTAAATAATTTACCAGTTTTTGCCAAAAGTCAGTTTCTCCCATTTTTGAAACACACACACACACATGCACTTTGTTAACTAACGTAGGGAGACTCGGTCCTATCCGAGGCGACTTGGGTGACGTGAAACTCTTCCCAAGGCGCAACCTGACCTCCGAACTAATGGAATATCTAACCTTTTCTTTTGTTGGGTTAAATAATTAACAAAAGTGGCGACTCCGTTATTTTTTGGCATGTTAACCGCGTTTGGCCTTTCGCCGCCATAACTCGTCGCGATCCTCTGCGCGGGGCAGGATCCTTACACTAGGTCAAACCGTCTTTGACCCGTCTAGGTCAAAACCGTTACCTTGACCCATCTAGGTCAAACCGTCTTCGACCCGTCTAGGTCAACCTAGTCAACCTTTGACCTTCCTAGTTCAACTTACCTACCGCAGTTTCGTCTAGATCCACCCATCTAAGTTAACCTATCGCCTTTACCCGCCTAAGTCAAACCCGTCTTCGACCCGTCTAGGTCAAACCTCTACCTCGACCATTCTAGGTCAACCCGTCACCTTGACCTGTCTAGGTCAAACCCATCTCCTTGACCCGTCTAGGTCAACCCGTCTTCGACCCGTTTAGGTCAAACCTTTACCTCGACCATTCTAGGTCAACCCGTCACCTTGACCCATCTAGGTCAAACCCGTCTCCTTGAACCATCTAGGTCAACCCTTCTTTAACCCATCTAGGTCAAACCCGTCTCCTTGACCCGTCTAGGTCAACCCGCCTATGAACCGTCTAGGTCAATCCTTTATCTTGACCCCACCTTTAGTCAAGCTAACCAACCTTAGATGACCCACCTCTTGGTCTACCCATGTCCAACCTTACCCGACTCACTTAAGTCAAAAATCACCTTACGTTGGTACCCTCACCTATACCTAACCAAGGACCGAGTCATCTCCCTTCCTTTTTGACCCCTACGGTCATCTTCTAGTACTTATGGTTTTCAAAAAATAAACACTGACCTCTTGCGGTCACTCTCTCTTTTGTCTTACTTAACCCGAACTACGGTGACCTGAGCCTCTCATCGTGTGGGACCTCTCCCGCATGGTAAGGGGAACGTAGGCAGCTCCGGCCCGGTCAAAACTTTTAGTCTTTTCATTCAAAGAACATTTCAAAAAATAAAAATAAAAATACGGAGATTGAGTCTCTTCATAAAAATGATTTTATAAACGATGCATTGCATAATTATAAGTCTAATTTAATTCAAATACTTAACTTCTCCACCAACAACTACAGAATCCCGCATCATGTCTGCCAAAGGGAACATCACAGTCATAACCGAAGCTGTCACCAATGGTCTCGAGACAACTCTCTACTCCAACTCCGTTCTCAATGAGCAAGCAGCCCACTTCACCGCCATTCTCAACGAGCAAACAGTCCATCTTAACACCGCTCTCAACAAGCAAGCGGCCCTCTACGAGACCATCCTCAACAAGCAAGCGGCCCACTATGAGACTATCTTCAAGGAGCAAGCAACCCTCTCCCGAACTCTTCTCGATGAACAAGAAGCCTTCTTTGAGACTGTTCTCCTCAAACGAACAGACCGCTTCCAGAAAGTGGTGTACAAGGCGCTAAAGGACACCGAAGAACGCCTTCGGTCTGATATTCATGGCATCTACGAGTACCTCAACTGCACTCCTCCTCCTGCTTAGTTTCCACATCCATACGCTCCTCAAATGTATGGGCCACCACCGCAGAATCTCCCCGTTGGGATTCCTCCTATGACTACCCATCAGCAAGGAAAACCGGTGCCTAGACGACCCTCCAAGATGGTTCGTGACAAGAAGAATGAGCACGAGTACGATGATTTGGGTATGCCATTAGACAAGTGCTTCAAAAGTCTAGTTCAAGCCGGCAAGTTATCTCCTCTCCTCGACTACAAACCACACTTTGCAAGACAAGACTTTGATCCCTCCAAATACTGCAAGTATCATCAATACATCGGACATGACACCGAGAATTGCCTCCAACTGAAAAGGAGGATCCAAAGCCTCATTGATAGTGGAACTATCACCCGCCAGAGGAATGCATGGGCATTAGCAAAGTCCAAGCAAGGAAAAAACTACACCGGGACTACCTCCTTCAAAATATATATATATATATAATATATATATATATACAATAAAAAAGAGTCTTTCAGTCTTCGTAGGTTCTAGAGAGTCTTTTAGTCAAAGTCCACCCCAGACAATAGTTAGATTGTTAAAGTCCACCTCAGACTAGTCAATTTGAGTCTTTAATAAAAGAGTCTTTATTTCTTTTCTCTCTAGACTTGAGACATAATCTTGCATACATACATCAACTCCATGAAAATTGTATTAATCTTAATTGACAATTGATTGTTATATCTTTATATGATGAATTAATCCCAAATATATCCATTAATGAAGACTCATTAAAAGGTAAATGGACCCACAAACCATCATACATAACTTAACAAACAGTTAGCCTCAAAATAACAAACGATTTGATCAATCGAATTGTTTTCTTGTTTCTATATACCCTCTCTAAACCTACCCTCCTTGTGTACACCCACTGTGTGCACCCTCTATATATATATACACTCCTTGTGTACACCTACTGTGTGCACTCTCCATATATACACTCCTTGTGTACACCCACTGTGTGCACCCTCTATATATATATTCCCCTTGTGTACACCCACTATGTGCACCCTCCATATATATACACTCCTTGTGTATACCCACTGTGTACACCCTCTTTATATTCCCTCCTCATGTACACGCATTGTGTACACCCACTAAACACTCCTCAGATACACTTCCACCTTCTCATGAAGAAGACGATGACTGCAGAGCTGCTTACCATCAAAGAAGTGCCCGCGCAATCATAGTGGCTGTCCGTTCCCATCACAACTACAACATGACGATACACTAGGGCTGTCTGTCCTCCTCGAAGATGTCAACGAAATGCAAGGGGCTATTCAAACCCTCTCCACAAGTTCTACCTCCCAAAGACGAAAGCAAACCAGGGGCTCATCTTGCCCAAGCGTTTCATATGTATATATATAATAATAAAAAAAAACTCGCTAGGTCGAAACCCACAACGGGTGGCTTAGGCAAAAATTAGAGCAAAAGCACAAAACAAAAGAAGCCCGCTAGGTTGAACATAAGGGCGGCCTAGACAAAAATAAGGGTGTGCAAATAATAATAATAATACTAATAATAATAATAATAAATCAAAGCAAAGAAAAATAGAAGGGGCTATCATCATAGGAATAGTAAAAGTCCCACTTCATCATAGGAAAAGTAAAAGTCCCACTTTCTTTTCAATTCTTATTTTCTATTTTTCTTCCTTTTCAAAGGAGTTCAACTCAACTCGACGGCAGCAGTCCGAAGCAGCAAATATAAACGAAGCGGTCCAAAGTAACTACAGACGACAGTAGCAGACCACCACTCTAAACCGGTATCATTATCAACCTGATCACCTCGAACTACGCGGACCTGAGCCTCTCACACCGAGGGGAATGTAGGCAACCTCCTGGTACGGTCCACAAAATATATAACCCACCTCGAGCCAACTTTCATTCTTTTCTCTCTTCCCCATGCACTATAATTTCTATTCTCTTTCTCGATTAATCAAGGCGTTTATTATTTTGAGACTACTTGTCTAAAACATATTCATAAGACACATAACTAATCAACGAGGTCCATTCTCGAGCAATCAAAAGACAATTCTGAATAAAACAATTTTCAAATGTCTCGACAAGTCTTCTGTTCTACAATCTAGGAAAGAGCTAAACACTTAATTTCTGTCAAGCAGGGGCTTCCTTCCTTTTGTACATATATACGCTCAGTTATCAAGAGTCAAAATGTGACAACTCCCTCTCTCGTTCTCTCACCATAACGAAAAGGCTCCTGCAAGTCGTCCATACAATTTTGTCTTTTTATTTATTTTGAGTCGACTGAAATAAAAAAAAAAAGAAATAATAATAATAATAGAACGACGCTAAAAGAATATACCCACCTAGATTGAAAACCCGCAAGGGCGGTCTAGAGAAAAACCAGGGTGCGTCTAAAGGAGGTAGCATTCCTCACCTTATGCCCTCAAACAAATTGGGGCTGCCCCAACGGAATTGGCGACTACCGATGCTCCAACAAGATCACTCTCCACGAAAGGTCATCTCTTCATCAGAGTTCACCACGGTTGACCTCTTTCGAAAGCCCCCACCAAACTGGGGCTGCCCCAACAAAATTGGGCCGATTACTGATGCTCCCCGCAGAAAGTCATCTCTCTCCATCAAGGCTCAACATAGGAGGGCTACTTTGAAATGCTCCTGTCAAATTGGGGCTTCCCCAACGGAAGTTAAGTCAACTGCCTGGCTACTTAGAAATCACCGGCAATCCGATGAAATCTCACTCACCCGAAGGACTACCCTAATCAACAAACCCGACGGAGGACAAGTACTTGAATTAATTAGACTGTAATTAATTATAAGTCATCTTTATAAAGTCACTACATTTTCAAAAAGTGTTTTCTATCATGACACATTATTTATAAACCCGCATGCTCGATCTCCACTAGATTTACAAAATGTCTTTCGTCTTATCTCTGTGATGTCCTAACTGACTCGGTCCTACACCATTTACCCTATAACTTAAGACACCCTTGTGTCCCGCTACTCGTCTCCCATAGGTCTAAAGCCCTAAATCTCCTTTAGGCAGCAGTTTTTGAACCCAACTAGGGTACCCTTAGCCTGTGCAATGCGCTCTTAGTCAGTCTACATGCCATTTACATGCTATCTACGTGCTAACTACATGCTATTTATCTACGTATATGCTGCATACTGCTAGATAAAAACATAAATGTTTGTACAGTTATCCATGAATATTACTATTCTACAGTCTGTGCTACAACTAACAAACTGCAGATCTAAGAGGCTGATCTACTAGTGTCACCCCGAGTTCGCTTCTGCAGAGGAGCATACCTACCGATCGAAGCACCATTATCACTGTGATTAGAAGGATGAGAAACACCACACTCCGCCAACTTCCGAATGACCATCGCCACCTTCATATGGGGCCTCCGAATGACCACCCACAGTTTCTCCTCTATCATAGCGCATGGGCCCCCAAGGCGTGTCTGATCGAAGTCATCATACTAGGATCCCTCTACAATGAATCATCTAGCATCAAGCCCCTTGGTCAACCTAACCCAGTCATACAGAGACGCTGAATCAGTCATGGACCACAGAGGATCCACCGGAACCAAGTAGACACTACCTGCTCCATCCTGAGCTCGTACCCTTTCACCCAAATAAAGGGCGTCCCCGCTATAGCAATCAGCAAACTCCACTGGCCCGTCGTCTCAAGTGCTACTGCAGCAAGTGACGCAAAGTCTAGCTCCACCCATAGATAGAACGTCATGTCTCTCGGACGGGGTCCCCCCCCAGAATAGTCTTCAACTGAGCCTAAGTATAAGAGCCAAGAAGTCTCGTCTCCTATACTCCTACAACTTGGCGCCCATCAACACATGGCCTGGTACGCCGATCGAGCAATGATCGTCCCAAACACACTCTGAACAAGAATCTCATAAGCCCAACACTACATGGGAAAGTCATCAACAAGATTAAAAGACCGAAACCAGAAACAGAGAAGGTTCGGTTCATACCCCCAAGGCGAGGTGTAGGCAATCGACTAACGCCGACTGAGACCGACAACTCCGATTTAGAGCATGGTACAACTCCGTCAAGCCCGCAGAGTCCCCAAGCAAGTCTGCCGCTACACCCCAGTTCACTAGGCATCCCAACAGCGGGATCATCACCATAGTAATGTGATTGGCAAAAATGGGAAGTTACCTCTACATCACCGCCTCCGGCCTCAAGAGCCACCAACATCTCCTCACACTACCTCCTAAAGCCCCCAGGCGCGCACCATAACCACTCCTGATATCAGTGCAATCAAACCTGTCCAAGCTCTGAACAGCCTCTGGAGTCCTTTCCCACAAGCTATGCACAACGCTACACGAGCCCCTCAACTTCAAAGGTGGCAATACAACCTGCAAACACAGACAGGTATACACAGCAAAGGTATGCAATCAATCTATCAATTTACTTTATGATACATGCTCATATATGGACCGCTGCATTTTTTACTCAAGGAGATCCCCCGAAATTCCCAACGATCAAAACCCTAGTCTACTCGACTCCAAAACATTACAATAACAAACAACTTCACACAAAATAAGCTTTCTCAACGAAACATTCACATACATTGACCATCCATAGCAAAGTCAAACCACACAAAAAGCACTTTTAACAAAGTCAACCAAGTCAAAAATAAATCGGTCAAAGATTACGACATTTTCGGACCAAAAACGACTTAATACAAAAATTGCATTACACATGTTACGAATAACTTCAATTTCACAAATGACTCAATCAACTTGGGTCGAAATCAACAACAATTTGCCCAAATCCCATATCTTGGGTAATTTATAACTAACTTCCTCATAGTCAACATCAATCCACTTAAACCCCAAAATTCGAGTAATTACAAAATTAATCAATTAAACCCCATACCTTGGGTAATTCATAATTGAAACCCCATACTTTGGGTAACTAACAATCAAACCTTTTCATTCAAAAAACGATATACAATCAAATCCCCGAAGCTTAAAGTTAATCTATTTGAACCCCAAACTTTGGGTAAATGATAATTAAATCCCCCTCACTCTAAAACCCCAAACCTTGGGTAAAATACAAACAAGTCTCTCATTCAAAATAACTTACAATAAAGTCCCTTACTAAAGACAATTTAGAATCAAAACCCTCCAAGGTTAATACCAACATACTTAAACCCCAAACTTGGGTTATTTACAATTAAGATCTTTATGATCAACATAAAATCTACTTAAACCCCAAACAAGGGTAATTAAAAAAAAATAACCATTTAAAACCCCAAGCTTTGGGAAATTCACAATCAAAATCCTTACATCTAACAATAATTTACTAAAAATCCCAAACTATGGGTAAATCACGAGTAAACCTCTACATTCACTCAAACCCCAAACTTTGGGTAATTAACAATCAAGCCTTTTATTCAAAGCAAGTTACAATTAAAACCTTCCACGGTTAAACATCAACATACCTAAACCCCAAACTTTGGGTAATATACAAATAAATCCTCTATCCTTAACGTCAATATACTTAGACCCCAAATTTGGATAACCTGCAATCATATCAATAAATCATTCAAACCCCAAACCTTGGGTAATCCGCAACCAAATTAACGATAATTCACTCAAATCCCCAAACCTTGGGTAATTTACAATTGAGTCAGCAATAATCCAATCAAACCCCGAACATCGGGAAGTTTACATCCAAAATCCCTTCAAACATCAACAATCAATGTTCAAATCCTAGACTACAGGTAATTCCTCCAATAATGGCACTCAATGCTTAAAACCTAAACAAAAGGTATCTTACATCAAAAATCCCCAAGCTGTAAGCACTCTCTACTTTGATCCCTCAAAACTCGCGATTACTCACAAATGCTTTCCTCCGAGTTACAGCAGATGATCATATCATACTAAGTGTTACATTCATACACTTATCTTAAAATACATTGCAAAACAGCGCGATCTCTAGGACTTGTCCAAAAATTTAATCAATTGGGTCCGCAAGACTCCAGTAAATTCCAAAAAATTAATCAATTGGGTCCGAAAGACCTCAATAAATTACCAAATCAAGTTAAATGGAGGTCGGGAACTGCCATAAATCCTAAATGCTATCCCATGATCATTAGCTCTCCTGAGATGAATAATTATTATTCTAGGATGTGATCATATTGTAAACCTCAATAAATTACCAAATCAAGTTATAATAAAGGTTGGGAACTGCCATAAACCCTAAATTATAAAATTGAACGTTGGGAACGACCATAAGCCCTAAGGCGGATTAAGGAAATAGTCAGAAATCCTTTATTAATAACCAAATCAATCCCAAAGATGCCTGCTTCCGATAAGATTGAGAGAGTTATTGGCGTAACCTGTACGAGCTCGAGACAAACCTCCTTCCCGATATACCGTATACGTTACCGTTTATCAAATTATGCAATCCTGAGGACTATACCTCTCTAGGCACCGTAGTCTGTCGAGAAATTACTTGATTCACACGCGACGTGTCACGACCCGAAATATAGGCTCTATTTTATTAGTAATTAAATGATTTTTATTTAATTAATTGCTTATTTATTTATTTAAATTATTATTCATTTAAATATTATGTGTGCATTTTATGTTTCATAATAATTATGCCTAGCATTTTAATTGGGTCATTTGGGTTAGTGTGGTATTGTTGGATCTTAATTGATAGTTGGGAGTGTAGTATTTGTGTGTAGTGTGAGAGAGGGGGCCTAAGTGTAAGTGTTTGAAATTATTTCCCTACTCCCTCCCTATTCCCCTCACCTCCCTCACCTTCTCCCTCACTCTTTCACTCATCTCCCTGGAAACTCTCTCTCTCTCTCTTGGGTATTGGTAAGTTTTTCTTTCTTTATCTTCTCTCTTCATTTTCTCCATCTTCCATCATCATCTCTCAATTCTTAAAACTTGAACCGTGTTTAGATCGTCGATAGGATCGTAGGAAGCCAAAAAGAATCGAAATCCATCAACTTTGAGAATTTGCAAGTAAGTTACTTTTCCCCCATTTCGATGCTAAAATGTTCATATCACGTTTTTATGATGATTGATGTGTTACATTTGAAGTTTGGTTGGTTTTTGAATTTGTTTGGAATTTATTTTGGGTTTTGATCAAAAAATGGTGATTTTGGAATGTTGGGTTTGATTCTTTGTTTTGGGTTGATGAATGGTGTATTTGAGTCCCCACCCTAGTTATAAATTGTTTTGGTACATTAGTACATGAGTTGGAAGTTGGGATTTTGGTTAAATGTGTTTTGGGTTGAAAATGGAAGAACCCATGTTGTTCTTCCCGATTTCTGGCAATTCCGGCATATTGGTCGACCGCCCAAAATCGTATGGGCGACCGCGGATCTTTCTGAGAGCTTTTTTTCTTGTTTTGAGGCACTTTGGGCGACCGCACAACCCAACGTGGGCGGCCGCACAGTCCTCTGAAAGTTTACATTTTGTTAAATTGTGTGATTAACGAATGCGTTGTGATCCAATTCTTGGGTGTCCTCCTAGTTGACCTTAGTGAACATTGTAGTGCATTCTAGTGATAGAATTGAGTCCTTTGTGATCAAGTTTGTGTTTGAAATTAAGTAAGTGTTAAGTGTCATTGTTGGAACACTTTATTGATTGGATTTGATTCTTTTGTGAATAAATACGATATGGAATTTGATTAAGTATCATTTTGGGAATGTGGTTCATCTTTGATGTGCGGTTTGTATTGGTTTACCTTTGTGGTGATTTAATTGGATTGGTTCCCTACTTTGGAACCTTAAGTTGTTCATTCATGCTAAATTATTATTACTTAGCATTTATTTGGAAGCCCAGCTGGCATATTTGTTGCATCGGGCGATGGGAAAGATTATAATGGCAAAGCCAAGTCCATTATAATGTTGACCATTGTTTTGCCCTTACTATACCTCTTCTCCAGATCGGCCTTGGAAAGGATAAGTTAGCGTTCCTTTGTGAATGTATCTAGCTAGCGGGCATGACTTTGTGTCATGGTCCTTGTCCTTTGTGACACTTTTATGGTTATTGGTTCCGGTACCGGGGTTTTCTCTTCGGCTTTCATGCTATTATGAAGATGATGATTTGTTGATTATTGAAGCTTCGCAACGATCCTTTATTTGGATGTTCCGATTTGGAAAACCTTGGCTATATCCTTTGTTATGTGTTTATTTCCGCTGCTATCTGTTATGTGATAACTGCTATGTGCTATCTCTGATTTATTATTGTATATTGCATCATAGCATGTCATGTAGTTGCATTAGTAACTTATTGAGATTTATCTCACCCCCCTTTCTTTTATCTTTGTTTTTCCATAACCCCCCCAGGTGCTAAGGATTAGTCTCGCTGATCACGAGAAAGAGGACGTCGAGTGTGGATCCATTCTTTTGGGGAAGGTTATTATAGGTTGGTTTACATTATGTAAATGTGTAACCATTTTGGGATAGTTGTACCAAACAATGACGTCACTAAGATTTGTATATTTGTATTTTGTTGGGCATAAACTTGTGGAAGTTTATGATAGTTGTAATTAGTTTTTATCAAATTTGGTTTTGTAAAACTTTGGATCATCACCCTTTTGGTATCAAATGGAATTTTAACTTCAGTATTTCTCAGTTTTGGTTTTAGAGTCGACGTCCAGATCGCGGTCCCGGGCCCGCGGGGTCCGGGGTCGCGACAGTTGGTATCAGAGCTATGGCATTAGCTCTAAGTATAAGTCTAGGTGGATTAGTATGACCTAGGTGGGTAGTAGTGTGCGGAGTGATTAACGGTTGATGTTTTATGCAGGTAATTGTTCTCAATGTCTGGAAGAAGAAACAGAGGAGGTACTAGTGGGGCACAGAATCAGAATGATACAAGGGAAGAAGCACGTGCTATGTTTCAAGGCATGTTCGAGGCGGCCATGAAGGCCATACATGATCAAGGTCCGAGGGTAGATCAAGCACCACCCCGCTTTGGATTGGAGCAAATTCTGAAGTTGAAACCGGTTGAATTCAATGGGGAACCCGATGTTCGGAAAGCTGAGTTGTGGATTGAGTCCATGGAGAAGATTTATGATGTATTTGGGTGTTCGGATGAGGACAAGGTCCGGTTCGCGGCTTACAAGCTTGTGGGAGCCGCCGAGCATTGGTGGAAAGGTATTAAAGCTACTTGGGATGATACGCACACGGTGTATGCGTGGGAGTTGTTCGTGCGCAAATTCAAGGAGCATTTCATTCCGGTTATTGATCAAAACCGAAAGGAGATCGAGCTACTCAACTTGGAGCAAGGTGTGTTGTCTATAGCACAATACTCGGCTAAGTTCATAGAATTAGCCCGATATTGTGACTATTTGGTGAGGACCGAGGAACAAAAGGCTATGAGATTCATTCGGGGATTGAAGACCTCCATCCGTACTCAACTTATTGCTCAACGGATAGTGACATTCCAAGATGCGGTGGACCGAGCCTATTTGATAGAGCAAGATATTGGGGAACATAAAAGGAAGACCGAGGTGGCCAACCCGAGTAAGCAAGGAGCGCAGAGCAAGTCACAACCAAGGATTGAAAATCGAGGTAACTTTGGGGGACAATCTCAGTCCCGAGGGCAACCGATCCCAAGGAACCCGGGTACCACTTCCGGGAACCAAGGGAGCCAAATTAGGAAGCCTTGTACCTTTTGTCAAAAGGTAGGCCATGCGGAGGATAGGTGTTGGAAAAAGCAAGGCAAGTGTATCAATTGTGGTGAAATGGGGCACTTTGCGAGAGATTGCACGAGGCACCGAGGACAGTCATCCGGGTCAGGGGTTAGTATTAATCAGGGTCAGAAAAGGGATGCCGCCGGGAAGCCCAAGGTCCAAGGGAAAGTGTTTGCAATGAATCAACAACAAGCGACCGATGATCCATCCGTTATTGGAGGTATTGTTTCTGTGTCTAATGTGAGCGCACGAGCGTTAGTAGATCCAGGATCATCTCATTCATACATTTCTGTGCAATTTGCTTCCATGTTAAATGCTGCATTCGAGTCCTTACCGTAGTGCTAGAGGTGTCGACCCCTATAGGAGAATGCTTGATTTCTGATCGAGTCTTTCGTGCTTGTGACGTGGTTATTTGTGGTCGAGTCCTTTGTGCGGATTTGGTAGTTCTTCCTATCCAAGACTTTGATGTCATTTTGGGTATGGATTGGTTGAGCAAGTTTCATGCTTCCGTTGATTGCCGTAAGAAAACTGTTACTTTTTCTATTCCCGATGTGCCTAAATTTGTGTTTGAGGCTAGTCCTCTGAGTAGGAAGGTTCGCTTAATTTCTTTTATGAAAGCGAGAAGATTATTGCATAGTGGTTGTGAGGGGTATTTGGCTAGTGTTCTTGATACTAGGAAAGAATCCCCTAGTTTTGATAGTGTTCGGGTAGTTCGGGAATTTCCCGATGTTTTCTCTACCGAGTATGTTATGCCGCCCGATCGTGAGATTGAGTTTTGTATAGATCTTTTGCCGGGTACGGCTCCAATTTCGAAAGCACCTTATAGGTTAGCTCCCGCTGAGTTGAAGGAGTTAAAGGTTCAGTTGCAAGAGTTGCTTGATCGAGGGTTTATCCACCCTAGTGTTTCCCCGTGGGGAGCACCGGTTTTGTTTGTGCGGAAGAAAGATGGTTCGTTGAGACTGTGTATAGATTACCGGAAGTTGAATCAGGTTACGGTGAAGAATAAGTATCCTCTACCGCACATTGATGATTTATTTGATCAGCTTCAAGGGTCCGTGGTTTTCTCTAAACTTGATTTGAGGAGTGGGTACCATCAGTTGAAGGTTCGATCGGAGGATATTCCGAAGACTGCTTTTCGCACTCGGTATGGTCATTACGAGTTCTTGGTTATGCCGTTTGGGTTGACTAACGCGCCGGCAGTATTTATGGATTTGATGAACCGGATTTTCCATCCTTATCTTGATTCGTTCGTGGTGGTTTTCATCGACGACATTCTTGTTTATTCGAAATCTCGAGATGAGCACGAGCAGCACTTGAGGACAGTTTTATCCGTTCTTGAGAGGGAGAAATTATTTGCGAAGTTTAGTAAATGCGAATTTTGGCTCGAGAAGGTGTCATTTCTGGGTCATGTTATTTCGAAAGATGGTATTTCGGTGGATCCTTCAAAGATTGAAGCTATTGTGGATTGGAAGAGACCCGAGTCAGTGACCGAGATTCGTAGTTTTCTGGGTTTAGCCAGTTATTACCGAAGGTTTATTGAAGGGTTTTCGAGGATTGCTACTCCGATGACTCAGTTGACCTGGAAGAACGTTCCGTTTGTGTGGACCGAGAAATGTGGCAAGAGTTTCGAGGAATTGAAGAAGAGGTTGACTACCGCACCGATCTTGACTTTGCCTAATGGGAGCGATGGCCTAGTGATTTATAGTGATGCTTCGAAAGAGGGTTTGGGTTGTGTGTTGATGCAGAATGGGAAAGTAATTGCGTATGCTTCGAGGAAGTTGACCCCTAGTGAGCAGAATTACCCGACTCATGATATGGAGTTAGCGGCTATTGTATTTGCGTTGCACAAGTGGAAGCACTACCTTTACGGGGCGAGGTTTGAGATTTTTACCGATCACAAGAGTTTGAAGTACCTTTTCTCCCAGAAAGAGTTGAACAACCGACAGCGCCGATGGATGGAATTGTTGAAGGATTTTGATTGCACGATTTCTTATCATCCGGGGAAGGCGAATGTGGTAGCCGATGCGATTAGTAGAAAGTCTTATGTGGCTTCAATGATGGTTCGAGAATGGAAAATGCTTGAGGATGTTCGAGATTGGTCTCCTCGTGAATAGAGACATGGGGCTATTTTTGCGAATATTAGGGTGTCTCCGACCCTAATTCAGAGGATAAAGGAAGCTCAGAAAGAAGATCCCGAGTTGGTGAAGATAATGGGTAAACTGAAAGAGAAGAACTTCGAGGATTTTTCTATTAGCTCGAGTGGAGTGTTGACTTTCCGTGGTCGTTTGTGTGTTCCGGATGTTGATGGAATTAAACAGAGAGTTCTTGATGAGGGCCACAAATCGAGGTATTCTATTCATCCGGGTAGTACGAAGATGTATCAGGATTTGAAGCAACAATTTTGGTGGATTAATATGAAAAGCGAAATAGCCGAGTATGTTTCGAGGTGTTTAACGTGTCAGCAGGTCAAAGCTGAGCATCAGAGACCCGCGGGATTACTTCAGCCGTTAGAGATTCCCGAGTGGAAATGGGAGCATGTGACTATGGATTTCGTTACGGGACTACCTCATACCCGTAGGAAGTATGACAGTGTTTGGGTAATAGTGGATAGATTGACCAAGAGTGCCCATTTCTTGCCTATTGACATCAGGTATTCGATGGAGAAGCTTGCGACCCTTTATATCGATGAGATCGTTAGATTGCATGGGGTTCCGGTTAGCATTGTGTCAGATCGAGACCCGAGGTTTACTTCTAGATTCTGGAAGGCGTTTCAGGAAGCTTTGGGTACAGATTTGCGATTCAGTACAGCTTTTCATCCCCAGACCGACGGTCAATCCGAGAGGACTATTCAGATTCTTGAGGATATGTTGCGAGCGTGTTCGATAGACTTTTCTGATTCTTGGGATTCGCACCTACCGTTAGTGGAGTTCTCTTACAACAACAGTTATCAGGCTAGTATCGAGATGGCGCCGTTTGAGGCCTTGTATGGAAGGAAATGTAGATCGCGTATTTGTTGGGATGAGGTTGGTGAAGCGAAAGTTTTGGGTATTGATTTGCTTCGGGATTCGGTTGAGAAAGTTAAAGTTATCCGGGATAGATTGAAGACAGCCCAGAGTCGACATAAGAGCTACGCAGACAACCGAAGGCGAGATCTTAGTTTTCAGATTGGTGATTGGGTGTTTTTGAAGGTATCTCCAAAGGTGGGTATTCGTAGGTTTGGGAAGAAAGGCAAGTTGGCTCCGAGGTTTATTGCTCCGTTTGAGATTTTGGGAAAGGTGGGACTTCTAGCATATCGTCTTGTGTTACCGCCATCCTTAGACCGGTTGCACAACGTTTTCCACGTTTCTATGCTTCGGAAGTACGTTCATGATCCGTCTCATGTGTTACCGAGGGTACCGGAGGATATTGAGCCCGATATGTCTTATGAGGAACGACCGGTTCGGATCCTAGATTCCAAAGTCCAAGAGTTGAGGAGCAAAAGCATTGCGTTGGTTCGAGTCCTTTGGAGGAACCATAATATCGAGGAGTCGACGTGGGAGCTTCGTGATGAGATCGAGAGGAAATTTCCGTGGCTTTTTGTTTAAGGTGAGTCTCGTTAAAATTCGGGTCGACTTTTCTTAAAGGGGGAGTGAATGTCACGACCCGAAATATAGGCTCTATTTTATTAGTAATTAAATGATTTTTATTTAATTAATTGCTTATTTATTTATTTAAATTATTATTCATTTAAATATTATGTGTGCATTTTATGTTTCATAATAATTATGCCTAGCATTTTAATTGGGTCATTTGGGTTAGTGTGGTATTGTTGGATCTTAATTGATAGTTGGGAGTGTAGTATTTGTGTGTAGTGTGAGAGAGGGGGCCTAAGTGTAAGTGTTTGAAATTATTTCCCTACTCCCTCCCTATTCCCCTCACCTCCCTCACCTTCTCCCTCACTCTTTCACTCATCTCCCTGGAAACTCTCTCTCTCTCTCTTGGGTATTGGTAAGTTTTTCTTTCTTTATCTTCTCTCTTCATTTTCTCCATCTTCCCATCATCATCTCTCAATTCTTAAAACTTGAACCGTGTTTAGATCGTCGATAAGGATCGTAGGAAGCCAAAAAGAATCGAAATCCATCAACTTTGAGAATTTGCAAGTAAGTTACTTTTCCCCCATTTCGATGCTAAAATGTTCATATCACGTTTTTATGATGATTGATGTGTTACATTTGAAGTTTGGTTGGGTTTTGAATTTGTTTGGAATTTATTTTGGGTTTTGATCAAAAAATGGTGATTTTGGAATGTTGGGTTTGATTCTTTGTTTTGGGTTGATGAATGGTGTATTTGAGTCCCCACCCTAGTTATAAATTGTTTTGGTACATTAGTACATGAGTTGAAAGTTGGGATTTTGGTTAAATGTGTTTTGGGTTGAAAATGGAAGAACCCATGTTGTTCTTCCCGATTTCTGGCAATTCCGGCATATTGGGCGACCGCCCAAAATCGTATGGGCGACCGCGCATCTTTCTGAGAGCTTTTGTTCTTATTTTGAGGCACTTTGGGCGACCGCACAACCCAACGTGGGCGGCCGCACAGTCCTCTGAATGTTTACATTTTGTTAAATTGTGTGATTAACGAATGCGTTGTGATCCAATTCTTGGGTGTCCTCCTAGTTGACCTTAGTGAACATTGTAGTGCATTCTAGTGATAGAATTGAGTCCTTTGTGATCAAGTTTTTGTTTGAAATTAAGTAAGTGTTAAGTGTCATTGTTGGAACACTTTATTGATTGGATTTGATTCTTTTGTGAATAAATACGATATGGAATTTGATTAAGTATCATTTTGGGAATGTGGTTCATCTTTGATGTGCGGTTTGTATTGGTTTACCTTTGTGGTGATTTAATTGGATTGGTTCCCTACTTTGGAACCTTAAGTTGTTCATTCATGCTAAATTATTATTACTTAGCATTTATTTGGAAGCCCAGCTGGCATATTTGTTGCATCGGGCGATGGGAAAGATTATAATGGCAAAGCCAAGTCCATTATAATGTTGACCATTGTTTTGCCCTTACTATACCCCTTCTCCAGATTGGCCTTGGAAAGGATAAGTTAGCGTTCCTTTGTGAATGTATCTAGCTAGCGGGCATGACTTTGTGTCATGGTCCTTGTCCTTTGTGACACTTTTATGGTTATTGGTTCCGGTACCGGGGTTTTCTCTTCGGCTTTCATGCTATTATGAAGATGATGATTTGTTGATTATTGAAGCTGCGCAGCGATCCTTTATTTGGATGTTCCGGTTTGGAAAACCTTGGCTATATCCTTTGTTATGTGTTTATTTCCGCTGCTATCTGTTATGTGATAACTGCTATGTGCTATCTCTGATTTATTATTGTATATTGCATCATAGCATGTCATGTAGTTGCATTAGTAACTTATTGAGATTTATCTCACGCCCCTTTCTTTTATCTTTGTTTTTCCTTAACCCCCCCCCCCAAGGTGCTAAGGATTAGTCTCGCTGATCACGAGAAAGAGGACATCGAGTGTGGATCCATTCTTTTGGGGAATGTTATTATAGGTTGGTTTACATTATGTAAATGTGTAACCATTTTGGGATAGTTGTACCAAACAATGACGTCACTAAGATTTGTATATTTGTATTTTGTTGGGCATAAACTTGTGGAAGTTTATGATAGTTGTAATTAGTTTTTATCAAATTTGGTTTTGTAAAACTTTGGATCATCACCCTTTTGGTATCAAATGGAATTTTAACTTCAGTATTTCTCAGTTTTGGTTTTAGAGTCGACGTCCAGATCGCGGTCCCGGGCCCGCGGGGTCCGTGGTCGCGACACGACGTAAGATGGCTTCTTCAATACCGTGTGTCTCATGTTTTTGCATAACCCGTACGAGCTCGAGAGTACATAATAGGGATTAAAACCATAGATCTAGTATGTTATGCATGGATAAGTCTTAGATCTAGCATAGTAATAAGAACATCATGAAACATATGAATGAACATGTAAACGTGAAGATCGCTACCCTAAACATGGCATATATTATGAATCTAGACTAAGAACATGAAGAACACATGGAGAACATATGAATATGGATGCATAAACATAATGAAAACATGCATAATATAGATCTGGCCTAAGAACATAACAAGAACATAGTAAGAAAAGTAAGAAGACTCACCTTGATCGGCAAGAACTATGATTGGAGCTTCTTCAAGATTCAAAGAGGCTTCGAGGGTGCCAGAAAGGCTTAAACTTAGAGTTTCTTCGTCAGTTTTGACTCTAAAACTCGTAGAATGAATTCTTCCTTGATCTATGGAGCTGAAGGCACCTATTTATAGGGGATTTGGGCCGGCAAAAGTGGCCACACGGAAACTCCAAGACTGGCCGCGTGGCCAGTCTTTCCGGATCGAGTGGTTATCAAGATCTCAGTGAGACCTTATCACTTTGTTCTCAGGATTAGGTCATTATCCTGATAGAATTTGACCTATAACTGATTTCATCAATCTAGAACTCTGGAAAGCTGTTGGAAAGGTCCCTGTCAGGTTTTTATTACCTAAAAGGTCCTCGGTGGCTCCTAAACGTCTAGGAAGTCCTAAATCTTCAGATTGGGTACTAACAGTAGCCCCTCAGCGATGCTTCTTGCAAGGCATGGAGGGTCATTGATTAAGAAAGGAACCGATCTGAAACATGAGTTCCAAATCGAGGGGGAGAAAGGTGAGAAGGTGACCAGGTTGGTCGAGTGGCTGAACCTAAGTCAGGCTACCTACGTATCTTAAAGGGAATCAAGCCAATCGTAGTTTGAGCACTGGGGGAGAAAGAAACGAGACATTGTCTTTTGCTGGGGATACACTCCTATATAAAGACAAACATTCGTAAAGCAATAAAGTCATTGTTCAGACCCTACTGGGGAAAAAGAAAAAAGAAACGAGACATCAGTCTACTGCTGTGGATAACAATCTTACGGACACTATTATGTATGAAGACCGAACATTCGTTAGAGAAATCAGACATCAGAATTCCTTTGGGGATAACAATCCTACGGAAACTATGATTAACGATATCTAGGAACTACTTCTAAACCCTAAATTGTAGGTAAATATTCCCATGATCATTAGCTCTCCTAAGATGAATAATCATTATTATAGGATGTGATCATATTGTATGTTTCTTTCTTCTCCCCCTTCATTATACATGATCCCGCTTCATCTCTCTATGCTAAATTCATCAATGAACTACGCTGACCTGAGCTTCTCACGATGAGAAGAACGTAGGCAATCCTCGGATTCGGTCTCAATCACTAACACACACACACATTGATCATGATAGAAAGACCGATTCGTCGGGCAATAGGAGTGATCACATGAATATTCTTCTCTTATTGTAATTTGACCCCCGAACCCTATTATTTTCATAAATGGTTTTCTCAATGTTTTAAGAACAAATAAAACAATGTGGCGACTCTCAATTTCAATCGGACTTATTCACACCCCCCCCCCCCCATTTTCTTAATCAAAAAGACCTCTTTTTACCTCCACATTCATCCCTCCTTATTTCATAACTCCCAATCCCATACTTTTAGCCATTTCTTTAAAATAAAATATCCTTTTTTATTTTATTTGATTTTCTCTTTATTATTTGATTTTTCTTTATTTTCCTATTGGTTGAAAGACCATATTTTCCTCTCTTTTCTACCTATAAAACCCCTCTCATTTTACCTTAGAAAAGTTGGTTAAGTTCATCTCCCTACATTCTAACTCTACTTTAATTTCCCCATTTTATATTAATGTAATTGCTAGCATAGTTATTACATGTAATCTTTAAGCATAAATCAATATAAAGAATTTCCCTTTTCTTTCACTTGCAATTGTTAGCACATTTCTCATATTATTAGAAGGACTTTTTAGCATTAGAACACCTTTAGTAGCAAGACCGGCTTAAGCCGGGCGGAGTGGGTGTGTAAGTACTACCCACTCCGTAACCTAACCCCCGAACTTTTTTCTCCCGAATCTTTGGTTTCGTAACATAAATTAGGCTATTCTTAAGTTTTTCTTATCTTCCCTTAATAACATAGGTGGCGACTCTACAAATTAAAACCAATTAGACATCCTAGGATCCTTCCACCGCTCTACCCAAGTAGTGGGGCTTTCCTGGGGTATCTACAACTCCCTCCGTTCCACCTAAGTTAAAACATTCATTTTGAATTTAGGAAATTAGGGATACTAATATTATATTAAGAATGAAAGGTAGTGAAGACGAGAGAGAATTAGTGGGGAAGGAAAGAGAATGAGTGGAGAATAATGAGTGGTTGGGAGGAAGAGAGAGAATGAGTGAAGGATTATTAAAGTAATAAAAAGCTTCCATTTTTTTATTGTTGCAACTTAAATGAAATGCCCTAAATGGCAAAATGTTGCTATTTACTTGGAACAGAGGAAATATTTGATTAAGATAGGTGCTCGGCTAGCTAGTATCTGCATTTAACTATCATATTAAAATTATAAAAGATGTTATCAGTGTTCTAAAAATCGGGCTCCTAGGCGGCCCCTTTCCACCCCGATTTCTATCAAATTGGCAATATTAGGTGTTGGTCCCAAAGGGAAACAAGGGTATAGAACCGCTAGAGGGGGGTGAATTACGGTATCAACTTTTTCGAAAATACCCTTATAAAATTCAACCGTGTACTTATCAGTTTAGCCAACTGCGATTCAAAGCAGATAACTAGACTAATAAAATGCACAGCGGAGGTTTGCGGTTTGGCTAAAATGGATAGATAAAGAGTTGTGCGGCTTGACGGGTTAAAAAACAATATGATGCACAAGATACAAGATAATTATAACTTAAAGATCAAAGGAAAATATTTGTCATTTTTCTGATCATTTCAAGATGAACTTGTGAGAAACCACAAACATAAAAGTAAAGAACAAAACAGAAAATAAAGATCAAACACACTAATTTGGAGAGGTTCGTTCTTGAATGAACTACGTCATCTACCTAGATGGTTAGTCTAGGATTTTCAATAGCTACTAGACTTGTATTAGTTTAGAGGAGATTTTACAAGATTACAAAGATGAATCTAAACTCTAAACATACAATCTAACCTATCAAAGATATTCTAAAAACCAATGTTTTTGAATGGTATAATCTATGTGATCATACAATCTGGGTGTGTGTGCGGGAAAGAAATCAAATGCTCTAAAGATCCAAGTGAAGATGAGCATAAGAAAACTTTCGTGATACAAGGCTGAGAAATGAAGGTTGTTTGGATTGAAGCTTGATGAAGATTTCTGGGTTTGCTAAGGAGATCTATGAAGGTTTGAATTTCTAGAATCTTCAAAGAAAACTTTTGAACACTTGGGAATTTTCTCTTTTGAAAGCTTAGAAACCTTCATTGTTGAAAAATGAAGGCTATTTATAGTGAGAGCAGTCTTGTGACCGTTGGACAATAGTCTTGCCCAAATTTTGAAGGTACAGCTGCTATCAAAATCTCATTGGTTGAGATGTCATTGTCGTCCTTTGTTTTGTCTTGTAGTCCTAGGTAGTTTTAGCACCACTACCTGATATTGTCTTTTGTTGCAGAGAAAGAACTAACGGTAAACATTTGAATTTACTGGACAAAACCGACATTCCTTGCAGAAAATCCAAGTTAACTTGAAGTTATATGTCAAATCATAAAACATTCCTTTATGGTTTTAAAGGGAATGTTTGTCTCAAGGAATAAATGAAAACACTTGAATTGTTCAATAAATGCTCTGCAGTTCTGCCAACCAAGCTGGAGCGGTTCCATAAAGGTCTTGAAATGCAGTTTCATTGAAACTGCAGAACGTGGTTTCATAAACAATGCGGCTCCATGCACGCGGTCTGAATATGGCAGCAAGTGCGGTTTGAACGACCAAACCGCTGAGGGACAAACCGGACAAATCTCAGCCTATGACAAATAAAAATCTAGAAATGGACTTGTCTAAAATTGAAGTATATAAATTCATTACATATTCCCTATAATCCATAAAAAGACACATGGCATGGATCAATCAAATCAAGTAGGGCAGATCAAAACAGTGAATCCTAACAATCTCTCCCTATTTGATTAATGCCATTACAACACTATGATTAAGCAAACATTGTACTTGGTAATAACATGTCCAAATATAATTTTCTTGAAACTGCATGCCTCAAGTCAATGCACACACTATGCTTAACCATATATTCCTAAACTATCTAAACTTAAGGAAATGAAAAACAGATAGATAGGAATAATCATTCAGTTGCATATATAAAGATATGATTTTAAAGATCAGATATGTCAGTTTAAACTGAATGTTTAAAACAAATGCACATAAAAGATTTTCATGATGAAGTTGTGCATGAGTTTTGAAAAATACAAGCATTGTTCCATAAACAATCAGTTTGAATAAACAAAGTTTTAGAAACCGCAATGCAATGCTTTCTTCTCATTATAATTCACTTATAAAATTTGGAAGTACAAGAATAAGGAATTATAAGAGGAAATGACAAAAATGAACAAGATGAAAATAATAAAGTAAACTATGCGGCTTGATCATTTGCAAGATCCTTCTCAGTAGCAGCTTCATCTGCTTGATGATCCTTAGCGGTTTTAGCATCTTGATCTTCAGGTGTAAATGTGGAAGTGAACTCAAAGTCAGCGGCTTGAAGACGTATTAAGGCTGGTTTCTTCAACAGTTTCTCCATTATATCTATCTTGACACTCATGAGAGCCGTACTAGCATTATAAACATGTGCTAGTTTGGAGATGTTCTCTTCCAAAGTTGTCATCCTGACATCAACAAATTCTAGCTTCATGTTGTACAACCTATTATTAACCTTGACCATCTCTTGTAACTTGAGCTGGTTGGAGAGAATTGCATCCAACTTTTCATCAAACTGTTGCTGTCTAAAAGATTCAGCTTTTTTCTCCCCCTTAATGGCATCAAGAGCCGAGTACAATTCAGACTAAAGAGATTGCAGTTGAGAGTCAAAACGTGCGGTTGAAGCCATCTGATGAGAGTGGATATTCCTAACTGCATGAACAAGGTCCAGATTGGTTGCATTTAAGGGAAATATGGGATAGGTTTGGACCGGAGGTGAAGGTTCATCAGAAAGAGTATAGTCAGGCATATCATCATCATCAAAAGATAGAGAGATGGCATCATCGGTTTGAGGGGACTAAGATGAAGGAAAGGGAGCCTTAGCTTTGAGCCTAGTATGGGCATCAGAATGGTTTTCACTTAGAGAAACAATTAGAGCTAATTCTAACTCTAGTGGATCAAATAGGGAAATAGGAGGAGTAGGAATGAAAATAGATGAGGTTTGAAATGAAGGAGGCTTGGAAAAAACTTGCAAAAATTTGGCAAGATTAAAAGGCATGGATGGTAATGGTGTAGTGAATGTGTTAAAGAGAGAAGGAGTAGAGATGTGATCATACCAAAGGATAGGTTGTGATGGAAGGTCAGGTTCGGCTAGGACCTGTGTTGCAATAGCTTCAAGAAGCTCATCAATAGCACCTGCTAAGATTTCATCAGCTATGGCTTGAATATCATCAGGAGGAAAAATGTAGAAAGGAGGATTGCGGCTGGTCTTGTCAGCCAGTAGCTCGGCTTTGGTACGCTTCTCTTGCAATTTTGTAGCTCTAAACTACTTTAAGTATTGAGCAATATCTTCTGCATGCTTCCTCTTCTTGATTATCAGTTTGGACTGCGTGACAGGTGGTAAAACCGAGGGCTAAACCGCTGATGATGTCGGTTAGACTTGATGAAGTGAAGGGGACAAAACTGGAGATGGGGTTCTCTCAGGTGAATCAATGTCCAATTTCCTTTTCAGTATTGGAGATGAAGAACTATCCTCCACTTGCGGTTCTGACAGATCTATCATCTCAGCCCTTGCCTTTAGCTCCCTAACAAAACTACCTTCTTATGGAGAATGTCTCTCTTTCCAAAGGCATTACTAAAATCCTCTTCTCCAGGTAACCTTGTTTGCTAATGGACCTCATAATCTGACTTCTTAATCAATCTTCTCCTTTTTCTTAGCGGTTGGACCTCAGGATCCTCTTACTGCTCAGGTATAACTACAACCTCAGACGCTTTGGTCTACTTAGGCTGAACCACAGCCTCAAACAGTTTGGTCTTCTCAGGCTCGGTTTCATCAACCGGTTTGAGAGATGGCAAGACTTTGAAAATTTCAGCCAATTGTTATTTAGTGAACTGAACAGTGGGCGGTTTGGAAGATAGTTTTGATTGATGTGGATTTGAAGGAGTTTGTGTTGGTGGCAAGGGTTTGGTTTCAAGATATTTTACCTTTGCGGCTTTAAGGGCAGCTTCATCTCTTGCAAACTGTATGGATTTTTCAACAGGGGGAATATGTTGAGGTTTGGCAGTTTGAGGGATTGGTTTGGGCAATATCGGTTTGAACAGAACTTGAGATAATTTGATGGAAGTCATTGATAAAGTAAATGAGGGTTTGGATAATGGTTTTGAAGGGGTAGGTTTGTGATGGGTGAGGGTTTGGATAAGTCTGCTTTGGTAATAGTAGAAGTAATTGTCACACTTCCTTTTCTTTTCCTTGGAACTGCGGTTTCCTTGGGCTGAGCCGCTGGTTTGGACCGAACCGTAGGCTCCCCCCTCAACCTCATGTTCCCCTTCAGCTAAATCATCCTTAGCCATTTCTTCTAACCCCAATCTTTCAAGGGTAGCTTTCTGAGCTTCCTCTCTCCTTCGTCTTGCCTCAGCCAGGTCTGCAATCTACCCAATGTACGGTTTTCCTGATTTGTTCAATCTGGCTTTAGGATAAGGGCCTCTTTCATCAACTGGTAGGGGATCAGCATTCCAGATTGCTTGGGCAAACCGCCATCCAAATTTAGTTCTGAACGCATCAAACTTAGCATCGCCAAAGATAGTCTCGTCGGCTGGAGACATCCAGTAAGAAGGATTGGACATTGAGAATTGAAGACATCTTTGTCGTTGTTTAGGAACTTGGTTATCAGCCGACAATGAGTTTTGATCTTGGACTTCCCTATGGCTTTGTCAGCATGATGTCGGTTCAGGGCATTGATCAACTTATTCATTATTATCTTGGGCCAGTGAAGCTGCTTGCCCTTATAGATAACCATACAGTAGTTGTACTATTCAGAAGTGAAGTTGTTGTGATTTCCATTCTTGCACATTACTCCACTGTCTACTAAATCGCAGATGTGGGTCATCAGCTCACCAAAATCTTTCTTAGCTGAGTTCCTTGTTGAAAAATTTCTCATTCAAATTAACTCCATTGTAGTGTTAGCCACCATCTCAGCACTGGGGCTCATATCTCCAAAGAATTCAATTTTGGGTAAGGCACCAATCTTGGTTGCGGTTAGAATGAATTGTTTACCACAGACTTTGGATCTGATGGCATCTTCAATCATGATCTCATTCATCTCCAAATCTCTTATCTCAACCCCTTTTCCATTCAGCATAGGAGTACTAGATTTGACTCCATTATCGAAGAATTCAGAACTAATGAGGGGAACAAACCGCAGCTCATCTAGTTCAAACAATGGCTTGATCTTTGACTTTGTCAGTAGCTTCAGCAGTTCCCTCCCAACTGCATCCTTCTTGAATTCCTTCTCAAGTATTCTAGAGCCTGGTACAAAGTTTATTGTATCCTAAAAAATAAGTAAAGTTAGAAAGAATTGATATCGAAGGGTGATTTGATCAAAGGGGATCAGACCATGCGGGTTTTAGCAAGGCTCACAGAACCGCGGCTAGAGAATCCTAACAATATATATATATATATATATATATATATATATATATATATATATATATATATATATATATGCGATTAAATCAAGTAGTAAATAAAGAAGGGTAAAGTAAAAACACAAATTAATGACTACTATGCATGATAAACGGATATAAAAGAGGGGATTTTGAAAATGTTTTTGAAGACACGAAAAACATGAAGAACATCAAGAACAGAGTATGAACATGAATTTCAAAAACTTAACCAAAACATGAAATAATTATACCAAAATGATCATAATGAGCAGATTCTAACAATGTTCTAAACATAGAAGTGCAAATAACATCAAATGAACCCAAAATCTGACAAAAATAACTTAAGAACACTAAAAACCCAAAAGTTTATTTTGTTAAAAATTGAACACAAATCATCAAATAAAGCATGTAATCAGTAAATATAAGCATATGGAAATCATATTCAACCTAGAAATTGGAGCAAAAGCAAGAAAATAACAAGGAATATGAACAAGCTTTTAAGCTTCAACAATGGCTGACAAGAAATCCTACCATGTCGGGCTTAGCAGATTTAGAGGTGGATAGTGTATCATCAACAGATAAAGTGGATTTCTTTGGAGCCATTTGAAATTGTTTAAGTAATGGAAAGATTTGGAGATAGAAAACAGAGAATAGTATGGTGAACAATAAAAAGAGAAAATGTGTTTGCCAAATTGAGGAAGAAGGTAAAAAGGTAAAAAGAATAAGGATTTGTCTTTTATACTCAAGTAACTGCCTCGGGTAATGGAGCGACCATGACGGCTGGTGGTTATGACAAAATTTCAATTATCCATAAGTCATAAGTCCTTGCATTTAATGCGAAGCAGGGATAATTGCATAGAGGGTCATCGGATAAGATTCAACTGACTAGACATAAAGGAGGGACGAAACTGTAATTATGCGTACCTGAGCGGTTTGGTGAGCAAACCGACATACCTGTTCCTCATTACGGTTTGGATAAAACCGAAGTTTGACTTGGATATCAGCGGTTTCACTAGAGCAAACTGATGATCCGGTTTCCTTAGTTTGGTTTGGAACAAACCTATATCCTCCTATTTCAGCCAGTGGTTTGACTTGATACCTGCTACTATTCCTTTATTAGTGCGGTTTCAATGTTGAAAGAACCACAATCTATTTTTGTATTTTCTAAGAGTATAGCCAAAATACTTAACAAACATTATTAAAAACAAGAAATAAATGGACAAGAAATATTAAGTTAGTTTTAGCATACCTATTTCTCCTCTTAAATGAAAGAACATGTTATTTTTCAGCGGTTTGGTGAGGATATCTGCAATTTGATCATCTGTTCTACCTTTGCTAGAAAAATATTTTTCTTTTCAACATGGTCTTTGAGGAAGTGATATCTTATATCAATGTGCTTGGTTTTTGAGTGCTGAACTAGATTATTGGAAATAGATATAGCTGCATTGCTATCACAATAAATAGGGCAATTTGTTAGTACCCAACCTGAAAATGAGTTAATAGACATTCTAGAACTCACAGGGACTTCCCAGGTATTTACAAACTGCACAGGACTTATCCAAGATTTCCCGAAGAGCCCAGATAAGAAGATATTCTCGACTGATCAGATGAGGGATCGAAGATAGACGTTATCTAGGAGTTCTCCAGAGTCCAGATTGATCAGAGCCTCGAAAACCGTGCTAATCCCTTGGACCGGTCGGGCGGCCACATCGCCGGCCGGGTGGCCACTCCTTCCAGGTCAACTTTTCTTATAAATAGGTGACCTCAGCTCATTATTTAGAAAAAACACAATTCTCTCCCCCGAGTTCTATAGCCTAAACTAACGGCAGAACTCTCTCTCGAAGCCTTTCTAGCAATCCCGAAGGTCCGGCGAATCCGCGCAAGAGATTCGACTTCGTTCTTGTCAAGATTGGTGAGAATTTGTCATGTCTTCTTAGTTTAGATCTAATTTATGCTAGTTTAATTGTGTTTATACATCTATATTCATATGATTCATAACTTGTTCTTCATGTTCTTGCTAGAATTCATAATATTCTCTATGACTAGGGTAGCGATCTTCATGTTTATGTGTTATTTCATACATGTTCATGATGTTCTTATTATTATGCTAGATCTGCGGCTTATCCCATGCATAACATGCTAGATATAATGTTTTAATCCCTGTTTATATTGCATAGCCGATGATGATCCACGAGATCTAGGAACTACTTCTAAACCCTAAACTTTAGGTAAATATTCACATGATCAGTAATTCTCCAATGATGAATATGAGGACTACACATTGATCTTATCGATGGTACAATCATTATTCTAGGATGTGATTATCTTGTATGATTCTTTCTCCTCCCCCTTAATTATGCATGATCCCGCTTATTCTCTCTATTCCGATTATGTGCGAACTACGCTGACTTGAGCTTCTCACACGATAGGAACGTAGGCAATCTTTGGATCCGGTCTCAATCACTAACACACTACTAACACATTCATCATGATAGAAAGTCCTACTTCTTGGGCGATAGGAGTGATAACTTGATATTCTTCTCTTGTCGTAACTTGACCCCCGAACCCTCTCTGTTAGCTGTTTCTCAATGTTTTAGCTCAATAAAAACAACGTGGTGACTCTTAATAAAGTTAAATGCCAACTTGAATATCATAATCCCATAGAAAAGATAAATAAAGATAAATAAAAGAAAGACTTCCCGTGCGTCGTCCGCATTCGGAAAGGGTATTCACAGTGGCGACTCTGATGGGGACTAGCTTTGAACATCTTCAAACATAGAGGGTCAAACTTTTATCAATATCATGATTGTACTTGTTCTTTTCCCCCTGTACTTTATCTCTTGTGCATATCTGCTTCCCTTGTACTTTAGTGTGTTAATATCTTAATTGTTTCCTATTGTACCCTTTTTAACTGTTTTGCATTGCATACATGTAAATACAAAAAAACTCTTTGTTTTCTCCCTAAAAAAATAACTAGTTGTTATCCGCACACTACCGCTAGGTTCGTGTCACACTGCACACCCTACTGGATACTCCGCTGAGTGCACAGATTTTGGTGATCCTGTCGCCTCTATCTTCGTGGCACCCGGGCTATCTAACTCACTGTTTTCACTTGTGAAGCAGTCGAGGTTAATCCTTTATTCATTTCGAAACCATGCACTCACAGAGTCTAGGACACTCCAAAGTTGACCGGTTGGTTTGACTTGCTTTTCTTTATAGACAATTAACGTGTCGTTCATGCCGTCATCCGTTAAGTCTTTAATGAGTCAAGGTCCTTCGAGAGAAAAAAAAGCACAAAAAATGAAATTCCCTACAAGGGTGTGCATATAGTAAGCCAAGTGATACTTTGTACAAGGATCTCAACTCGTTAAAAACTTAACGGAAGTAACATAAACGTTACGTTAAATTCCTTTAAACAAGGGTTAGTCGCTAGGATCCGTTAGGTCGGTGGAAGTCGCTTGCCCTATAGGACCCTTGCCCAAATTGTCCGTTTGGGATGTGCAATACAGGTGAAAAACGAGGGGTCTATAGACATAGTGATGACCTCCACTGATCCAGGTTTTGTAGATGGTAACCCAAAAAAGGGTACCCCTTCCAACCATTAGGACTAATAATACATGGTTTTGTAAATAACAAAATACATTGCATGAGCCTTATCCCGTCCTAAACCTCATCCGCTACCTCTACAGAGAAGCAAGTTTGGGTCCGTTCCGGTGGTCATCTTCAATGGTCAAGCCTTCACAAGCTCAGTCTTCAGTCTCTGCATCAACGATGTCTCCATCATCAAAGACTACTACTCCTAGTGTCTCCACTCCGCCGGTCTCCTCTTCTGCCGATCTAGAGATCACCGCCAGTATCAAGCCCTCGGACATTCCTCCACCTCTCCATGCCTTCTTCACCAACCTCATGCTACAGATTTGTAAGCTTGAGGATAGAAGCAAGTCTCTAGAAAGGGTCAACCAAGAGCTCAAAGATCATCTTCATACTGAAATGAAGAAGAAAGGTGTAGCAACTAGTTTCCATAATGGGGAGGCTATTCTTATCGAAGACGAGACAGTGCCTGTGACTTACCCTGCCAATGATAATGCTATCCCTCTCAAAGTACCCAACTACCAAAGGATTCCTCCTTCTGATTTCGGTACTAAAGCAACCTCCAGCAAAGGTCCGTATGAGCCGTCACCAGAATTGATGGGTAGTTACTTGTCCTCTACAAAGTTGCCACCACCTTCACTACCGTTGAGCATAGGTACCGCTGTGCCTACAATCTCCACTGCTCCTCTCGATACTCAAGCCTATGGTAGCACAGACTTCTCCAATCGCCCTCTGTAGATACCCCGGGGAACCACGGCTTGGGCTAGAGCGGTGAATTATCCTAGGATGTCTAACTTGTTTTAGATTGTTTAGAGTCGCCACCTATGTTTTTAAAGGAACATAAGAAAAACCTAGAAATAGCCTAATTTATGTACAAAACCAGAGATTCGGGAGAGAAGGGTTCGGGGGTTAGGTGACGGAGTAGGAAGTACTTAAACACCCACTCCGCCCCGCTTATGCGGGTCTTGCTACTATTGGTGTTCTAATGCTAAATGTCCTTCAATTTATTAGCAATGCTAACAATTATAATGTAAAGAAAAAGGGGAAAAGAATGATTTTATTAATATAATGCTAAATAGTTACATGTTGGACTAGTGCTAAATGATTACATTAAGAAATGAAATATAAATTAAATGAAGTTTGGAATGTTGGGATGTAACCTTGGCCAAACTTCAATAGTGAAGTGACCTTTTAGTTGTATCCCTTTTTATGGAGATTGCATACTAGTATGACTGGACAAAGAAAATAAGAGAAGAAAAGAGATGTTGTACCTTAGAAAAGAGGACTTCAAACTTGGACTTGGAAATGGTGTTGTTGTAGAGAAAATGTTGTGCAAACACTTTGTGTAGTGTTTTGTAGAGAAGGATTGTTGAGATGATTTGTGTAGAGTTTTTGTTCAAGTCTCAAAAATTGGGTCCAAAAAGAAGTCCCAAAAAGAAGTCCAAAAAGAAGTCCAAAAAGAAGTCCTTTTCCAAGGTAGAAGATGATGGTTTTTATAGGTAAAAAAGAGAGGGAAATGATGGAGGGAAAAGATGATCATCCATGTGAAATGGAATTGACCAATCAAAAATAAGATAAATAAAATAATAAATAAAAGAAATAAAAGAAAATCAAATAAAATAAAAAGGAAATATTTTGTTTTAATGAAAAGGCTAGAAGTGTGGGATTGGGAGTTAATGAGAAAAGGGGGGATGAATGTGGATGTAAAAAGATGGTTTTTGTGATCAAGAAAAGATGTTTGTAAATATGAAAAGGGAGGGAAATAAGGTGCAATCCGTTACTGCCAAAGTGGGAAGCACGCGGGTCCGGCTTTTGGGGCGGGACGCGCGCGCGGCTCACTGGCAGTGCCGGAAGCGCCCGCGGGTGAAAAATGACAGAATGACAGAATGACCCTAAAAGTTAACTCTGTTATACAGTTTAGTCCAAAACTAACGGAATCAGTTAGGAACTTAACCGAAGTAACAGAAATCAACAAAAATAAGTTAAATAAAAATACTTTGTATGCAATCGGGGTGAGAGGTCCAAGGCGGGGTGTCTACAGAGCCCCTCGGCGACGTGGATTGCGAAGCAAAACGCGTCGACGAAAGAAAGACAACCGCCGAGGACATCGACAAGAGAAAACAAAGACTCAATAAAGAAGGAATTTGAAATTACAAAGGATAGGAGTGCGCTCCCTGTGTGAGCGGCTTTCGCAGATGGAAAGGGTGTGGTGGCTTGAGGCGGCCCACCACGGCCACAATTTTTTTTTTTTTTTTTTTTTAAAAAAAGGTGTGGTGGATTGAGGCGGCCCACCATGGCCACAAAAATTTAAAAAAGGTGTGGTGGCTTGAGGCGGCCCACCAAGGCCACAAAATTTTTAAAAAAGGTGTGGTGGCTTGAGGCGGCCCACCACGGCCACAAAAAATTTAAAAAGGTGTGGTGGCTTGAGGCGGCCCACCACGGCCACAAAAATTTAAAAAGGTGTGGTGGCTTGAGGCGGCCCACCACGGCCACAATTTTTTTTTAAAAACGCTCCCGTTTGCGAGCGGTTTGATGACGAACTCCCGTTTGCGAGCTGTCAGAGATAACATGCTCCCGTTTGTGAGCAAGTTGATAGAAAACGCTCCCGTTTGCGAGCGGTTGATGACGAACTCCCGTTTGCGAGCTGTCAGAGATAACATGCCCCCGTTTGCGAGCAAGTTGATGGAAAACGCTCCCGTTTGCGAGCGGTTGATGACGAACTCCCGTTTGCGAGCTGTCAGAGATAACATGCCCCCGTTTGCGAGCAAGTTGATGGAAAACGCTCCCGTTTGCGAGCGGTTGATGACGAACTCCCGTTTGCGAGCTGTCAGAGATAACATGCCCCCGTTTGCGAGCAAGTTGGTAGAAAACGCCCCCGTTTGCGAGCGGTTTGATACACGCTCCCGTTTGCGAGCGGTTGATGACGAACTCCCGTTTGCGAGCTTTCAGAGATAACATGCCCCCGTTTGCGAGCAAGTTGATGGAAAACGCTCCCGTTTGCGAGCGGTTGATGACGAACTCCCGTTTGCGAGCTGTCAGAGATAACATGCCCCCGTTTGCGAGCAAGTTGGTAGAAAACACCCCCGTTTGCGAGCGGTTTGATACACGCTCCCGTTTGTGAGCGAGTTGATGATTGAAATCTGCTGGGGAATGCTTGGTCGCTGATGACGTGTGGTTGCTTGATTTTTATGGGGATGCAGGCATAGTTAACTGTGAATCACTTTCTGTTGGGGATGAAGTGCCTTGAGTAGCGGATGTTGTTGGGCTTTGCGGTGGTACCTGTTATGTGCTTTGCAGGTATATGTGCTTGTGCAGGGACATGCATGAAATATGATGATTGAGAGAAATTGTGCCTATGGTGTGATGTGATCTTGAAAGCACCTTTGTAATGAGAGAGAAGTAAGAATGTAGAAAGTGATCTTGTGTGCGGTGTGATTTTGAGGAAAGCATTGGATGTATTCATACCTTCACTTACCATTGCCGCTTGAGTGGAGATGGATTCTTGATGTCTGCGGAGGATGCTTTGATGGAGAATGTCCATTCTTTAGATGTTGATGAGAGAATGCCCTTGATGTTGGGTTGGCGAGATGGTACTCTAAATGATGGGTTGGTCGTGCCAAAGGCTGCCTACGTATCCCTTTAAGAGAATCAGACCAGCGTAGTTCAAGGATGATGGAGAACGCTGGAGGAGAGGCTAGGAGCAAAGCAAAGCACATAATTTTGCACATAGAAGGAGAAAAAGAAAGAAAAAATCTCTTTTTTTTTTTTTTTTTTTTTTTTTTAAGATTAGAAAGGACAGAATATGCACACATGAAAAGTTTTTTTTTTTAGTTCGCGGGTGAACCATTTTAACCATTGTGTGCTTGTGAAGCCAACCCAAGATCAAGCCATGTTCAGTCGAAGTCTGGATTGCCTCGCTTGAATTCTGTTGTCGCCGGTGTGCCCAACGAAGATTGATGTCTAGCCCCAAGAGATTTGTCGATTATGGGGCTTCAAAAGGCTTTTGATGCCGAGATGAGGGGTTGATAATTGTAAAGCCCCTAGAATGCCTTTGATGCCAAATTTTGAGGGACTTGCATAGCTCCAAGATAAATCAGCTCTTGGCCCATTCGAGTAAATCGCCCTTTGTTGTTGTAGTGAGCAAGCCCCAAGAGGAGATCGTTGATGCCAAGCTTTGAGAGACTGCAAAGCCCCAAGTGTCGTGGGCTTGTAGATGGCGGGATGTGAAGACCTTTCATTGTAAAGCCCCAAATTATCTCGTGATTGGCTCGGCATTGAGAGCGGATGTACCGTTTGGTAGAATTCTTGATAGAGATCTCTTTCTTGCTCTTACTGGGGAGATGAATGGCCTCATTGTGGTCGATACCCAAATGACTGAGGGCTTATGTCAAAGGATATAGTAATGTCTTGCGGTGCCGTCGAGGTCGCGGAGGATAAGGTCTTGGCGTGATAAAGTCTCAAATGAGTATGCTTGCTTGACTCTTCTTGAGTTGAACTAATGACGGATCTTCGGATGCAACTAGTGCTGTGGCCCAACTTTATCTGAGCTGCAGCTTGTGCTTTTGATCTTGGAGAAGGGGGTGCTGAATTGCAGAAACATTGGGATTGGCCGTGGCATTTCCCGCTATAACCCTGTTTTGATTATAGTTTAGCATATTGAATCTTTTTCCTTTTCTCTAAGACTTTCTTCATGATCTCGTTGAAAGTTCTAACAAAAATCATCAACTTCATTCATAACATCGTAGTCTTCATTTAAAACCAAGAGGCCTTTGACTTGAAGTGTTGAGAGACCTTTGAAGCTTGATCTCTTTCATGGAGCCTACTCCCAAATTGCGTTGCTCGAGTATTGTTGCCTAAAAGACTGTCGGCCGCGAAGCCCCAATATTGCCCTTTGCTCGGATTACTGTAATGCCGTAGCCCAAAAGATTGTAGATTGCGAAGCCCGTTGAGACCTTCGGTGCCGAATTGAGGAAGCTTGCACATGACTTGGCTGGGGATACTGCTGGGAAGTTAATTGCTCTTTGCCGAGGGAGCCTTTAATACTTGACCGTAGCCCCTAGAGTGCCATCATTGATTTCGAGGAAGGTCCACCCTTGATTGGGGAAACGAGCACGGGCACACGCGACAATAGGGCTTTTTGACATCCCTTTTGGGAGACTTTGAGGATAGTCTCACACATCTTACTCGAACATAGCCTCTAGGGCGTATTGATTGTCAAGTGAAGCAAAAGAAGTCCTTGTCCTTGAGTCACATAGCCCCTAGGGCGTCACCATTTATTGAGCAAAGCAAGAGTGACTCATCCTCGTGCGAGGGAACAAACATGAGAGGACATGGCAAGAGCTACTCCATTTCTCGGGAGCCTTTCGGCGTACTTTAGAAGCACATACTTAAAGAAGCCTTGAAAACTGAGACACATGTTGTTACTATTTGCTGCCCAAGCCAATTGACTAGCTAGGGATTATTTGTGCAACCTCGTGCCCTTTTGTGATGGGCTCGTTCTCGGATGGGTCTTGGTTACCACGGGCCTTCTTTTCATGAACCCAAGAATGCACATTGCTGGAGAATGATACCAATAACCCAAGACAACCTTTGATGGTGCCATATCTTGTCGAGCTTTTTCCAATCCCAAAGTTGACTCGGTGGGGAATTGATTTGAGGAGATCCAATGTAGAGCTTGTGCAGTTGTCTTCCTTAGAGGCCGGAGATCTCCATTTATCTTTCCCTTCTCTCTCTCACTCTCTCATTTTTTTATGACGCACCCTGTTTTTTGCCTAGACCGCCCTTTCGGGTTTTCAATCTAGCGGGCATCTCTTTTGCGTCTTCATCACTTTTTTTTTTTTGGACTCAATTGATGAGGAAGTGTGCATTGACTCTAGCTGAGGAGATAAGACATGTGATTTTGCGGTGGAAACCTTTTGTCACTAATGATGAGTGACATTGACTTGACTAGGGAAGTGTCCCTTAACATGTATTTTTTATTGAATTGAATGACTCGCGAAGGCAAGTAAGTCATTAAGAGAGAAGGGAAGGAAAGCACCAATTTGATTGCAAGAAATTGGGAGTATGCAGAAAGAATAGAAGTCCCTAGACTCGACAAGGAGCGCGAAATGATTCCAAACCTAAGAAAGTTGTTCAATCTTTTTGGTGATTAATTCATTAGCAAATGAATCGTACAAAGATGTCTTGACAAGTTCGAGATAAAGGCCGATCACCGTAACGCGCTAGGGCTAAACATATCTTCTTTCTTGCATGAGACCGGACCCGCAGGTTGCCTACGTTCCTCCAGTGTAGAGGCTCAGGTCACCGTAGTTCTTGTGGATTCTCCATTCTTCGTGATGAATTGTTGCTTCGTCCTTCGTTGGTGGATGATGATGATGATCTTGATGTGAACTTCTTTAATTGAGGGGGATTTTTTATTTATTTTTTTGTGCTCTAACTTTTGCCTAGGTTGATTTGATGGTTTCAACCTAGCGAGCTTTTTCTCTTTTTTTTTTTTTTTTTTTTTTTTTTTTATCCCCCTTTGAAAACTTTGCTTGACTTCTTCATGATTGTTGCTCCACCTTTTTTGTCTTGGCTACGTCGTTGATGTTGGCGTCGATGTTTAGCCCCTAGGCGTTCAAGTGATGGCCTTGTTCTAAAACGTGTTTAGACATCTTTTCATCATTTTGCCAAGAATTAGATTGAACAACTTGGAAGAGTGTATGAGGACAAGAACGACTTTTTATTTGATGGTGAGACTTGACTCAAAATTTCACATTAATTGGACAAAGAAAACTTAATGCTTTGACTCCTTTTTTTTTTTTTAATTCCTATTACTAGGTAGAGAAAGAGAAACGGAGATTGTTGTTGTAGTCCCCATTGTCGTTGTAGTCTCCCATATCACTACATTCTTCCATGTCATTGCTTGGGAACCCTTTGTCGTTGAAGCTTGTGTCATAGGAGGACTAGGCCACTTCTCGGAGCAAATTGTCGATTCTAACCCCCGCATCATACATGCTTGAAAAATCAGAGTGAAAAGCCCCACTAAGATGAGTGCGGTGGTCCATTTTCAAACACTTCAAGAAGATGTCCATTTGTTCCTTCTTGGAAGGCCTATCAACCATCTCGGCTAGCTTGTCATTCCAACGGCGATAGAAGTCCCCAAATGATTCATCACCCATTTGCACGGTGCTCTCCAATTCCTTCTTGGTGGGGTGGAATATGGAGTTGCCTTGATATTGTGACTTGAAGGAAAGCATAGCGGCATCCCAATTGAGCCGGGTGGAAACTGGAAGACCCATATACCAATCTTTTGCGACCCCCTCGAGAGTAAGCGGGAAGCATTGTGCCATTATTTGAGGAGACACTCTCTTTGGTAGCATGGCCCAAATGTAGGAGTCGACATGAGCGTTGGGGCAAGAGTTGCCGTTGAACTTGCCAATATCGGGCATCTTGAACTTTTCGGGAAGAGCCTCCATTGTGTTCATGAGGAGAGAAGCTTGATGAAGATCGGTGTTTGGGCCCTTGTGCAAATTTAGCCCACTAAGCCTTTGGTCAATGTAGGACATGAGAGTGTTGACCAAACCGGTATCAATGCTTTGGACATTTCTTTCACTCGTGAGCCCTTTCAATTGGTTCTTGAGTTGAGCAACTTCTTTCTTGTGGGCCGTTTTCACATACTCGTAACGGGCTCGCCATAAATCATCCTTGCGGCGGACATTCTCGGCTAGTGTATCAACTTGCTCTTTCAATGCTTCCACCATGCGGAATAACCCTTCGTTGGATACGGGAATGCCGTTGTCGTTGCCATTTAAAGCCATTGGACCTTGATAGAGTAGTATTTACATATATAATCTCTATGTTCATGTGCTAGTTTTATTGACTTTTGGATATAATTTAGAACATTATTGATGTAATTGTTGATCTATTTTGTATAAGGAACTTTGTAAGGATTTGAATGTTGTAAAACACTTTTTAGTGTTATTTTGATATTTTGCAAAGGCCTGGATGCTCAAAAGTGTGGAGATCAATGATTGCTCGAGTCACCATCAATGGTCAACAGCGGTCAACCGAGTCAAGGATGGGAATAAGAAGAAAATCAACCTGTCAGATAACTGTGCGGCCGCACAAAACATATCGTGCGGTCGCCTAATTCATACCCATTCCATGACCAAATCAATTCAGAAAGATGTGCGGTCGCACACACCATTTTGGGCGGTCGCACAGCCTACCCGACAGGAAAATGCAGTTTTTCAACAGCTTGATATCCTCTTCTTGTGTTCCCATTGTGTAACCCTAGCTTGATCCTAGTATAAATACATCTCTTCCACACAGCAGCAAGGGGATTCAGATCTAGAATAGATAGTTTTTACTTCCTTCAAACATTGTAGAGAAAGATTGAGAGGTTTTTCATTGTTCCAAATATTTTCACTTCTTCAAGTTTTATGTTGAATATTGAAGCTTTGTTGAAGAAGAATATGTGTATGCTTGGCTAATCTCCTCATTCTATGGATTGGAGGTAACATGTATGGAATTATTATGTTTTAATTGATAGTATTGTTATTCATTTTGTTGGGTTTTTCAAGAAGTATTTTTATAAGAGTTTTCTAGTTACAATCTAATGTTTAGATTAGCTTGGCTCTTAAACTAATTTGTGTATAAGGATTTCAAGTGATTGATTGAGATATACAAAGTCCGACTTTTGAAATAATATAATTTTGATTTGTAAAGTGATTTCTTATCAAAATTATAGATTTAAGATTCCTAAGATTTTAATGAGTTCTTTGAATATCATATGGCCTTTGCAGAAAATATGATATTGAAAGAACATTAGATTGAAGATGTGTGAGCATTCAATCTTACTTAAGAGAATAAATCCCCAACAAGGAATGATGATATTATTAGTTATATATATTAATGAAATACATGTGAAACCAATCCATAGATCTTCCTCTCATTGCTGAAATTCCGGTAAACTCATTCTATTTTGTTTAATTGCTATCTTAGTTTAATTTAAGTGTTTTTGTAGTATTAAAATCAAAACAAAACCAGTCATTTTTAATTTCTTGTTTATACTGCTGAAAATCGAATCGTGAAATACACAAGTCTCTGTGGATCGACCCTCGCATAGCGTATTACTACTACGGTGACTAGTACACTTGCTAGGTATTTTTATTACAAGTGGAGTTTTTCTCTATCAGACCTATGGAGAGAACACGGTTGATCTTAGGATGGCCCCACAAACACCTCTTGAGTAAAATGAATTAACCCACAAACAAAGAAAAAGAATCAACAACATAAGGAAAAACGGCTCTTTTTTTTTTTTTTATTTACAAAGTCGGAAGGACGTGGTCCTTTTTGGGGTTTCTAGAAAAATAATGGAATCGTCACACTAGTATATAGACCTTCTCGCGGTCCCATATACTCATCGGATTCCACCACGCTTGTGAGCCCTACATGTGTTGGGATTAAACTAAATTAATGTAGTAAATCATACATGCGGGGACGGATTTTTATTTTCGTCCAAAATAGCCACTTTTGGGGACGGAGTTTTATTTCGTCCATTGCAACAAATTGGCATGTATGATTTGAAGACATTAGTTTAGGGAAATCTCGGCACATGGAAACCGACTTGAGTCACGGAGTGTTAGACCCTAGACTAGAATTGTGTGGCTTGTGCTCGGCTTGAATATGAGGCTCAAAGGTCACCCCCGACATGTAGTCATGAACTACGCCACGGGCTGAGGTTTACCGCTTCGAAAGAGCCAAGGTCGAGTGGAGCTTGAAACTTTCTAGGACGGGCCTCGACGGGTTTGGGGTTGGACTTGTGCGACTCGATAGTGAGCAGTTGATAAGAATATGTGCATGTAGTGTGAGGTCTAACATGTGACAAAACATTTTTTTTTTTTTTTTTTCAAAGGACATAAAATAAAAAAAACAAATAAGCACGTAATTTACAACTTTCGAATCACCCGTGTGACCGATAAAAATGAACAGAAAGTAAAAGAAATTGTATGCAGGCCCGGTGCCCACACACTGTCATTCTGTTCTGTTTCTGTGCACTGTTCTGTTCCGGGAATGCGCCCAGAAGCGCGCGCATTGGGTTGCCTATGCGGAAGGCGCGCGCGTGAGAGGAAGAAGGGCGGAGGCGCCCGCTTCTGGGTGAGAACCTGCAAATCAGTGGGTTCAAGGGATTGCCTTGACCCTTAATTAAGAAAACTTTCCCCTGCAGAATTTGTTAGCACAGAAACATGGGATTGAAGGACAAGAAAGGAGGCGGGCGATTCTGGTAATAAGGGTCGGACGCGCGCGCTTTAGGCCAAGAAGGCCGGAGGCGCGCGCTTCCTACCCTTTTTACCAGAATGCCCAGAAAACAGAATAAAAGAACACCAAAAATGAAAATGCAAGTTTAACCCTCTATCTTCCCCAGCGGAGTCGCCACTGTAGATACCCCGGGGAACCACGGCTTGGGCTAGAGCGGAGAATTATCCTAGGATGTCTAACTTGTTTTAGATTGTTTAGAGTCGCCACCTATGTTTTTAAAGGAACATAAGAAAAACCTAGAAATAGCCTAATTTATGTACAAAACCAGAGATTCGGGAGAGAAGGGTTCGGGGGTTAGGTGACGGAGTAGGAAGTACTTAAACACCCACTCCGCCCCGCTTATGCGGGTCTTGCTACTATTGGTGTTCTAATGCTAAATGTCCTTCAATTTATTAACAATGCTAACAATTATAATGTAAAGAAAAAGGGGAAAAGAATGATTTTATTAATTTAATGCTAAATAGTTACATGTTGGACTAGTGCTAAATGATTACATTAAGAAATGAAATATAAATTAAATGAAGTTTGGAATGTTGGGATGTAACCTTGGCCAAACTTCAATAGTGAAGTGGCCTTTTGGTTGTATCCCTTTTTATGGAGATTGCATACTAGTAAGACTAGACAAAGAAAATAAGAGAAGAAAAGAGATGTTGTACCTTAGAAAAAAGGACTTCAAACTTGGACTTGGAAATAGTGTTGTTGTAGAGAAAATGTTGTGCAAACACTTTGTGTAGTGTTTTGTAGAGAAGGATTGTTGAGATGATTTGTGTAGAGTTTTTGTTCAAGTCTCAAAAATTGGGTCCAAAAAGAAGTCCCAAAAAGAAGTCCAAAAAGAAGTCCAAAAAGAAGTCCTTTTCCAAGGTAGAAGATGATGGTTTTTATAGGTAAAAAAGAGAGGGAAATGATGGAGGGAAAAGATGATCATCCATGTGAAATGGAATTGACCAATCAAAAATAAGATAAATAAAATAATAAATAAAAGAAATAAAAGAAAATCAAATAAAATAAAAAGGAAATATTTTGTTTTAATGAAAAGGCTAGAAGTGTGGGATTGGGAGTTAATGAGAAAAGGGGGGATGAATGTGGATGTAAAAAGATGGTTTTTGTGATCAAGAAAAGATGTTTGTAAATAAGAAAAGGGAGGGAAATAAGGTGCAATCCGTTACTGTCAAAGTGGGAAGCGCGCGGGTCCGGCTTTTGGGGCGGGACACGCGCGCGGCTCACTGGCAGTGCCGGAAGCGCCCGCGGGTGAAAAATGACAGAATGACAGAATAACCCTAAAAGTTAACTCTGTTATGCAGTTTAGTCCAAAACTAACGGAATCAGTTAGGAACTTAACCGAAGTAACAGAAATCAACAAAAATAAGTTAAATAAAAATACTTTGTATGCAATCGGGGTGAGAGGTCCAAGGCGGGGTGTCTACACCCTCTAGTGGTTGCCATGCAAGAACAGATCCGCAAGCTATCCGACACGGTTTCCAAGCAATCCGCTCTGATAGTCAAAACTATTGACCCAAGCAATGTGGGTGCTCTACCTAGGGACTTCAATATGCCGAAGGTCTCTACATTCCATGGTATTACTTGTCCCAAGACTCATCTCGACAGTTATGTACTAGCCATGAAAGCCCATGATTGCACCACTGAGCAAATGGCCCGAGTCTTCCACACCACTTTGGACGGAATCAGTCTCCGTTGGTTTTTGAATTTGGATCCTTCCAAACGAGAGAGATGGGAACAAATCACCACTACTTTCTGCGAGAAGTATCAGTCAAACCTAGATTGGCACATCAACCGTACTGATTTAGAGAACACCATGCAAAGGCCCGGCGAGCCTATCTATGACTTTTACAAGAGGTGGAACCACAAGCTAGCAGAGGTACAATACCCTCCTAAGGCAAAGGAACAAAAGCAAATCTTCTTCAAATGCTTGTTGCCCGAGATTAGGGTGGCGATTGGTAATGGGTACTTTCCCGATCTGTGGGAAATGGTCGATGCTGGGGTCAGACACGAAGCCGGCATTACTGGTGTTGTTAAAGAAACTGACAAAACGGGAAACTCTTCCTTCCGCTACAAAGCTCCGACAAATACCGCTCCTAGATCTAAAGAGGTCGCCGGTCAAGTAAGCATGGTCCAAGACAACTCTGCCTTTGATGTCCAAGCAGTTACAAACAGCTTTCCCCGAAAGGAAGAACACTTCGACGACTTCGGCATGCCTATTAGCAAAGTCTTTGAGGTATTGATAAAGAAGGGCTTGATCAAGCCACTTGAGAACTATGAACCATTCAACAAGAAAGCCATTCTTGATGCAACTAAGTTTTGCAAGTATCATAAGCACATCGGACATATCACCGATGACTGCATCCAATTCAAGCATGCCATCCAAAAGCTCATAGCCGATGGGAAGATTGAGAAGCCCAAAGGTCCAAACACCGTAGCAAACTCGCTACCAAACAATGGAGGTGTGAATATGGTCAATGCCGACAAGATAGGCTTGCTAGAGATGATGGATGCCTTCGAACAATTACAAATCACCCTGGATCTCATGTACAATGGTCTGATAGCAATGATGATGATTCAACCGTTAGAAAGATACCATCCCCGCCCGGACAACGATCAAGAAAGGTTTTGTGATTACCACCAAGTCACCGGTCATGACATCGAAGATTGTTTCCCTCTAAAGACTCTTATTCAAGAACTCATACATAATGGTCAAGTAGAGGACCCTAGAAAAGCTCTCATTAGAGTTAGAAACGAGACAGACCTCGCCAATCTGACCGAAATGACTGTGGCAGATGAGGCACCCGATATTGACTCAGATTCTGCTTCAGAAATTATTAATGATAGTGATTTTCCTTATTACTCTCTGTCATTATATAATCTATCTCTAAACACCGCATGCTCATCATCATCCGACAACTTCGTATCCATGATCGAAGATCAGACAAACAATGTCGATCCAAGGACATTGTCTCGCCAATGGTTGACAAGTTGAAGAATTGGTGCACATATGGTGGGCCCATAGCAACGATAGACTTCATGATCGAGGATCTTGGACTGACTGATCCCCCTATAACCTCCCCTATCGAGTCTCCTGTTAGCTCACCAAAGTCGTGTAGGTCGTTTAGGTCCAACGTCTTTACCTATGAATTCGAGTCTTCTTCCAAGTCTAACGACCTCACGTCAGAAGACTATAAAATGGTCGCTAACGCTATCTTTCCCTTCGCTCTAAATGAAAATCTCGACCTTTCCGAGTATCCCACCATAGCCGCTCTTATAAATGATAAATTAGCTAATCAATCTAATGATATACAAATAGTTAATAACGATTCATTAAAAGATGCAGACACAAGAAAACTTAATAACGAATACATCCGAGAAATCTCAGAGCAGGTTATGAATCAAAGGGAAAACCGAGCCCAAACTGCCGATGAGGTGTTAACATGTGTGAATCTGGGGACAGACGATGAGCCAAAGGAAACACAGATTGGAAGATTCTTTCAAGGCGAAGAGCGAGAAGTACTGATTGGGTTACTCAAGGAGTATGTCAACGTATTTGCATAGTCTTACAAAGATATGCCGGGGCTGGACAATTCCATCGTAGAGCACAGAATTCCGATAGCGCCAGACACCAAGCCGGTAAAGCAGAAGCTTCGCCACATCAAGCCAGAATGGTCTCTGCAAGTGAAAGAATAAATTGAGAAGCTACTCAGAGTGGGTTTCATAAGGGTGATTGAGTATCCGACGTGGTTATCAAACATCGTTACAGTAAGGAAGGCTAATGGTAAAGTCATAGTTTGTGTGTATTTCTGTGATCTTAACAAAGCAAGTCCTAAGGATGATTTTCCGCTTCCCAACATCGACATGCTAGTAGATGCAATGGCTAACTACGAAGTCTAGTCATTTTTGGATGGTTTCACTGGGTATAATCAAATCAAGATGGCCGAGGAAGATCAAGAAAAAACTGCTTTCACCACACCATGGGGAACGTACTGCTACACTGTAATGCCATTTGGGTTTAGAAATGCTGGGGCTACCTATCAACGGGCTGTGACTGCCTTATTTCACGACATGATTCATAAGGAAATCGAGGTCTACATAGAAGACATGATTATACATTCCAAAGGTTCCAACGGTCAACACCTAATTGACTTACGGAAGTTCTTCAACAGACTGAGGGAACACTCCATGCGTCTGAACCCTGCTAAGTGCACATTCGGGGTTGTTCGAGGAAAAGTTCTAGGATACATGGTCACAGAACGCGGAATAGAAGACGACCCAAGAAAGATTCAAGAAATTATGGATATGAAGCCACCCCATACAGAAACTGAGGTCAAAGCATTTATGGGAAGACTACAGTACATCAGTCAATTCATCAACCAGTTGACTACAGTATGTGAACCGATCTTCAAGCTAATGAAGAAAGCCGCCAATATCGAATGGAATCACGATTGCCAAGAGGCCTTTGAGCAGATTAAAAGGTACCTGGTGAATACCCCAATCCTACGTCCACCACACAAGGAGAAGCCGCTACTGCTATACTTAACGGTAACAGACACCGCCGTCGGAGCCATGCTGGCACAAGAAGCCAAGGATTCTCGGATAGAAAACGCCATATACTTTGTCAGTCGGAAGTTACAAGGCAGTGAACTCAACTATTCAGCATTAGAAAAGACATGCACTGGACTGGTATGGGTAGTCTCCAAGCTCAAGCATTACATGGTATCTCACCCCATATGGCTAGTATCAAAAATGGACCCGATCAAGTACTTGTTCGATAAACCATCAATATCCATGAGACTCGCCAAGTGGTCAGTATTTCTGGGAGAATTCGACATCACTTATGTTCCAAGAAAGGCAGTTAAACGGAGAGCTATGGCAGACCAGTTAGCAGATTCTCCAAGCACCGAAGAACGAGGATCGGACCCCAAGTTTCCGGACGGTGGTATTTTCAAGGTGGAAGCTGTGGACAAATGGCAGCTATTATTCGACGGGGCCGCAAACAAAAGAGGCAACGGAGTGGGGCTTCTTCTAGTTGATCCTAAAGACGAACACACGCCAATAGCAATAAAGTTGAACTTTACAACCACCAACAATGCTGCTAAATACGAAGCATGCAGAGCAGGTTTAGAAGCAGCCATAGAGCGAAATGTAAAAGAGTTGGAAGTATACGGTGATTCGGCTCTGATTATAAACCAGACGGCAAAGAAATGGAAGACTGTGGACCCCTACTTGCAGTTATACCAAGTTTACATGGATGAACTAATCGGACAATTCTGAGAAGTCACATTTCACTATCTCCCACGAGATAGAAATAGATTCGCCGACGCACTTGTCACCTTGGCGCCGCTGGTAGAAATCCCTGAAGGGAGATCAGTCAAGCCTTTCAGAGTTGGCCGAAAAGAAAACCCTGCATATTGTTGTGAAATTCAAACTCAGTCAGAGGCAGTCGAAGATCAGTGGTATGCACAAATTTACAAGTTCCTTAAGCATGGGGAGACCTCCTTCGAAGGAAACATTAAAGCCAAGAGCCTTCAAGCGCTAAAGAGGCTATCAGGGCAATTCGTACTACTAGATAATGCTCTATACAAAAGGCACTATGATGGTATCCTACTTTTATGTGTGGGAAGCAAGGAAGCTGAAACCATTATGGAGGAGGTACACAATGGGTTATGCAGCCCGCACATGAATGCAAGAATGCTCTGATAGAAGATTACTCGCATGGGCTACTATTGGATCACCATGGAGACAGATTACATCCAATGGGTCAGAAAATGCCACAAGTGTCAACTATATTCCAACTTGAACCACATTCCGCCTCACGACCTCTACAGTATGACCACTCCTTGGCCATTCGCAGCATGGGGCATTGATATCATCGGTAAAATTTACCCTCGCAGGAAGCAAAGGTCATGAATTCGTACTAGTGGCTGTGGACTATTTCACCAAATGGGTGGAAACCCAATCTTACAAGGTGTTGAATTCCAAGAAGGTAGCACAATTCATCAAAGAAAATATCATGTGCCGCTATGGTGTCCCGAATTTGATTATATCAGACAATGGTAGCCACTTCGAAGCAGAGACAGCCCAATTACTCACTGAATTCAGAATAGAAAGGAAGAAATCCTCCCCGTATTATCCTCAGACCAAGGAGCAGTCGAAGCAGCTAACAAGACCATCGAGCAGATTATCAGAAAAATGGCCATAAGAGGAAGGGATTGGCCCGAAAAGTTACCCTTGGCACTCTGGGGCTATAGAACATCGGTACGCACTGCCACCGGTGAAACTCCTTACACTCTTACATACGGCATGGAGGTAGTCCTACCCATCGAATTGGAAATACCATCCTTAAGGGTATTGCTCGAGAATCAAGTAAATGAAGTAGAATGGCTCCGTAGTCGCTATGATCAATTAGCTACTCTAGACGAAACGAGACTCAAGGCTATGGAACACATCAGAGCCTATCAATGAAGGACCACCGATTCCTTTAACAAGAAAGTGAAACCAATAGACATTAAAGAAGGAGATTTGGTGCTCAAAGTACGCCTCCTGAACAAGTTCAATCCCTTGGGTAAGTGGGCTCCCACATGGACTGGTCCTTATGTCGTACAAAAGATCTTCTTTGGAGGCGCCGTTAGAATGGCAGATTTGGATGGCAATCAGTTCAAGGAACCAGTCAACATCAGCAAACTCCATCGCTACTACAACTGACCACCAAGGTTCCTCTCTACTAAATGGTACTCTCTATCAACGGTCTTCTACAACGGCCGTCCCCCTTATAAAAAAAAAATATTACTCTCTTTACTTCCCCTCTTCTACCTTCCCTTTCTACAATCAGAAATGAACTACGGTGAACTGAGCCCCTTAGCCCTACTTGTTAAAGGAGAACGTAGGCAGCCTTCAAAGGTGCGGTCTCAAAAATAAATAAAAATCCAAATCTGGTTTGAGTCAAATTTCAAATAAAGCAAACAATCTATTTATAACTAAAGAGAAATATTTATTTCCACAAGTCAGTACACGTTAACATTTAGTTGATGAATCTAAGTTCTAAATAACCTGCTTTGAAATTTAAATAAACGAAAAATAACTAAGATCTAAACTATGTGTCTGCAACGATTGTAGTTGGATACTCGGAGTCATCCCTCTTCTTCCTTTTCCTCATCCCTCTTCGGTTTCTTGTCTCTTCATCCATGTCTAGCCTGTCTAGTAGGATCTTCAAATAAAGCCTTCTTAAGCTGAGTCACCCCACTTGGGCCTTCTCTCTCTCTTTTCCTCTCGTAGGTGCTAGTTGAGCCAACTCGGTCTCCAACTCCCGTTGTACATTCTCATCCTCTCTCAAGCGTCTGCTCGAGACATAAGGGACCACCACCCCACGTCTCAATATTCTCAGAGTCTGTCCCATATTCCCTAAGGTCGTCTGATACCAGTCCAAGTATTCTCGAGACAGAAGTATGTCACGTGGTCGTTGTATACAAAGAGTGCTAGGCATAAGAGTATAAGACCAGCATCACTCCAAGAGCACTACAACCCCAACACTCATAGAGAGAGTCTTAACACTAACTCGGATACAAGTCTCATCCCATGATGAAGGTATAATCTGAGGCATCCCATACTGACGGCACACCCGCACGGTATAGTAATAAGTTGTTTCACCAAAGGCAGGGACCCGAATCATGCAAAGACCACTCTGAGACAACCGTGCTCTGATCACTCCCCAGTGAGGTACCATCCACTTAATTTGGGCAGTACTCAGCTGTGCCATATATGTCTGTAGATACCCAGGGAAAGCCCACGGCTTGCTTAGTGCGGTGGATTATCCTAGGATGTCTATTTGATTTTATTTGTTAGAGTCTCCACCTATGTTTTTAATGGAACATAAGAAAAACCTAATGTTTATAGCCTAAGTTTGATTACGAAAACAGAGATTCTTTGTTATGAGGTTCGGGGGTTAGGTTACAAGATGGGAAGTACTTAAACACCCATCTCGCCCAACTAAAGTTGGTCTTGCTTGATCAAAATCTACATAAATGATGAAATGTTCTTCTTATTCTTGATGATAAAGAGGGGGTAAAAAGGGGGTGTTTGGAATGTAGGGAGATGACTTCATGACTAGCTTCAATGAAGTGAAGTAGTCTTTGATGTCATGTCCTCAAAAATATTTGGGTGATTGCAATTTTGATTTAAAGCAAAAGAAAGAGAGAAGAGATGAAGTAGAAAATGAGGGAAAAGAGTAGTCTTTTACCTATACTTCAAAGAGCTTCAAGGACTCCTTCAAAAGGTTCTTAGGAAAATGCCTTGTAAGTATTTGTGTATAGTTTTTGTTAATGATTCAAATCTTCCTCCTTTTCAATGGTGAATTAGAGGGGTTTTTATAGGTAAAGAAGGTGTGTTTTTGGTGCCAAAACCAAGTCACAAACATCAGTTTCCCGGGAAAATCCTGTTAAAAGGAGCAAGGGAGGGATTCTTGGACAGAAATCTGTAACTGACGCCCAGGTGCGCGCACCTCCTGCCTTGGTGGCGGGATGCGCGCGCCTCTGGCCCCAAAGGGTGGAAGCGCGCGTATTGAAGATGGAAAAAACGATAGAATGGACTAGAAAGTCAGCACTATTATTCAGTTTGGTCCCTGGACTTAACGAAGTCAGTCAGGAACTTAACGGAAGTAACAGAAACTAACGAGAAACGCTTAAAATAGAGAGAAACACAAAATCAAATGTGCAATCGGGGTGAGCGGTCCAAGGCGGGGTGTCTACAGAGCCCCTCAGCGATGTGGATTGCAAAGCAAAACGCGTCGACGAAATAACAAAACATCCGTCGAGGACATCACCAGGAAAAAAGCAAAGGCTCGATGAAAACAAGAATCTTGAATTTACAAGGGATAGGAGTGTGCTCCCTGTGTGAGCAGCTTTTATTGATAGTAGGGGTACGGTGATAGAAATCAGCCCACCGTGGCCTAAATTTAGAGTCCGTATAGAGGACTTGGAGGGACTGGAGAGTCTGCCTACCGATATAGAGGGACTCGAGAGTCTGCCTGCTGATTTGGAGGGACTGGAGAGTCTGCCTGCCGATGTAGAGGGACTCGAGAGTCTGCCTACTGATTTGGAGGGACTGGAGAGTCTGCCTGCCGATATAGAGGGACTTGAAAGTCTGCCTGCTAATTTGGAGGGACTGAAGAGTCTGCCTGCCGATTTGGAGGTACTGGAGAGTCTGCCTGCCGATGTAGAGGGACTCAAAAGTCTACCTGCTTATTTGGAGGGTCTGGAGAGTCTACCTGCCGATGTAGAGGGACTCGAAAGTCTACCTGCTGATGTAGAGGGACTCGAAAGTCTGCCTACTAGTGTAGAGGGACTCGAAAGTCTGTCTGCTAGTTTGGAGGGACTGGAGAGTCTGCCTGCCGATGTAGAGGGACTCGAAAGTATGCCTGCTGGTGTAGAGGGACTTGAAAATCTGCCTGCTGGTTTAGAGGGACTGGAGAGTATGCCTGCCGATGTAGAGGGACTCAAAAGTCTGCCTGCTGATGTAGAGGGACTTGAAAGTCTGCCTGCTAATTTGGAGGGACTGGAGAGTCTGCTTGCCGATGTAGAGGGACTCAAAAGTCTGTCTGCTGATTTGGAGGGACTGGAGAGTCTTCCTACCAATGTAGAGGGACTCAAAAGTTTTCCTGTTGATTTAGAGGGACTAGAGAGTCTGCCTACTGATGTAGAGGGACTTAAAAGTCTACCTGCTGATTTAGAGGGACTGGAGAGTCTGCCTACCGATGTAGAGGGACACCAAAGTCTACCTGCTGGTCTAAAGGGACTCGAAAGTCTGCCTGCTGGTGTGGAGGTGATTTCAGTGGTTCACCGCGGACCAAATTTTGCTATTTTGAAGCTGCATTTTGATGTGCGCTGTTTGGAGTAGCGTTTGAAGTTGACTTTTATGGGGTGCGGGCACAGTTGACCACGGACTGGGGAAAACGTCGAGATTGACTTTGATTTTTGTAAGAGAGGGAGAGAGACACAACCTACTTTTAGTGGGAGTTTCTATCTTACTTTGATTCAGACATGCCTTAGGGGCGGACCGAATTAATGTATGCCCAAATGTGTCTCCAAGGGCGGAGTTGCCGTGGCTTTGATGAAAAATGTAGATCCTGCTGATTTTGGGAGCGTTTGGACTCTGTTTTTGCATGATTTCTTCTTCTGACAAGGGTCGGCTGAGGAATTTCTGAAGTGGGAGGCGGGCGCCTCAGATGGTGGATGTGGGACGCGCGCGCTTCCCAAGTGGGTGTCGGGAGGCACGCGATTATGAGGAGCGAATTTCGGGGTTGACATTTGCTGGCCAAAAGGTCCCCAACAGCTATAATATCAGCCTCTGTTCGAACACCTTCTTCCAACAGCTCTTTTCTGCCATTCTTGAACATCTTTTCTTTCCTCAATTTAGCTTGTAATCCACTTTTGCCATGGCCTCCAATTCTTTCACCCTTGATACCAAGGTTATTGGTGAATATGAGAAGGATTTGTCCACTTTTGGGTACTCTTTCAAGACCCACCCCAAGAAGGTTTTTGTCAAAGACTTTGGATTCCACATTCTCTTCACGTTACGGATGTTGAAACCTGACTGTGATTTGTTGAAGGCCGCTGCAGCTTTTTGGGATTGTGATAGTCAAACCTTTAATTTTTGGGCAAATGAAATGGTGCCGACCGTTGATGACTTTGGTTCCATTCTTGGCATGCCGCTGGTGGGTCAAATTGCCATCCCCAAATACCATCGTGGAGTGATCGATTCTTGGTCTGACTTGTTGAACCTTCCCATCGGAGATGTGAGGAAGATGTTGCATGGTACTGTGGTAGATATAACCGAGTTGCCAATGTTCTTCAGTTTGCATTCGGAGGACCTGGCGGTTCAGTCTTTCAAGAGGAGTGCCATGGCGGCTTGCCTTTTCAGTGAAGTTCTTTTCGTTACAACCTTCGGGACAGCAGACGCACAGTTGGCTGAGTTTATCTTGCAGGCCAAGGAGCAACAATTTAGTATAATCCCTCTTATAGTAGGGGAGACCCTTAACGGCCTTGATGAGTTGCATCGAATGGGTGAGATGTGTCGGGGAAGCCCCTTGCTTCTAACCATATGGCTTCGGGAACACTTTAGGATTTATTCTTCGGAGGGTGATCTGTCTCCTTTTACTGTTCACAGGAGAAAACTGTTGATCTAGGATTTGACTGAAGATGGTTGGAAGAAGTTCTTTGCATCTCGACTGTTTGTTGACATTGAGTGGTGTCCTCCCTCTTGGGGTCTTCGTCCTTTCGTGGAATAGACTCTTGGTTTCAAGCATGTGGTCATACCCGGCTTGAGAGACTCTTCATTTTACTATCCGGAGTGGGTTTTAAGGCAGTTCGGTTGCCAACAGATTATTCATTTCCCAAGGAGTGAGGTGTTCCATCCAGTTTCATATATGGGTCCAGACTTTTCAAGGGTGCTTCAGCCCGCTTGGGGAGATGACCGCCATCGGTGGGCTTCTGCCCCTATTCACCGGGGTAGTGTCTTTCTTCCCGAGAGTTATCTGGATTATCTGTTTGGTACCTTTTACCATGGCATCACTTGGGTTGACGTACTTCACGCTGAGTTGCTAGGAAAGTACTTTGAGCCTAGCAGTGCTTTGAGGTATAAGGAAGCTGCTGCTGATTCGCATAATATTCTGGCTGACCCTTTCGGTACTCCTTTGGATAGCTTCTATGCTCGGAGGCGTTTTACTGCGCAGAAGGTTTCGGTCTGCCTCAGTGTTCCTAGGCCTCCCAAGAAGAGTAGGATTGAGAACCATTCGGGTGGCCCTTTAAAGGCTAAGAGAAAATTAGATTTTTCCTAGTACCCCAAGATTGCAATTAATAGACCACTTGTTAGGATTTTAATGTTTTATTGTCTTTTATTGCTCAACATATCCGTTGTAATGTCAAGAATGATTTGAGAGATGAATAAGAATTGCTTTTGTTATAACATAATTGGGTAAAAATTATTGTTTTAGACCGCACCCGAAGGTTGCCTACGTTCCTCTCGTAGAGAGGCTCAGGTCTCCGTAGTTCAAACAAATGAAGACCATTTTTTTTGTGCACCATGTTTTTTGCCTAGACCTCCCTTTCGGGTTTTCAATCTAGCGGGCTTCTTTTTTTGCACGTGCTCTAATTTTTGCCTAGGCCGCCCTTGCGGGTTTTCAACCTAACGAGCATTTTTTTTAATGGTCTTTATTTGTTAAGCGTAGAACTTCTTGAGCTTGTCGAGGTTGACCTCCTTTGGCAATTGATCACCATCCAAGTCTACGAGTCGGACTGCACCGCCGCTTAGTATCCTTTTGACCACATAAGGACCGATCCATCGAGGTCCCCATTTCCCAAGGGGATTCATGGAATTGGGGGGATGTTGTCTTAGGACCAAATCTCTTACTTTGATGTTTTGAGGCTTCACCCTCTTGTTGAAATCCCTTGCCATTCTTTGTTGATAGGCCCTTGTGCGTTCAAATGCTCTTAACCTCTTTTCGTCGAGTAGGGCTAGTTGCTCGTACCGACTTTGCATCCAATCAACCTCGTTGACTTGGTTCTCGAGTAAGATCCGTAGAGAAGGAACCTCGAGTTCGATAGGGAGTACGACATCAGAACCATAAACTAATGAGTACGGAGTTTCTCCCTTTGCTGACCGTATTGATGTGAGGTAGCCCCACAATGCTAGTGGTAATTTCTCAGGCCAATCCCTTCCTATTGAAGCCATTTTCCATATGATGACCTCGATTGTCTTATTTGCTGCTTCGACCGCTCCATTGGCTTAGGGGCGGTACGGGGATGACTTGTGCTTGGTAATCTTGTAGTTAACCAAAAGTGCATCCATCTCTTTCTCGAAGTGAGAGCCATTGTCGGAGATGATCTCATGAGGAATACCATACCGGCACATGATGTTGTTCTTCACGAATTCGGCCACTTTCTTGGCGTTGAGAACTCGGTAAGCTTGTGCCTCGACCCATTTTGTGAAATAGTCCACGGCGACAAGGATGAATAACTGTCCATTGCTCCCCGAAGGATGGACTTTGCCGATGATATCTATGACCCAACAAGAGAATCGCCACGGAGTGGTCATGTTGTACAATTGGGAAGGTGGAGTATGTTGCAGATTAGCATAGAACTGGCACTTGGCGCATTTCTTGACTTTCTCTATGCAGTCTCTTTACATTGTGGTCCAATAGTAACCAACATGGAGTATCTTCTTGGCTAACATAATCCCATTCATGTGGGGTCCACACTCACCTTCATGGACTTCGTGCATGATTTCTTGAGCTTCGGACTCGTTTGCACATAAAAGATTGATCCCTTGATGATGTCTCTTGTAGACTCGGTTTCCAATCAACACATATCTGGCGGCTAGCTTTTGTAGTGCTATTCGGGTTTTCCCATTGCGTTCTCAGGAAAGGTGCCGTTGTTGAGAAAATTCATGATGTCAGTGTACCACGGGGGTTATCTTGGACTTCATTGATCTCAATGTTCATGCAGTATGCCGGACTGGTCCTTCTTGAAATTTTGAAGGGTTTCACCATTTTTCCTTTGGGCATCTCAACCAGTGAGGCTATAGTAGCCAAAGCATCGGCAAAGCAGTTCTTGTCTCTTGGCAAATAATTGAACGTGATGTCTTGGAACTGTTCAACCAATTCCTCGAAGTGTTGACCATACTGTTAGAGGGTCGGGTATTGGATTCGCCATTTACACGACGTTTGATTGATAAGGAGCAGGGAGTCACCGAATACTTCTAACTTTGTGACATTTCTTTCTAGAGCTGCTTTTAGCCCCGCTATGCATGCCTCATATTGAGCAATATTGTTGGTAGCTTCGAATTCAAGACGGATAGCAATTGGAGTGTAGATGTCCTTTGGATCGACAAGCAACATTCCTATCCCATAACCATGTTTATTGGCGACGCCATCGAAAAAGAGTTGCCACTTATTTTCCTCGGTTGTAGTGCAAACCAAGTGCTCGTCGAGAAACTGTAAGTCCTCCCCCTTTACTTCGTCACACGGAAATTCAGCAAGCTGATCACTGAACACTTTCCCCCTGATGGATTTAAGTGTGACGTAAGTGATATCATAGCCGGCGAGCATGAAGTACCATTTGGCTATCCTTGTTGACATGAAAGGCTTCTCAAAGATGTAGCGGAGCGGGTCCACTTTTGCTACTAGCTTGATCGGAAAGGCTTCCATGTAATGTTTGAGCTTTTGAGTAACCCAAACTAGTGCTGCACCTGACTTCTCTAAGACAGAGTAGTTCTTTTCGCCTCTTTGAAACTGGCGACTGACAAAATAAATGCCATTCTCCTTTGAGGAGTCTCGTTGCTTTTGTGCTAGCATAGCCCCAAGGGCTTCATCGTTCACTGTGAGATAGAGCAAGAGAGGCTTCTCCTTGTGAGGTGAAACCAAGACTGGGGGGCATGTCAAGTAATGCTTTACTTGGTCGAAAGCTTCTTGGCAAGCGTCGGTACATTCTAGAGCCACATTCTTCTTGAGTAACTTGAAGATTGGCTCGCACATGGAAGTAAGCTGGTGCACAAACCGACTGATGTACTGAAGTCTGCCCATGAAACCTTTGATCTGTTTCTGTGTCTTGGGAGGAGGTATGTCAATGATTGCCTTGATTTTTGAGGGATCTGCTTCAATACCCCTTTCTGTGACCATGTAGCCAAGAACTTTTCCTCAGATAACCCCAAATGTGCACTTTGCGGGATTGAGCCTCATCTTGTGTTGAAGCCTTTCAAAGAACTTGCGGAGGTCGATCAAATGTTGATCGTGGGTCCCTTTGGAGTGGATGATCATTTTTTCCATGTAGACCTCGATCTCTTTGTGAATCATATCATGGAACAAGTCTGTAACAGCCCTTTGATAAGTAGCCCCAGCGTTCCTTAGCCCAAATGGCATAACTATGTAGCAAAAGGTGCCCCACGGTGTTGTGAAAGCAGTCTTGTGTTAATCCTCTTCAGCCATGAGAATCTGATTGTACCCAGCAAAACCATCCACAAATGAGCGGACCTCATAGGCAGCAGTGGATTCGACTAGCATGTCGATGTTGGGTAGTGGAAAGTCATCCTTTGGAGAAGCTTTGTTCAAATCCCGGAAGTCCACATAAACACGAACCTTGCCATTAGCCTTTCGGACTGTGACCACATTGGCTAGCCATGTTGGATACTCAATAACTTTGATGATGCCTACACTGAGAAGCTTCTCTATCTCTTATTTGACTTGTAGAGACCATTCTGGCTTGATCTTTCTGAGTTTCTGCTTTGTCGGCTTAGCATCGTCTCTGATCGGAATTCTGTGCTCCGCGACCTTTCTGTCTAAACCCGGCATGTCTTTGTATGACCATGCAAATACATCCACGAACTCTCTGAGTAGTGCAGTCAATCTGTCTTTCTCTTCCCCCTTGAAGAAGCTTCCGATCTTGGTTTCTTTCGGCTCTTCGTCGGTACCTAGATTAACAACATGCAATTCTTCGTCGGCCCCTGGACCATTTTCACCACGACTACGGACCTGTTGAGCAAGTTCATTTAAGTATGTTGTGTTTTCGTGGTCTATTTCATCATTATTTGAATCGTTATTAACTAGTTCATTAGATTGATTATTAGTTAATTCATCATTCATGATGTTTGCAATCTCAGGGTGCTCGGAAATATTAAATTTTTCATTAACAAAGAAAGGGAACACACGCTCGGCTATGGCTTCCATATCCTCTTGGGTGAGGGTATCGGAAACACTCTCAGACTCGAAAGTGAATGTGAACAAGTCTTCCTTTGTGACCTTGCGCGGAATGCAACCCATCATCTCGACCAAGAATTCCTCGGATACCATGGGTCCCTTCGTAGAATACCAGTTGTTGATCGGTTCGGAGCTTGGCTGGATCTCGCTGATAGTCTCCTTTCTCGTGTCGGTGTCGTTGATGGCATTTACTTGGCACTCGTCCATGATGGCCAATTCTTCGAACATGGAGGCTAAATCCGTCAATTCTTCCCCCACGGTAATCTCTGTCTCAAACTCTATGGTCACTTTCTTTCCCCACCATTCTCGGGGAGGCATGGGAGTTGGTTCCCTTTCGGATTTCTGAATCTTGCAGTCGGCAAAGATTTCAAGACCGGGCTTTCTGATGCCCTTGCTGTTAACCCATGGCTCGGGAAATATTACGTACGGAACCTCTTCCCCTTGACGAACAAAGTAGCCATTCAGTGTCTTGCGGTAAGGCCTCAAATTGGGAATCTCATAATGACGGCCTTCCCTTCGGGCTCGGGCCTTTTCATTCTTGATGGCTTGTTCGTGTTTCAAGTCATCTCTGGAAGGCTCATATCCCAAACCGATCGTGTTCTTAACAAAAGGAACCTCAATAGGTTGCATCCTTCCTTGTTGATATTTCCCTAGGCCTAAACCAGGGAAGTAATTCATATTCCTCATAATACGGAGGACCTTGCGATTGCCAAGGGTCCATGATTCGTTTCCCCTTCTTTATCAATGGTGTTTATTGAGACGCTGGAGAGGGTAGAGTCAGCTAAACCATGCTGAATTTGGTGAATAGGTTACCCCTTTTTGTGGATAGTGATGTTTTCTGCCATAACGGTCACTATTTCATCCCCATTTCTGAACTTCATACATTGATGGAGAGTCGAAGGGACGGCATTAGAACTGTGTATCCATGGGTGGCCCAAGAGTAAGTGAAATGAAGAAGGTACATCGAGCACTTGAAACGGGACGGACATGACCATGCTCCCAAATTCAATGTCTATTTCCACCATACCCATGACTGTGCGAGCAGTGCTATCGTAACCTCGGATCACTTGAGTAGAAGGCTTTAAGTTTGAATTCTTAAGCCCTAGTATGCCCATGATTCGGCCGGGCATCAAATTGAGTGCGGAACCACCATCAACCAAGACTCTTGAAATAGGTCTCCCCCTTGCTCTCAGCTCGAGATAAATGGCCTCATTGTGGTCGGAACCAAATGGCGTAAGGTCCATGTCGGCAAAGGTGATGACATTGCCAAAATGAATGTGACCTATCATTGCCGTAAGGTCTTCGGGAGTTGTATCGGGAGAGATCGACGTGTCGTTGAGATTACTGATAACAAGATCTCGGTGCTTCTTTGAGGATGCAATGAGGTCCCAAATGGAGATGTTGGCTTGATTTTTCTTGAGTTGAACCAATAAAGGGTCTTCGGGAGTATCGCGAGCTTGCGGTCTTTAAGAATAGGTGCTTGGTGCAGAAGTAGGAGTTCTCCAGAGTCCAGATTGATTAGAGCCTCAAAAACCGTGCTAATCCCTTGGACCGGCCGGGCGGCCACATCGCCGGCCAGGCGGCCACTCCTTCTTGGTTAACTTTTCTTATAAATAGGTGACCTCAGCTCATTATTTAGAAAAAACACAATTCTCTCCCCTGAGTTTTATAGCCTAAACTGACGGCATAACTCTCTCTCGAAGCCTTTTGTAGATACCCCGATCTCACACCCCTTATCAAACCCTTTTAATCGGTCTAAACCCTAAAATTGACCTAAGCCCAGATTCGGCTATGCGGGAGTTCTGTGAGCCTTATCAGTGCATCGAATGGATTAACGGACTTCAAATTCATGATCAGAGCGAAAAAGCGAGTAAACAGAAATGTACTTCAATTTTTGAGCTGCGGGACCCAAAACGGGGCCCGCACCCTTAGAACTGCTCGTTACCGTCCATTCTGTGCATTAAAAAATATATTATTGTCGTTCCTTGCTCATTAACATATTTCAGATAGACGTACGTGACCACAAGATTATTTCAAGCAACTTCCATGTTGGGACCGCGGACAACCGGGACACCGTTGCGCGCACACTCGGACAAAACTTGGACTGTTGCGGAACCAATACCGGAGCAAAAATTGTGATCATTCACGCCTAAAAGATCCAGACAAGTGGCCCAAGTTGGCTGGCCAAATCAATAAGGAAGGAGCCAATCAGAATGCGACAAGTGGCACTTTGGGAAGAAGGGACGGAGGTATGAGCCGTACGGCTGGTTTGGGAGGTTCAGACAGCAGTTTGTTCTTCAGCAACTTGGCCACAAAAGTCTTGAATTTGATCATTCCCAGCTGCAAATGGACGGGGTAGCCACCCCCTAAACTGACTCCTAAGCCTAGCAAGGGTGGCCTAAGGTCATTTCCCACCTCCCTCCTCCATATACTTACCTCCCTCATCCATTTTATCATAGGAGAACACACACACACTTCATACAACACTCCCATTCACTCTTGTTCTCTCTAGCACTTCCAAGAAGCACTCTCAAATCTCAGTCCATAGACCACCACATCACCACCATAACACCACCCTAAACACACACCAAACACAAGCAAAAACAACCCACTCAAACACTCCTTCAATCTAAGGCAAACACCTTAAGAAAAGCAACAAAAAAGTCTTCCCTTGGAAGCAAAGGAAGCACATCTAGGTAATCTCTTGTTCTTGTAAAGTTCACCTATGTAAGATGTAGTTGATTATGTAATATGTTGAGAGGTCTAGCCACCATGTTAGGCTGGACTAGCCACCATGTTAGGCTAGACCTCCATTGGATTTCCAAAGATACAATGTTGATGTTCTTGTTGTTCTTCTCCCTAAATGATGATAGATCTTGATCAAATGCTTAAATGGCTGTTGTTTTGTGTTGTTAGTATGTATATATATGCACACACAAGGTTTCATGCCCACATCACTTCATGTAGATGAGTTTTCATAGGTGTTTTCATGCCATTTGTATTTTTCCAGCAGTCTGTCAGTCTGTATCTTTCTGTCTTGTTGCTCTCTTTATGCATAGCAAACGTGGTTTTTGGTCTTAGACCACCAAATATGGTTTGTTCTAGACAAACATAGGAAAATTATCATGTACATATATTATTTGTACCCTGGGTGGAAGGGATTCTTTCCATTTTTCGTTTCAACTCTCTGTTCTCAGATTTACATATCTCCTGTTCTGACACCAAAATGTCAGAGGTGTTTTGTGTGACTTAAACTTTCTTGATGGCCTTTAAACTTTCCATATCTAAACTTTGATATGTTATGAATAACTTTCATGTTTAGTATTTTCCATGATTCCCCCGTTTTCATGATGCAAAAAGTGAGTCTTTTATGGATGTATGAATGTCTGTCAGATCTGGATGTTGAAAGTTCTATCTTGCATGCCTTATTTGGACACCATAACATGCTCCTAAAATCAGAGGAAAATTCATGGTTGATACTTAATGTGTTAAGGACTTTTTCTAACTTTCACTTTCCAGATTGTGCAAGCATAAGAGCAGGTACACAAAGGAAAAGAGCGCAGAAGTCCCTAAAATGCTTGGGGACGGAGTTTTGGACATTCTTTTTTATGGGATTTGTTTCCCTTTTTGTTCACCATTGTAAATATTAATCCCCCACCCCCTCTTTGTGATCTCCTTTACTGGATATGAATGTTAAACCATTTTCAAAACCAAGTGTGAGTCCACCCAAACCGACTCTCATTTGTGAATTAAAACAAACATTCGAATAGGAAGACTTCCTCTTATATCAAATCACCATTTTTGTTAGGGCATAAAATCAAGGTAAAAGGCATAAAATGAATCTACGTGGCATGCATGCTAGAGACCATCACGGGCGAGGAGAGTGCCTAACCCCTTCTCTTCTCGTAACTTAGCCCCCGAACCCACTTTCTCTAAAAAAGGTTTTATCTTCGTTTTTCCTAAAATAAAATGAGGTGGCGACTCTTGACTGTTTTGATTCCATCGAGAGGAAACCATTGTGTGGGAACCGAGCGCATTTCCAAAAGCGCATTAGCACGAGGCATCACCCGAACGGCTTTCACGGGCGGCCATTTCGGTGTTTGGCTTCCGAGCGCGGGCTCTCACAGTGGCGACTCTGCTGGGGAAGATTTTAAAAGTGGGCTAGACTCTAATCTTCGTGTGTGCCATGCTTTACTTTCCTTGTTTGGGTTGTATATATTTATGCCCTAGCCTTTATTTTGTAGGGACATTCTTTTTCCTTCACCCTCTTATTTGTATATATATGCATGCGTGGTGGGTGATTCCCTTAAAAAAGAAAAAATAAAAAAAGTGGAAAAAATAAAAAGGGGAAAAGAAAAGGATTTTTCTTGTTTTTTTTTACTTACTTTCAAAATCATTTTCGAACTCATAGATACCTCACGCACATGCACGTTTTTGAAAATAACGTCTCGTAGAACCGTACAAACCCGAGAATGTAACCCGAGGGTATAAGGGAGCTCATTGGACTTCCCTATAGGGCCCGCGGTGTACATTCTCACCCCAAAGCGCGCCTATTAGTCGTTGCGATGGGTGTAAGCCTATCTTCCCTGTTACCAAACCACGATGTCCATGTTTTCCAAAAAATGACACGTCCCAGACTTCATGCCGGTTTTTGTCTAGCAATTTCACCTCAATCCTATGTATTTCCCAAAAGGTCATAAACAACCTACATTGTGGAAATTCATTGAAATGCTCGGATTGACTTTAAATTGTCAAGACCCTCCCTTAGACCTTAACCGAATGGTGGATCCCCGAAAGAGTATAGGCCCTTCGCTAGGGGCTTGGACGGCCAATAGTACAGGTGCAAAACGTTGGTCCTATACTTTGGAGACGGTATCCACTATTCCAAGATTTCATGCAAAAATGTGTCAAAATAAAGCAAGTGCTTATCCGGCATTCTAGGTTTGATTTTGTGATTTTTGAACTTCTTTTGAATCAAGCTCGGAAAATCTCGATCCTTTCCACTCTCTAACCAGCCCTATACACCATCCCTTTCAGATACTCTAAGCCTGGCATCTACTTGGAGAGGGGGAGTTATAAACCGCAAGGGGAGGTTGATCCGAGTTACCGAGTCAGTGCCCGTTATCGAAGAAGCTACTGCAATGGCCGAAGAAGGGAATGATCAAGCCTATGTGCCGCCACCGGGTCTTCAAGCATGGTTAGAACAGAATGTGTTGGGTCAGATGAGAACTCAGCAAGACGAGTTACTTGCTACGCTTGTTCAGATGCAGAATCAGAATGGTAATGGGGCTCCTAATGGCAACCCCAACGGAAATCCCAATGGCAATCTGAATGGAAATGACAATGGTAATGGGGCTCCTAATGGCAACCCCAACGGAAATCCCAATGGCAATCCGAATGAAAATAAGAATGGTAATGGGGCTCCTAATGGCTACCCCAATGGCAATGGTAATCCTAATGTGAATGGAAATGGCAACGGCATCCCCACCGTGAACTTGAATCTCAATGGTAGTAACACCAACGGTCATAATCATCACCAAGGTGTCCATCCTCACGGCCATGTGGCTCACCCAGACTTCATTGGCCTCAATCACAATTTTATCCTGAATCAAGCAAACTTTGTGGTGAACCCATCTCAGTATCCACCCGATCATAATGCCTTTGCTCAGTATATGCAAACTCTGTATCTGAATCAGCAACCCAACGCCTATTGTGCGTTTGCTAGTGGTGTCTCTCCGTTCAACCAAGGAACTTCCCAGGGGCAAGATCCTAACTTTGTCCGCCAAATAGAAGCATACTACAAAGGGGTCCCATATGTACCTCTTACTAGAGCTGAGATTGAAATGAATGAAATGAAAGAAATGTTGAGAAAAGTCATGAATAAAGGAGAATTTTCTGCAGATTCCTTGAAATTATCTCCATTTGCTGTTTTGCCTCCTAAATTCAAAATGCCCAATGTGGAAAAATTCGATGGTACGGGGTGCCCAATGGCCCACCTGAAATCTTATGCTCATGCAATGCAGTCTCGTGGGGCTAATGTCGGTGCTATGGCCTCCAACTTCCATTTGACTATGGTAGGAGCCGCTAAGCAATGTTTCATGACTGTGGATGCCAATTTGGTTGATAATTGGGGAAAGCTTGTGGATGAATTCCAAAAGCGATACAAAGATAACTCCAACTGGGAGAAGAGCCGCCGTGATCTTGATTCGTGTGCTCAGTGTGAGAAGGAATCGTTCTTTGAATTTCCAAGCAGGTGGAGGAAGAAAGTCGCTCAGACTCTGGAAAGGCCCGACAGTGGCGAGCAAACTCGTATTTTCCTCAAGAATCTTCAGCCAGTATATGCGGATAAGATGAAATATCTCCCATTTCCGGATTTTGCTTCTATTCTAGATGTGGGTTCCCGTATCGACAAAGATGTCCGAACTGGGGTGATCAAGCTAGATCCTTCTCCTAGATCCTACAGGTTCCGACCTACTGCTAAAGCCCAGGCGCCAGTTGTGAACAATGTTTCCATGACTCCCACTCCCTTTTGGAACAACAATGTGGGTCCTTGCCGGAACAGCTACAATAGGGCACCCCCGTGCTATAATCAAGATGGGTCTGTGAATTCCATCAACAATCAGCAAAGGAATGGTATCGGAGAGAGAGGCAGTTTGATAAATTCAACGCTCCGTTGTCCACTATTTTCCAAGGATTGGTCGCCCAAGGGGTATTGAAACCGATAGAAGGATACCGCCCACCTAATCCACCTCCTAAGAATTGGGACACGAGTAAGTATTGTGCATACCACGTATCACCTGGTCATGCAACAGACGATTGTTGGAATTTGAGGCACGCTCTGCAAGACATGATTGACGATGGGCTCATTCAGAAGCCACCCCAACCGAATGTGGTGACTAATCCCTTGCCGGGAATCCATATGATCGAATTTGAAGAAGACTACTCAATGACTAGTTTTATAATCCCAAAGAAAGCTTTGAATTACATCGTGACTCCTGTTATTTCCGAAGACTTTGAGTGCCACATGATCTCTTGGGATTCAATCTTGTCTAGTGCTAAAGCCGTTGAGGAACGAAAGGCCCCTCTTGAAAAGTCCACTTGGATTGGTGGAAACGTGAATCATCTCACTCGCTCAGGGAGAGCCTATCAGTCTCTGAATCTTGAGGCGAGCGAACCTGGAAAGGACAAAGAAGGAGCTTCCGCCCAGAAAGAAAAGGTCGCCGAGAACCCGGTCTTAACGCAGTTAAAGAAAACCCAGGCTAATATATCGATTTGGGGTTTGCTTTCATCTTCTCAAGAGCACCGAGACACTCTGGTTAAAGCTCTCACTCAAGCTGTTATCCCAATCGAGACTTCTTCCAATGGCCTTGTCCACAAAGTCGGCAACATTCATTTTGGGAACATTATCAATTTTACTGACCTCGATGCACCGAAAATTGGCCTTAATCATATCGAGGCTCTGCACATCACAGTTGGGGTTGGAGGTGAGCATTTAGCTCATGTGTTGGTCGATAATGGCTCTTCGGTCAATGTTTGCCCCGTGCATGTTCTCACAGATTTGGGAGTTAAGATAACTGATTTGGCCCCGTCTTCTCAAGTGGTCTGTGCCTACGATAGCACCAGTCGCTGTGTCTTGGGTGTTATCTCCCTCACTCTCACCATTGGCCCTCTTGTTATGCCAATTGAATTTCAAGTGATCGACATCAAGTCCTCATTCAGTCTACTATTGGGACGCCCTTGGATCCATGGAGTGAAAGGGGTAGCTTCTTCTTACCATCAATGCATCAAGTTCATTCACGACAATCATGTTGTGGTAGTTCACGCCCAGGATGACACGCAAGTCAACGACCTCCCGATCTTAGGAATTGAGGACAAAGATACCGGTATTTTCTTGAGTGGTTTTGAGGTGATCCCACAAGCTCGGATCCATGCTATTGACTATGTCAAAGAAACTGATCTGATTGGAGGAAAGAGGACCAAGTATGGTGACGCGATGGCCTTGAATATGGTCAAGAAGATGAATTTCTTACCTATGTTGCGACTCGGTAAAGAGCAACAAGGGTGTATTGAAGCTATCAAAAATGATGTGCCTGTTTTCATTCCTCCGTTTGGACTCGGCTACAAGCCCACTCCCGCTGAAATTGCCAAAGCTATGCGTGAAAAAAGGGAGAGGCAGAATGCCATCAAGAGGGGAAGGGCCTATGAGCTCCCACCACTCCGTCCTTATGAAAAATCTTGGAAGGGATACTTTATTCGCAAGAGCGGAAATGTGGCCCATGTTATGCCTCTTGAGCCGACTAGTGGCATAGACAAAAAGTCTCACGCGGGACTAGAAGTATTTGATGATGTGAAGTTCTTCAATGAAAGCCTTGATTTGGAAGGTTCCTATAACCAACCGGGCCCGTTTACTCCATGGAATATCGATGAGGAGGATGATGTCTTTGCATTGTTTGAAGGATTTGGCTTTGAAGATGGATCTGTGGTTATGATCGAGGATGGCACCGCAGAAGCTTATGACCCGGTGAAGCACCTCAAGCCGGCAGTGGCACCACTTAATAACTGGTCCAAAACCACTGGCCCGCTCGCTACTGTTGACGTGCTCGTGAAGCAGTTTGGATATGTTCGCCCAGAGGGACCGGCTTTTGAACCCTTTGTACTCTCTGATGTTGTTTCTGGGACTCCCGAAGAGGGCCTCACTGTCGAGGACCTCGACGCGGTCGCCGAGCTTGTACTCCCCTCTGTCGTGAATGAAATTTCCTCTATTTCTGCTTACTCCTTGGTTGCCAATATTTTAAATAATGATTTAACAAATGAAAATTTAATAACAAATGAAGTTAATCATGAATCTTTAAAAGACGTAGGCCAAGATGAAAAAGATTATTTAATTGAGTTAAACATGTTAGCAAAACAGCGTGGGGAACGAAAGTTAGAGGCCTGTAGGGAAGATTTGTCTACTGTAAATCTGGGGCTGAACGAGGAAGTCAAAGAAATGAAAATTGGAAGCTTCATGAAAGGGGCTGACAGGGAACAGTTGATCCGTTTGCTCAAATAATTTGTTGATGTGTTTGCTTGGTCGTATGAAGATATGCCTGGGTTAGATTCGACAATTGTGGAGCACCGAATTCTCACCTTTCCCGACGCCAAGACGGTTAAACAGAAACTACACAGAATCAAGCCGCAGTTGGCCCTCCAGGTTAAAGAAGAGATCGAGAGGTTGCTGCAAGTGGGTTTCATCCGAGTTGTGGAATATCCCCAATGGTTGTCCAACATGGTCACAGTCGAGAAGGCGAACGGCAAAGTCTGGATATGTGTTGACTTCAGAGACCTCAACAAAGCTTGCCTGAAAGATGATTTCCCGTTACCAAATATTGATATTCTGGTTGACTCAGACGCAATGCACAAAGTGAAGTCATTTGTTGATGGAATGGTGGGTTACAACCAAATTAAAATGGCGGTAGAAGATCAAGAGAAAACCTCCTTCATCACCCCGTGGGGGACATTCTGTTATACTGTGATGCCTTTCGGTCTTAAAAATGCCGGAACGACTTATCAAATAGGTGCTACAACTCTTTTCAATGACATGATCCACAAAGAACTTGAAATCTACGTGGATGACATGATTGTGTACTCAGTCGAAGAAGATGCCCAGCATCTGGTTAACCTCAGAAAATTCTTTGAAAGGCTGCGGAAGTATCACATGAAGTTGAATCCTGCTAAATGCACATTCGGTACCGTCCGAGGCAAGGTCCTGGGTTTCCTGGTAATAGAAAGAGGGATTGAAATCGACCCCAACAAAATAAAGGCCATCACAGAAATGCCCCAACCTTAGACTCAAAAGGAGGTAAAGGGTTTCTTGGGAAGAATTCAATATATCCGCAGATTCATACGGCAGCTAACCACGATGTGTGAGCCGCTCTTCAAGCTCCTAAAAAAGGGTACCGATCGATCCTGGGATGAAGAATGCCAGATTGCTTTCAAAAAGGTCAAAGAATACCTGACAAGCCCACCGGTCTTGGCCCCACCTCATTCGCACAAACCTCTGCGGTTGTACCTAACCGTCACTGACACTGCAGTAGGAGCAATGCTTGCACAAGAAAAAGAAGACTCATGGTTTGAAAATGCAATCTATTTTGTTAGTAGAAAGCTGCAAGGGAGTGAATTGAACTACTCAGCATTGGAAAAGGCCTGTACCGGTTTGGTTTGGGTCTCGCAGCGGTTAAAGATCTATCTGCAATCCTTGCCCGTTCAGATCATATCCCGTATGGATCCAGTAAAGTACATCCTCAAAAGGCCAACCATGTCCAATCGAGTAGCCAAATGGGCTTTTCTCTTAAGCAAATTTGATATGACTTACACAACGCCTAAGTCCATTAAAGGAAGGGTGATAGCAGACCAACTTGCAGATTTGGCTCTTGATCTCGAACCCGAACCAGAGGCACAGTTTCATGATGAAGGAATCTACGCTGTTGATTGTACAGAAAACAAATGGCAACTCTTTTTTGATGGGGCTGCCAACAAAAGAGGTTTTGGAATTGGAATTTTACTCATTGATCCAAGCGATGCGTACATGCCCATTGCTATCCGGCTAGACTTTAACTGTTCAAATAACACAGCGGAGTATGAGGCTTGCATGGCTGGCCTTGAAGAGGCATTAAACAGAGGGGTCAAAGAAATTGAAGTATTCGGGGACTCCGCCCTAATCATCAATTAGATTGAAGGAAAGTGGAGGATCCAAGATTCGAGACTACAACAATATCATATTCGACTGGTAGCGCTCACAGAACGTTTCTCGAATATCTCATTTCATTACCTCTCGAGGGACCAAAACAGATTCGCAGATGCGTTGGCTACCTTAGCCTCCATCATGGAATTCCCTGCTGATGTCATAATAAAGCCGTTTGTGGTTAGTAAGAGATCAATCCCAGCCTACTGCCTGACCATTGAATTAGAAAATGAGGAAAGTGAAGAGCCATGGTACACAGACGTATGTAATGTGCTCAAAAGTGGGATCTACCCTCCAGAGAAGGATAAACGTGCAAGAATTTTAATGCGAAGATGGGCCTCCCAATTTGTGATCTCTGGAGATCGATTGTACAAAAGATATCATGACAGACCAAATTTGCTATGTGTAGAGAAGCCTGAAGCAACCAGAATCATGGATGAGATCCATAGGGGGATTTGTGGACCCTACATGAATGGGCACATGCTCGCTAAGAAGATAGCGAGGCAAGGGTATTACTGGACTACAATGGAAAAGGATTGTATGATGAGAGTGCGAACTTGTGATCAGTGTCAACGGTATGCTAACCTACAACATCTGCCACCGCACGTTCTCTATCAGTCAACTGCTCCTTGGCCTTTCTCCACTTGGGGAATAGATGTTATTGGTCAAGTCAAACCGAAAGGTTCAAGCGGGCAAGAATATGTGCTCGTAGCTATCGACTACTTCACCAAATGGGTTGAGGCCGCTGCTTACAAGGTCTTGAATGCCAAGAAGGTAGCCGAGTTCATCCGCACCAACATTTTCTAGAGATATGGAGTCCCTTATGAGATGATCTCAGATAATGGAGCTTACTTTGAAGGAGAAGTCAACCGATTGCTTGACGAATTCTGTGTGATCCGGCACAAGTCCTCCCCCTATCGACCACAAGCCAATGCTCCCCCCGAAAATTTCTTGTTTTTTAATAAACCTGAACTATGATTGGTCTGATTCTCAAAAGAGATACGTAGGTAAACCGGTAATCCGGGACCGACCATTGTTTGTCACTAGTTTGATTGCTTGTTTGAGTTAGAACTACGGAGGCTTGATTCTCGAAAGAGATACGTAGGAAGTCCTACTTTGGACCCAGCCGTTACACCCTAGATGAGATCGTTTGTCTCTTAGTGAATCGTAGAATCCCCTTTACATTACAAGGAGATTCGATGAGGGGCTCTGTAGATACCCCGATCTCACACCCCTTATCAAACCTTTTTAATCGGTCTAAACCCTAAAATTGACCTAAGCCCAGATTCGGCTATGCGGGAGTTCTGTGAGCCTTATCAGTGCATCGAATGGATTAACGGACTTCAAATTCATGATCAAAGCAAAAAAAGCGAGTAAACAGACATGTACTTCAATTTTTGAGCTGCGGGACCCGAAACGGGGCCCGCACCCTTAGAACTGCTCGTTACCATCCATTATGTGCATTAAAAAATACATTATTGTCATTCCTTGCTCATTAACATATTTCAGATAGACGTACGTGACCACAAGATTATTTCAAGCAACTTCCATGTTGCGGAACCAATACCGGAGCAAAAATTGTGATCATTCACGCCTAAAAGAGCCAGACAAGTGGCCCAAGTTGGCTGGCCAAATCAATAAGGAAGGATCCAATAAGAATGCGACAAGTGGCACTTTGGGAAGAAGGGACGGAGGTATGAGCCATACGGCTGGTTTGGGAGGTTCAGACAGCAGTTTGTTCTTCAGCAACTTGGCCACAAAAGTCTTGATTTTGATCATTCCCAGCTGCAAATGGACGGGGTAGCCACCCCCTAAACTGACTCCTAAGCCTAGCAAGGGTGTCCTAAGGTCATTTCCCACCTCCCTCCTCCATATACTTACCTCCCTCATCCATTTTATCATAGGAGAACAACACACACACTTCATACAACACTCCCATTCACTCTTTTTCTCTCTAGCACTTCCAAGAAGCACTCTCAAATCTCAGTCCATAGACCACCACATCACCACCATAACACCACCCTAAACACACACCAAACACAAGCAAAAACAACCCACTCAAACACTCCTTCAATCTAAGGCAAACCCCTTAAGAAAAGCAACAAAAAAATCTTCCCTTGGAAGCAAAGGAAGCACATCTAGGTAATCTCTTGTTCTTGTAAAGTTCACCTATGTAAGATGTAGTTGATTATGTAATATGTTGAGAGGTCTAGCCACCATGTTAGGCTGGTCCTCCATTTGATGTCAAAAGATACAATGTTGATGTTCTTGTTGTTCTTCTCCCTAAATGATGATAGATCTTGATCAAATGCTTCAATGGCTTTTGTTTTGTGTTGTTAGTATGTATATATATGCACACACAAAGTTTCATGCCCACATCACTTCATGTAGATGAGTTTTCATAGGTGTTTTCATGCCATTTGTATTTTTCCAGCAGTCTGTCATTCTGTATCTTTCTGTCTTGTTGCTCTCTTTATACATAGAAAACGTGGTTTTTGGTCTTATACCACAAAATATGGTTTGTTCTAGACAAACAGAGGAAAATTAGCATGTACATATATTATTTTTACCCTGTTTGGAAGGGATTCTTTCCATTTTTTGTTTCAACTCTCTGTTCTCAGATTTACATATCTCCTGTTCTGACACCAAAATGTCAGAGGTGTTTTGTGTGACTTAAACTTTCCTGATGGCCTTGAAACTTTCCAGATCTAAACTATGATATGTTAGTAATAACTTTCATGTTTAGTGTTTTCCATGATTCCCCCTTTTTCATGATGCAAAAAGTGAGTCTTTTATGGATGTATGAATGTATGTTAGATCTGGCTGTTGAAAGTTCTATCTTGCATGCCTTATTTAGACACCATAACATGCTCCTAAAATAAGAGGAAAATTCATGGTTGATACCTGATGTGTTAAGGATTTTTCATAACTTTCACTTTCCAGATTGTGCAAGCATAAGAGCAGGTACACAAAGGAAAAGAGCGCAGTAGTCCCTAAAATGCTTGGGGACGGAGTTTTGGACATTTTTTTTATGGGATTTGTTTCCCTTTTTGTTCACCATTGTAAATATTAATCCCCCACCCCCTCTTTATGATCTACTTTACTGGATATGAATGTTAAACCATTTTCAAAACCAAGTGTGAGTCCACCCAAACCGACTCTCATTTGTGAATTAAAACAAACATTCCTAGAATAGGAAGACTTCCTCTTATATCAAATCACCATTTTTGTTAGGGCATAAAATCAAGGTAAAAGTCATAAAATGAATCTACGTGGCATGCATGCTAGAGACCATCACGGGCGAGGAGAGTGCCTAACCCCTTCTCTTCTCGTAAGTTAGCCCCCGAACCCACTTTCTCTAAAAAAAGGTTTTATCTTCGTTTTTCCTAAAATAAAATGAGGTGGCGACTCTTGACTATTTTGATTCCATCGAGAGGAAACCATTGTGTGGGAACCGAGCGCATTTCCAAAAGCGCATTAGCACGAGGCATCACCCGAACGGCTTTCACGGGCGGTCATTTCGGTGTTTGGCTTCCGAGCGCTGGCTCTCACACCTTTCTAGAAATCCCGAAGGTCCGGCGAATCCGCGCAAGAGATTCGACTTCGTTCTTGTCAAGATTGGTGAGAATTTGTCATCTCTTCTTTGTTTAGATCTGATTTATGCTAGTTTCATTATGTTTATACATCTATATTCATATGATTCATAACGTGTTCTTCATGTTCTTGCTAGAATTCATAATATGCTCTATGACTAGGGTAGTGATCTTCATGTTTATGTGTTATGTCATACATGTTCATGATTTTCTTATTATTATGCTAGATCTGCGTCTTATCCCATGCATAACATGCTGGATCTAATGTTTTAATCCCTGTTTATATTGCATAGCCGATGATGATCCACGTGTTGGTGTTGGTGCCCTAGGCACGTTTGTTAAACGTTGTATGAGTTATCATTTATTCATAATAATAAAGAGATAATAAGATTATTATTATGGCTCGTGTTTGCTTATAATAATCTCCGTCCCTAGAGCTTGTTAAGAACTAGTATAAAGGCTAAATGATCATGGGATGATTATGTTAGATTTATAAGTACTTGTTTGGAACAAGGTACTGGACATGACCCGCGGTATGAGATTTATGTCATGGTCGATGTCATATATAAATCTCATATTAGTTATGTCATTTGAATCCTTAGACATGAAGTTATTATAGTCTTCCACTTGATGAACATTATGTTTGACATATTCAAACGCTACCTTAACACGGTAGTTATAAAGGGTATGGTTGGCATAATCGGATTCACTTAGGGAAGAATAATAAGCTAAATGGATTTGTCCCTCTTCGGAGAGATGTCAAGCTTGGGCCCCTCGAAGGAATGATGTTGATGAAATGTTTGGCCAAACTCAAATGGATTGATTGGATCAATGTCATTTGGATTATCAACATATTCGGAATCGAGAAAGTATTGAACAATACAAGTTGACTTGTTGACCATGACTTGTGTTCAATGACATCGTGGACAAAGGGATTATGACATGTTCTAAAAGGAATACGAACTTGTATCTAGTTATACTATTTGGGTAGGTATGACGGTTTGCTAGAACCTAATCATATCTTATGGTTTCATGTTTGAACCCATTGCCAACTTAGTATAATCCTAGAGGGTCACACACAATAGAACGAATCCTACATAAGGACTATATTGGAAATTGTGGAAATTTGGAAATTCTGGAAAAATGGGCAAGTGGGCGACCGCCCAAATTGTACTGGACGGCTGCACAGCTTGAGTCATTTTGTACCAGTTTGTTCCAGATGACTTGGGCGACCGCACAAGTGTTCTTGGGCGGCCGCACAGTACTGCCGGGGACTGGTTTCCTAATTCCAAAAGGAAACAAATTATGGAAACGTTTTGGACTTTCCTAACTGAGATTCCTTGCGGGTTTAGACACAAGTTACCTATTTGGAATAGGTCTAACTTGTATTTAAAACATCCCTAAGTTGGCTAAAATCACTACCAATGTTTGTGTAAGTTTTCAAAAGAGTTTTGAGAGAATTATTTTGTTCTAAGAGATCCTAGATTGAAGAACAAAATTATACACAAATAATATTCCATATAGTTCATGTTTAATTATGAAAACGTGTTTCATAATTTGGTCTAGCAACCAAGATCAAGTGTTCTTGATATTCGTTCGCGTGTGGATACCGCTAGAGGGTGAAATTCATCATATTCAAAGTTCGTGATTCTTGCTTTGTTCGTGATCAAGATTTCAAGCTTCTGTCGAATTCAAGGTTGCAAATTCAAAGTCATCAAGGGTTAGTTTTTCTAGTATTCATATTGTTGTATTTGACTTAATCATATGAATGGATCTATGGGCTTTGGGTTTCATAAAATTTAAATGCTTAATTCCGCTGCGCATGTGTCTACGAAACCCAACAGTGGTATCAGAGCCCCGTTCATGTTGATTATTTCAATACTAGATCATGTTGTGTGTATATAAATTGTTTATGTGCCAAGCATGATATGAATATTGGATTATATGATGTTTATGTGTTATGTGATTTTTTGTGGTTTATTGTTTTACAACTTTAATCGCACGATTCAATCGCAATAAATATTATGATGGATTCTGAATTGTTTGATTATTAATTCTGATTGGATCATGGTTTTAATAATCGGGGAAAGACAATTTTGAGACAAATTTTCGAACTTCAAAATTCTTTCTGATGCGTTTGGGCGACCGCACAAATCTCCCTGGGCGGCCGCACATGTTTGGGCGACCGCACAGGAGAGTTTGGGCGGCCGCACAGTTCACTGATTCTGTTCTGATTTTGGTTAAAATTGGAATTTGGAATTTTCGAGAGGTCCAACCGAACCAGTAACAAAACCAGACCAGACTTGCTAATCTAGAATGGGCTTTGGGTAGTTGGTTTGAGTGTGGATCTCGGGGTTTGATTTTCCTATTTGTTTTAGTCTTGTGATTCCAAGATTGGTTCAAGGTTTGGATGGCTAGTCTACGTTCATCGAGATTGTGTTTCCCAAACTTGATCGCAATCAAAGTTTCAAAGATAAAACAAAGTTAGAATTATGAAGAGTTCATAATTGCTAAAATTGAGAAACAAAGTTCTTGATTCAATGATTGGAGATCTATGTGGAATTGTGAATGCAATTGGCCTACGTTCATCGAGACCATCTATTGCTTAGTTTCGGCCACATGGACTACTTTCTTGGTTTCTTGAATTAGTGCGGGATTGTGGTTGCCTAATGGCTTAGTTCGACCGCACTTCTTGTTGTCTTGATTTGGAGATAATAACCAAAGTTGAAATAGTCTCATCCTCATAATTATAGAGAAACTAATGACACATAAATGTTATGCTTAAATTAATAGAGATTAATTTAGTGGCTAAACTTGATGCGTAACATGTTTATCTTATGTGCTCATAAATATGTTGTATGCTATATGGTGATGAACCTTCAAGAAAGTTTTAAGTCCTTTTTGCCATGCCATGATTAAAACACTTGTAAGTACACGGGTACTTTCATGTGGGCTCGCCAAAGCGAGGTGCATTGATTTTATCTTTGTATGAGCAAGATGAGTGAATAAGAGTTTCCTATGCGTTTAAAATGGTTGGACTTAATTAGGCGTCAAAACAGTTTTGGGCCTAGGCAAAGATGAGATTAAACATGCTTTTGAAATTGGATCACTAAGAATTATATTGGATATGATTGACAAGAAATTGTCTACCTAATTAATTTTATTTTGAGCGGTCCGCCAAAGCGGACTCAAGATTAAATTAAAGTTGGATCTTAACCCAATTTAAAAGAATCTCAGAAAATGATCTAAGAGTCATATGGGATATGATTGACAGGGTTGTCTACCTAATTAATTTAATTTTGAGCGGTGCGCCAAAGCGTACTTGAAATTAAATTAAAGTTGGATCTTAGCCCATTTAAATTATATTATACATTGGATGTATAAGAAGGTTATATAATTTAGTGGGAGTATTTTTGGAAAATACATTATTTATCTCTTTAATGAGATTGGTACTTGTAAAATTTTGGAAATTTTGCATTGGTTGTAGATGACAACTAAAATCGTTGCGATTAATCCTTGATAAGGATAATGCTTCAAGAGAATGGTACAAACTTCATGGATTGGATCCTGAGCCTAAGAATCGTTCTAAGGCAAGAAGATGGGTTGTACATTCTTGATGGGCCTATTCCTAAAGAACCTAATGCCGGAGTAGACAATCACAAGAATCATGATTATGATTCTAGGAGTGTGAGTTGTCTTATGCTCACGATTATGTGCTCTTAAACTCCAACAAAGTTTGGAACTTGTGGAAGCCTATTAAATAGGCGTGGAGTTGAGTTACATGTTTCAAAGAGCAATCTAAGCAAGAGAGGTATAAAACCATTATTGCATTCACTTCTTTCAAAAGGAGTAAAGGGTAATAAGTGGAACCTCACATGCTTAAGATAATGGCTACAAAGAGTATCTTGAGAAACTTGGGAGTCCAATTGGATTGGAGCTAGCCATGGATATTATTCTTAATTCATTGACTAAGGGTTATAATCACTTTGTGATGGACTATAACATGTTTAGAATGAATAAGAATTTCTTCGAATTGCATTAACATGCTAAAAACTGCGAAGATGAAGATATTGGAGAATGGTTCTCCAGAGCTCATGGTTCATAAGGAAAAAGGCCAAGTGCCAAAATAAAGGTAAGACAATAGTTGTCAAACCTAAAAGAAATAATTATGGTTAAAATAATAACTCTAATTGATGCAATTTGGTAAAATGGCAATTGGATTGACCATTTAGAATTGTAGTCAAAAATTCTGGATGATCAATAAAAGGAATGGTAGTGGGACTACCCTTGGGAATTTTATGTTATAAATTATTCTTTCTAAATTTAATTATTGGGTATTGGATACCAGAATAATTAGTAAAATGAAAGACTACTTATAGTAAAGTTTTATCTACAAACGGTAATGATGTAATGGTTGCAACATTGTTCGTAGAACACTTGTAAAGTGACTTTACTGATGAAGTAGAAAAACATTATTTTGTTAAAAGATAATGAAGGATATTAATTTCTTGTTTGGAATAAGAAAAGTGCTTTATTTATTATGATTTACTTCATTGTGTTATCATATAAATAAATCTTATATCCTAAATCTTGAAGAACAAAGTAATAAAGGCTATAACATAAATAATTAAAAATTCTTTATGCATTATTGTTTTGATCAAATAAATAAAAGATGCATATCTAAAATTCCATGGGACTGAGTTTTAAGTCATATGATTTGGAATCACATGATTTATGCAAATCTTATTTACTTGGACCAAGACATCTTTTACTATGATTGGTAAAAGGCTAATATCTTAATTGACTTAATACATTTTGATGTGTATGGTGCATTAAGAAGCAATGCTAAAAGAAATTTTTATTATACTTGGTAAAACTATTCAAAGATTCTGATTGGATCATGATGACGAATAATTGAACCAAGAATTTGACAGTCATCATTAAAGTTGTGAAATGGTTTCACAAATTAACTTCACTAAGAACATCATTTTAAATGATGTGTCTGCATGGAAGTATAAAAACCTTATTAGATATGGTTAATTGGATGACTAAGTCAAATAGATCTTCCGTTATTTGTTTTGGGGTTATGTATTTGAAACCGCTATGATTATACTAATCTGAATTCCATCAAGAGAGGTTAAAAGATGAAAGAAAACTCGGTTTGCCTTTCGCAAAGATTTAAGATGGTGAGACCTTTTGGAAATGAGTTGTCTGGGACACACTCACATTTAAATCTAATAAATATATTTTCATGGGATATCCTAAGGAAACTTGAGGATATAATTTTACTCATAAGAAACAAATGGTTTGTTGATTATGATGATACTTTTCTAGATAAATGGTTTATCTCTAAAAGAATCAGTGGGAGTAAAATATATCTCGAATGGTTCGAGACCTAGAAAATATATATTTTAACCTAAGATGGAAGTTGAACAAGTTTTCACAAGGAGTCGTGAAAAGTCCGTTCAAAAGATATACAAGAACTTGCGTATGTGATAGGACACAATCTATTGCAAGAAATATTGGATATTTCGAAATAGAAAGTGTTGAGGTAAAGTTCTTTGGAATGAAGTATTTACCATCTATCAAAGATGCAATGTCAACTCCACATATTTAGATTAATGACTTGGAGTCATGAAATCTAAAAGGCAACCCATGTGTAATAATCAGGTTTGGAACTTGATCATTCTAACCTAAGGTGTAAAAACCAAAGGAGAGGAATGAGTTTTCTTGGAGAAAATTTTACATGGATAACAAAAAAATTTACTAGAATTCTCGTAGTCACATGTTTATATTTGGAATATGAAAATTGACAAAATGATGTCAAAACAAGTGTTCCTCAATGGGAACTCACTTAAGGATGTATTAGATACAACCTAAAGGTTTTGACAGTCAAAGAAAATTCTGATAAATTATGAAAGTTGCAGAAATCCATTGGATGGATTAAAGCAAACTTGTGGGAGTTGGAATCTCCGTTTTGATAAATCAAAAGATTTTGACTTGATCAATAACGAAGATGAACCTTGTATATACAAGAATATTAGTGGGAGCATAGTGATATTCCTTAAATTAAATATGTGGATGACATATTGCTCATTGGAAACGAAATTCCTATACGTTAGTCTGCAAAGACTTTGTTAAGAAAGTGTTTCGCAATAAAGAATATGGATGAAACTGCATATGTCCTTGGCATTAAGATCTATAGAGATAGATCGAAGAAGCTAATTGATTAAGCCAAAGTACATACATTGACAAAGTCATTAGAAGATTCCGCAAGGAAAATTCTAAGAGAAGACGGTTGTTAGTGTTACATGGAGTTTCTCTATGCAAAGACTCAAATGTCCTAAGACAGATGATGAGCATGAGAGAATGGATGGGATGCCATTTGCTTCGGCAATTGGATCCATTATACCATGATAAGTACTAAGCCGGATATCTCTAAATGCTTGGAGCATGATGAGTAGATATCAATCCGCAACCGGTGAGAATCACTGGATGGCTGTGAAACAATTCTTAATGTACTTTAGAAGAACTAAAAGAATTGTTATGATCTATGGAGGGATGGAAGATGATCTCATTGTATATGGGTACACGGATGCATGCTTCCAAACCAACAAAGATGATAAAAGATCGTAATTGAGTTTTATAAATAATAGTGAAGCTGTAAGTTAGAATGGTTCCAAGCAGAGTACAGTCACTAATTCTACGACTAAAATCTAAGTATATTGCTGCATTGGATGCTGCAAAGGAAGTTGTTTGGATTAAGAAGTTCATTGTTGAACTTAAGATGGTTCCTAGTATTGCTAATCCAATAGACCATATTAGTGATAATAGTGGTGCTATTGAGCAAGCAAAGGAACCAAGGGCACATCCTAAACCCGAACACATACTTAGGCGTTTTCTTATCATTCGAGAAATCGTTGATAAGAGAGACGTACATATATGCAAAAGTACCTCATAATGATAACGTTACAGACACGCTAAACAATGGGACTTCCACAAAGCTAAACATGATGGTCATGTTAGGTCCATGGGTATTGGATACCTAGGGAATTGGGCCTAGGGCAAGTGGGAGATTGTTGGTGTTGGTGCCCTAGGCACGTTTGTTAAACGTTGTATGATTTATCATTTATTCATAATAATAAAGAGATAATAAGATTATTATTATGGCTCGTGTTTGCTTATAATAATCTCCGTCCCTAGAGCTTGTTAAGCACTAGTATAAAGGCTAAATGATCATGGGATGATCATGTTAGATTTATAAGTACTTGTTTGGAACAAGGTACTGGACATGACCCGCGGTATGAGATTTATGTCATGGTCGATGTCATATATAAATCTCATATTAGTTATGTCATTTGAATCCTTAGACATGAAGTTATTATAGTCTTCCACTTGATGAACATTATGTTTGACATATTCAAACGCTACCTTAACACGGTAGTTATAAAGGGTATGGTTGGCATAATCGGATTCACGTAGGGAAGAATAATAAGCTAAATGGATTTGTCCCTCTTCGGAGATATGTCAAGCTTGGGCCCCTCGAAGGAATGATGTTGATGAAATGTTTGGCCAAACTTAAATGGATTGATTGGATCAATGTCATTTGGATTATCAACATATTCGGAATCGAGAAAGTATTGAACAATACAAGTTGACTTGTTGACCATGACTTGTGTTCAATGACATCGTGGACAAAGGGATTATGACATGTTCTAAAAGGAATACGAACTTGTATCTAGTTATACTATTTGGGTAGGTATGACGGTTTGCTAGAACCTAATCATATCTTATGGTTTCATGTTTGAACCCATTTCCAACTTAGTATAATCCTAGAGGGTCACACACAATAGAACGAATCCTAAATAAGGACTATATTGGAAATTGTGGAAATTTGGAAATTCTGGAAAAATGGGCAAGTGGGCGACCGCCCAAATTGTACTGGGCGGCCGCACAGCTTGAGTCATTTTGTACCAGTTTGTTCCAGATGACTTGGGCGACCGCACAAGTGTTCTTGGGCGGCCGCACAGTACTGCCGGGGACTGGTTTCCTAATTCCAAAAGGAAACAAATTATGGAAACGTTTTGGACTTTCCTAACTGAGATTCCTTGCGGGTTTAGACATAAGTTACCTATTTGGAATAGGTCTAACTTGTATTTAAAACATCCCTAAGTTGGCTAAAATCACTACCAATGTTTGTGTAAGTTTTCAAAAGAGTTTTGAGAGAATTATTTTATTCTAAGAGATCCTAGATTGAAGAACAAAATTATACACAAATAATATTCCATATAGTTCATGTTTAATTATGAAAACGTGTTTCATAATTTGGTCTAGCAACCAAGATCAAGTGTTCTTGATATTCGTTCGCGTGTGGATACCGCTAGAGGGTGAAATTCATCATCTTCAAAGTTCGTGATTCTTGCTTTGTTCGTGATCAAGATTTCAAGCTTCTGTCGAATTCAAGGTTGCAAATTCAAAGTCATCAAGGGTTAGTTTTTCTAGTATTCATATTGTTGTATTTGACTTAATCATATGAATGGATCTATGGGCTTTGGGTTTCATAAAATTTAAATGCTTAATTCCGCTGCGCATGTGTCTACGAAACCCAACACCACGAGATCTAGGAACTACTTCTAAACCCTAAACTTTAGGTAAATATTCCCATGATCAGTAATTCTCCAATGATGAATATGAGGACTACACATTGATCTTATCGATGGTACAATCATTATTCTAGGATGTGATCATCTTGTATGATTCTTTCTTCTCCCCCTTCATTATGCATGATCCCGCTTCTTCTCTCTATTCCGATTATGTGCGAACTACGCTGACCTGAGCTTCTCACACGAGAGGAACGTAGGAAATCTTCGGATCCGGTCTCAATCACTAACACACTACTAACACATTCATCATGATAGAAAGTCCGACTTCTCGGGCGATAGGAGTGATAACTTGATATTCTTCTCTTGTCGTAACTTGACCCCCGAACCCTCTTTGTTAGCTGTTTCTCAATGTTTTAGCTCAATAAAAACAACGTGGCGACTCTTAATAAAATTAAATGCCAACTTGAATATCCTAATCCCATAGAAAAGATAAATAAAAGAAAGACTTCCCGTGCGTCGCCCGCATTCGGAAAGGGGTATTCACACAATTCTTTTCAAATACTCCATAATCTTCCAACAGTTGTTTCATCCAGATGATTTGAGAGTAACAGCTTCCAACTGCAATGTATTCAGCTTCAGCAGTTGAGACTGAAACCGATGCTTGTTTCTTGCTGGACCATGATACTAGCCGAGTTCCAAGGAACTGACAAGTACCACTTGTTGGTGTTGTATGCTCTAGGCACGTTATGTGAACGATTAATGTTATCTATTGATTATGTTTTAATAAAGATATTGAATGTTTGATTATTATATCCTTTGCATGTTTATTATAATAATCCCCATCCCTAATAATTATGATTAATTGTTAGTATAAGTTTAATAGATAATCATATGATGATTATGGTGTATGGGATACAATTAAACTTGTGGGTATTTGTTGGAGAACTAATACTGGACTGACCCGTATGAAATTTATGTCATGGTTACAATGTCATAATTAAATCTCATATAGTTATATCACTTGAATCTTTAGACCTGAGATTATTATAGTATTCCACTTGGTGAACATTATGTTTGATAAATTCAAACGTTACCCCTAACCGGGTAGTTATAAAGAATATGATTGGCATAATCAGATTCATGTAGGGAAGAGTAATAAGTCAAGATGGCATTTGTTCCTCGTCAAGAGAGATGTCAAGCTTTGGCCACTCAATGAATGGTATTGATGAAATGCATGGCCGTGCTCAAATATGATTTGTTGTATCAATACATTCAGGATCGAGAAAGCATTGAACAATGTAAGTTGACCATTGACCATGGCTTACGTTCAATAGATATCGTGAACAAAAAGATTGTGATATGTTCTATTAAAAGGAGGTGAACTTATAAATTTATACTAATTGGGTAGGTATGACGGTTTGCTAGAACCTAATCTTATCTTATGGGTTTATACCGATTACCAACTTAGTATAATCCTAAAGGGTCACACACATTAGAACGAATCTTAAAATGACTTAATTGGAATTAAGGGTCGAAGGGCCTTTGAGGAATATTAGGAAGATTAGAGGAGAAAACTGGAAACAGGGGAGGTCCGGTCGGACCTGGTAAAGGACCCGGCTGGACCACGTGTGAACCCACTGCTAGACCCGGGCGGACCTCAAGTCCTGTTTGGACTAGGTTTTTCCAATACGTTTTCTTACGGGTTTAATCACTTGTTACCTATTTGGAATAGGTCTAACAAGTATATAAACAGCCTCTAATCAGCCTAATCAGTCCTATTGCTTTGTGACAACTTTCAAAGAGTTTGAGAGATTATATTCTTGTTCTAAGATCCCAAAGTGAAGAACAAGATATCACACATTAATTCTATATAGTTCATTGTGAAAGCAAGTTTCATAAATTGGTCTAGCAACCAAGATCAAGTGTTTCTTGATATTCGTTTGTGGTGTGGATACCGTTAGAGGGTGACGCTTATCATCTTCAAGTTCCTGATCTTGTTCGTGATCGTGTTCGTGATCAAGTCTAGAAAAGCTCCACCGAATTCAAGGGTGCTAAGGAAATGCTTCAAGGGTTAGTATTCTAGTATTCATTGTAGATGTATTTGATATAATCATATGAATGGATCTATGGGCTTTGGGTTTCTATAAATTTTAAATGTTATATTCTGTTGCGCATGTTGCCTCGAAACCCAACACCACTTGTACTCTTTCTATCAATCTTACAAGCTACAAAGTCAGCATCTGAATAACCTAATAAATCAAATGAAGATTCTTTGGAGTACCAAAGTTCAAGGTTAAAAGTGCCACATAAATATCTAATAATATGTTTAACAGCTATAAGATGAGATTCTCTAGGATCAGCTTGAAATCTAGCATAAACACAAACACTGAACATGATATCTGGCCTACTTGCAGTTAAGTAAAGAAGAGAGCCAATCATACCTCGGTAGAGTGTTTGATTAATTTTTTTTACCTTTTTCATCATGATCTAAACTACAGGCTTTTGTCATTGGGGTATCAACTAGATTTGCAGTTTCAAGTCCAAATTTCTTGATCAAGTCTTTGGTGTATTTGGCTTGGTTGATGAAGAGTCCATTATAACATTGCTTGATTTGGAGTCTGAGAAAGAATGTCAACTCTCCTATCATACTCATCCCAAAGTTACCTTTCATTAGTAGAACAAAAAATAATATCATCAACATAAATTTGAACTAATAAAGACTGACCTTTGTGTTTAGCAATAAATAGAGTTGTATCAATTTTACCTCGAGAGAAGCCTTGTTCAATAAGAAATTTAGATAGAGTGTCATAGCATGCTCTTGGACCTTGCTTGAGTCCATACAAGGCCTTCTTGAGCTTGAAGACATAATGAGGGAATTTGTTTTCAAATCCTAGCAGTTGGGCTACATAGACTTCCTCTTGTAGTTCCCCATTTAGAAATGCACTCTTCACATCCATTTGATATAGCTTGAAATGTATATGCCAAGAACAATCTAATGGCTTCAAGTCTGGCTACAGGGGCAAAGGTTTCATCATAATCTATTCCTTCTTCTTGCCTATAACCTTGAGCAACCAACCTAGCTTTGTTTCTTGTTATAGTACCATTTTCATCCATCTTGTTTCTGTATAGCCATTTTGTTCCAATTACAGTGTGATCCTTGGTTCTTGGAACTAGAGTCCAAACGCTGCATCTTTCAAATTAATTAAGCTCTTCTTGCATGACAGCTACCCAACTTGGATCACTTAGAGCTTCCTCAACCTTCTTGGGTTCCATTTGAGATAATAGGGTAGTTGAGAACAAACCGAGGTTATCTCTATGAGTTAAGCTACCTCTTGTTTGTACACCAGAATTAATAGGACTAATAATGTTTGTAGTTGGATGGTCTCTATGCTCATTGATTTCTGGAGGGAGGTTTTCATGAACCACTATTTCTTGAAGATTTTCTAAAGGAGGATTTTCTTGATAATCATTGAAATTTTCATTGAAGGTGAGTATTGGAATTGGTTGAACTACTTGAATGGGATCAGAAGATAGTGGTTCTATAGCAAAACCATGTGATGTTTGATTTGGTGCGGTTGGAGGACCTGATGGAGCAGTTTGAGTAGGATGGTCATCAGTCGCTATATGATTTGGATAGTTTGTAACTGCCTCAAAATCACTAAAATCATCAGCAACATTTGGAGCCATATGTGGCTCAAGAAGATCATGTTAATCAAATGTAACATGGACACACTCTATAATTTTTAAAGATGTCTTATTGAAACAATGAAAAGCTTTAGAATGTTTAGCATAACCAACAAAAATACCTTCATCGACCTTAGCATCAAATTTACCTCGATGCTCTCTGCCATTGTATAAGATATATGACTTGCATCCAAATATCTTGAAGAAGGAAATGTTGGGTGGTCTACCTCTCCACAATTCATAAAGAGTTTTGTTGTGGTCTTTGATGATGAGGGAGCGGTTCTGAGTGAAACAGGATGTATTAACTGCTTCGGCCCATAAGTACTTGGGAAGCTTTGCTTCAGCAATCATGGTTTTCCCATCTTTAATCAAAGTCCTGTTCTTTCTTTCTACTACTCTATTTTGTTGTGGGACCCCAGTGACAGAGAAGTTATGATCAATTCCATGATCATCACAATATTGGGCAACACCATTGTTTGTAAATTCGGTTCCATTATCTAAACGCACACTTACAATGTCATCCAATTTTTGAGTTTGGAGCTGTCTAAAGAGAGCGATTATGATGCCATAAGTATCATCTTTTGAGGCCAACATTTCCACCTATGTATATCTTGAATAATCATCAACAACCACCAAAGTATAGTGGTTTCTTCCTATACTTGCGGTTTGGACAGATCCAAATAAGTCTATGTGAAGCATTTGTAAGCAGCTGTTCGTTGAAGGTGCGATTTTGCTGGGGAAAGACTGTTTGGGCTGCTTACCAAACTGCCATGCTTTGCTTTTCTTATCATGATGGTCAGCCATTTTGGGTAGTCCCTTTACAAGGTGTAGACACCCCATTTTGAACTCAAAGTTATGATTACACTACTCTCGTGTCTCGCCTTCGTGTTTTGATGAAAGCTCGTCAGTTTCATCATGTTTCGTTAGGTTTCTGACTGATTATGTTAGTTTTGGGCTTAACTGACTAACGGAACAGCTGAGGAGGGCAAAACTGTAAATCTTCACCTCAATCTCTCGTACAAGAGATCGGATCTCTTGTACGAGGGATCGATCCCTTGTACGAGGGATCTCCTCTAGATTCAAGTATTTTGCAGTTTCCTTCTCCATTTCGACCTCTTTCTTCACCAAATCTCTCCAAATCTGGGGAATATCAGTAAGAGACTTCCTGGAGGTTTCCTATTGATTCCTTACCTAATTAAACCTCTCTACTTGGTCCCTAAGCAATCTAAGCCTATAAATAAAGAGTCTCTCACTTCTAATGCTGGTTAATGGTTCCTAGTCATCCAAAAAGAGGTTAACAATTCTCTAATCAATCCTTCTCCAAAGAATCCCATTTTTATTCCTCCCTCACACCTAAACACCATCAAAAAGTCATCTTTTCAAGCCAAGTTCATCACAAAACTCTTGGATCTTCAAGGCCTTAGTCAAGGCCATCAATTGGAATCTCAAGAGCGCTTTAGGTAAACTCCTACGCTTTTAATCTCTACTTCCCATCTCTTTCTTTGTTTTAGAGTAGTGTAATCCCATCAAAAGGATCAGCCTAGCGCCTCTCCAATCCATGGAGATTGTCTCGAAGCACATGATCCGACATTTCAATAATTAAGAAATTAATTATTGTCTTTATTTGTTTAACTTGTTCTTTATTTGATTAAAAACACCTAAGCAAGACCAATCCTAGATTGGGTGGATTGGGTGCTCCTTGACCTTCCCAATCCATAATTTAACCCCCTAACTCAAGAATCTCACGGTCCGTGTTCCGTTCAACAACATGGTGGTGACTCTCAAATCAAAAAGGCGAGCGGGTATCTTCTCGGGTGCAAACAGTGGAGACTCCCCTGGGAATAATTTAAGTGGGTTAGACTTGCGTACAAATTAGGTGGTTTTAATCTCTGTAATTTTCTGCTAAAAATATATTTTTTCTGAATTTTTCTGTGAATTTTCGGACTATTCTGTTTTAAATCTGCTCTGTTTTAAATCTGGTCTTCGGAAGAGATGTCCCGTACGAGACATCTGATGCCTTGTACGAGGCATCCCTTTTTAAGCCGCCAAACACACATCTTATTTGGAAAAGTTAAGGTTCAATCATTGTGTCATGATTGACCAATGATTGCTAATGATTAAATCTCCTTTTAATCATTTGCAATCATTGGATAATCATGAGTAATGATTAGGCCATTAAAAAAAAACAAAAACAAACAAACTAAACTGGCGGCTGGTTATTAAAAAAAAAATAAAAAAATTGCAGTTTGGTCCCTGCACTTTAGAACTGCAGTTTGGTAACTGAGTTCCAAAATATTACAGTTTGGTCCCTGCACTTTTAAAACTGCAGAATGGTCCCTGTATTCTAGAAAATTCCAGAATACTCCCAGATTTTCAGAAATTCCAGATCAGTCCATGGATCTTTAAAAAAAAAAAAACTTTGCTTGTATTTACTCCGTCCCCATATGTGCAAAAAATTGTTTATGTCATATACATGTATTGTTTTTGCGCTAACATCTTTTGCAGGGGAGTATAAAAAAAATGAATAAATTAGGGATGACTACTGTACTCATTCCCTAGTTTATTTTGCACCCGTTAATGGGTAATGCAAGAACTGTGAGTACTTCAGTCTCTCTCTTCTATGTGCTCCTACGTGCTTATGTGCTCTTCCTCTTCTCAAAAATCTTTGCAAACTCGAACTACGTTGATCTGAGTCTCTCTTTCTTTTTCTGAAGATTGAGAGAAACGTAGGCAACCACTTTGGTCCGGTCAAAATCTTTTACTTGCTTTAAAAAAAAAATCTCTCTTTTCTCGCTGACACCTAGATCTTGACTCTCACACACGTGCACGCATGTAGAATAATTGCACTACATACCCTATAAACCCGGGTCCCAATCGGAGGACGGATGTCGGTCAGCACCCCCACTCAACGAGTGGCCCTCGCTGGTCTCTCCAAAGATGGTGTACCCACTCCGTGACACGCTCCTAGACTGTGTTCATGGGGAGCCTTAGCCGTAAGCCCTGCATCAACCTCATGCATACATACTAGTCAATAGGACACTCCTTGTGACCGGTCGGTTTGATTCTTAAGATTTTTTTAATCTTTGCCCAAGATAACGCTTTTCATACAATCTATAATCCTCCCTTCATGATTTCTTGACGAATGTCCCTTCGGAAAATTGTTGAACAAAGGGTTACGATGGTGAGATGAGAATTTTTCTACGAGGATTCGAGTCTAGTCTCTCTCTCCGTCAAGATCCTGCGTTTGACAAAGTCCCTTTTGGTTGTCCCTTACAAGAATTCATAAGGTTTGATTGCATAAACGGCGTTGTTTAACAAAGTGCAAAACAATTACAAAATCACTTAGGTTTGGCTAAATTGAATGGTGGATTCCGATGAGAATATGGGACCTTTGCCCAAATTGTCCGTTTGGGAGAGTGCAATGCAGGTGAAAAACAAGGGGCTCATATTCTAGGGTGGCATAATCCACTATTCCAGAATATTAGATAGAAACCCCCCAAAATGGATTATGTAACGCCCATCCTTAATCTCGTTAAATATTTGACTTACTTGTTAAATACTTGAACTTGCATATTATGTGTTAGTTTTACTTGAGTTAATTTCTTAACTGCTTTAGAATATTAAGGTGGTTAAATGTCTAGTTTTGACTTTTGGGTCATTTGTGAAAATGTGACTTTAGGGGCTTTTTTGTTAAAAGTAAAACTTGAGGGGCCTAGGTGTCATTCTTGAAAAGCTCCAAGTATATCAACTTGTTTGTTTGCCTGAGAAAGGCATTTCATCCCCAAACTTTCTCGTTCTTTCCTCTGTTCTAAAAGCTAGGGTTAGGTTTTTACCCTATTCTCGACTCCTCGAGTTTAATTATCCCTCTGTTCTTGATTCCGATCCCGGATAAATATTCGTGGCGTTGAATAGAGCGTTCCAGGCCGATCATAAATTTATTTGGGTAACTTTGATTTTTTACTAGGTAAGTTATTAGCTCCCCCTTGCTTGTAATAACATTCATATATGTTATTTCTGATACTTGTGCTTGTCAATTTCGTGTTTGGGGTGATTTTTGTGGTACTTGTAATTTTGGGACAACGGGAGTATAAATATACTGTACGGGAAAAGAAAGTGTAACTTGGAATAGTTGTTTAAGCATGTATGCACTTTGGGTATGTTAAATTGTTAATAGAAAGTTACTCCTACGCTTGGGATGGAGAATTCTTAAGCCTGGAAAGAAATTGAGTGTTGCTGAAAATCGCACCAGGCGCCCGCCTGGTTATCCGTCGAGCGCCCGCCCATTTCATCAGAAGTTTTGGTTTCAAAAGTGCTATAATGAGCGGCCGCCCAGTCCATTGTAGGCGCCCGCCCGGTCCCCTGTTTCAACAAAAGAGTTTTAAATCTAAATTGAAATGAAAGCTTACCCTTCCTAAGGCATAGAGCCTTAGTATAAGATGTCCTAGCATGTGTATATGTACCTTTTGGGGCATTAGAATTTAGTCTTGAACATGAACACTTATAGAACTCAAATGAGAACTTAAGTATAAGAGTAACAACTCTTTTATATGTCTTGAAAGTGCTATGAACAAGCACTAATGTGTTATACTTGTTTTGAAACCAATAATTGTGCACCTTAGGGGCATTAGAACAAAGTTTTAGACTTGAACATCCAAAGAATTGGATTAAGACTTGAATATAAGATAATAAAATCTTGTACATGACTTGAACATCCAAAGAATTGGATTAAGACTTGAATATAAGATAATAAAATCTTGTACATGACTTGATGCCAATACATATGTATGGTAATGAACTAGAAAGTTCTATGAACAAGCACTAACTTGTATGAGACATGTTCTTGTTGTGTGTGTGCAAACATTGCATATAGTTGCTTGATAACAAGGTGACTTCTTGATTACTTGAAGCATGTTCCTTGTTGAGCTAGTCCACTACTTTTGGATTAGTTCTTCTCCCGTAGTTCAAGTAAATACCTACTTGTACATTCTTGTGTGAGTCCAGCTGGTTCTCCTTGCTTGTTCGGAAATATATAGGTTCACGCTTATCGCGAGAGCTGGGGCTTAAGTGATAATCGGGTCCCTATGTATTTGCGCTTGACCCCTTACTACCGGCCATAGTAAGGGCATAGCTTCCTTGATTGGAGCAATACGCCTGACTTAAGTGAATGCTAAACTCTTGAACACCTCGTGAGTCTTGATCTTGGGAATGACACTGGTTACCGCGTCTTCTGATATATACTGAAAAATCAGTTTCTTGTTATTGATCGTGATTGTCAAAAGTAATACAAGCTATGACAACAATGGTATTCTTGGGAGGGATAAGGAAGGAAGCAATATCCTTTATAACTTGCTTGTTTAGCCTTATGTGCTACTTGATGAGTGGCTTAGCCTCTCATATACTTGTTACTTGATGATACTTGATACTTGATACATGATTACTTGAGTATCTACTTGAATTGCATGATAACATGTCATGTAGTTGCATCTAATAGCTTACTGAGACTTATCTCACCCCGTTTCTTGTTTAATTGTTTTCCTTAGATCAAAGGAAGGCTAGTGATAGTGCGCAGTGAGGCTCGACATAGCTGGGAGCTTACTACGCAGGTGGTTATTCTTTTGGGGCTTGTGTCCTTTTACACTTTGGTGAGGACGATGTATTATGGGTTTTGTAACTCAGTATATTTGGGTAGACTTGTTGTCTCTTGTTTTCTCTAGACATCTTGTAATGCTAGCTTATGTGCTAGGCATATCTTCCGCTGTGTATGTTATCGCGACCCCGACCCCGCGGGCCCGGAGTGCGCGAGCTGGACGTCGACTTAAACAAGAAACTCTAAAATAATGAAGATAAAAATTTCCTTTTATACAAAAAGATGATAACACAAAGTTTTGAAATCCAACTTGAACAACAAAATTTAAACTAGTATAAGCTCCACAAGCTCACACTCAAAATAATAAAATATACAAATTCTAATGATGTCAAGTTTGGTACAACTATTCCCAAAAAGGTTACACATTTATGTAATGTAAACCCACCAATACAACTTGCCCCAAAAGCTCAACCCTCGCGACGTCCTCCTCGTGATCAGCGAGTCTAATCCCTTCCTCCTGGGAGGGGGGGTTAAGGAAAAACAAAGATAAAAGAAAGGGGGTGAGATAAATCTCAATAAGTCACTAATGCAACTACATGACATGCTATGATGCATTAAGCAATAAACAATAATAAATATCACTTAGCACATAGCATTTATCAATTAACAGATAGCAGCGGAAATAAACAATTAACAAAGGATATTAGCCAAGGTTTCCCAACTGATATAACCAAATAAAGGTCGCTGCGCAGCTTCAATAATCAACAATCAACATCTTCATAGTAGCATGAAAGCTTGAAGAGAAAATCCCCAGTACCGGAACCAATAACAAAGTAACGTGCCACAAAGGGCGGGAGCCATGCCACAAAGTCATGCTCCAAAACGTGTAGCTAGAATACTCACAAAAGGAGCTAGCTCATCCCATCCAAGGCCAATCTGGATGAGGAAAAAAGGACCAATGGGCGATGCTATACTGGACTTGGCTTGAGCCATTATAGCATTATCCATTGCCTGACTCGAACATAAATAACCAGCTGGACTTTCAAATAAATGCTAAGTAATAAATACTAGCTTAAATAAACCACTAATGATTCCAAAGTAGGAAACCATTTCAAATAAATCACTACAAGGTAAACCAATCCAAGCAACTCATCAAAGATGTCCAACATTCTCAAAACGATATTTAATCAAATTCCATAACATATTTATTCACAAAGGAACCAATTCCAATTAATAAGGTGATCCACGATGTTAACTTAAGTTAATTTGAGTAAATAAACTTAAACTAGGAAGCCACTTTGTCTTAAACAAGTAAAAAGGAAGATTTCTGGAACAGGGAGCGGGCGGGTGCCTGGAGGTGGTCGGGCGCGCGCTTATTCCAACAGAAGGTTGGCAACGGGAAAAAGGGTGGGTAGGCGGGCGCCTGGCTCAAGTCGGGCGGGCGCCTGGTCTGCATTCAGGCCGGGAAACAGAGCTGGGATTTCGCCATTTTCGAACCCAAACCAAATTTCTCACAAATCAACACTCCCAACTTGATCCCTAAAGTAACCAAACAACATATAACTTAAAGGGGACCTAAATAACACCATTTATCAACCAAAACCAAGAACAAATCACAACATTCATAACATTCACCATTTTTATCAAAAACCCAAATAAATTCCAAATAAATTCCAAACTCAATAAAACATCAAATATTTCAACTAAAGCATTATATGAACATGAAATGAACACTTTAGCATAAAAATGGGGGAAAAGCAACTTACTTGAACTTTCTCAAAGATGACGGAATTCAAATATTTTTGGTTCTACGCGATCCTATCGGCGATCTAAACACATTTCATAAAATGAGAAATAAGAAAGGATGAGAGGAAGAGGATGAAAATGAAGAGAGAAGGGAGATAAGAAACTTACCCAAACCAAGGAGAGAGAGAGAGAGATTATACTGGGAGAGAGGGAGTAGGGTGAGGAAGAGAGTGAGGGAGAAAGAAGAGTAGGGAGGGAGTAGTTAAAATCATTTTCAAAAACTTACACTTAGGCCCCCTCACTACTAACACATAACCCAAACCAAATTCCCTACTACCCACTTAACACAATATCAACCAAATAATGCTAAACACAAATTAATATTATGAGATATAAAATGCGCACATAAATATTTAAGTCAAATAAATAAATAAATAATTAATTATTTATCAATAAAATAGAGACGGGTTTTCGGGTCGTGACATTCACTCCCCCTTAAAGAAAATTCGACCCGAATTTTAACGAGACTTACCCGAATTAAAAAGCCACGGATATTTCCTCTCTATCTCATCACGAAGCTCCCACGTCGATTCTTCAACATTATGATTCTTCCAAAGGACTCTAACCAGCGGAATACTTTTGTTCCTCAACTCTTGGACTTTGGCATCAAGAATCCAAACCGGTCGTTCCTCGTAAGTCATATCAGGCTCTATATCCCCTGGTACCCTCGGTAACACGTGAGATGGATCATGAACATACCTCTGAAGCATAGAAACGTGAAAAACATTATGTAACCGGTCCAAAGATGATGGTAACGCAAGACGATATGCTAGAAGTCCCACTTTCCCCAAAATCTCAAACGGTCCAACAAACCTCGAAGCCAATTTACCCTTCTTCCCAAACCTTCGAATACCAACCTTCGGGAACACCTTCAAGAACACAAAATCACCGGTCTGAAAACTAAGATCACGTCTTCGGTTATCTGCATAGCTCTTCTGTCGACTCTGGGCCGTCATCAATCGATCCCGGATAACTCTAACTTTCTCAACTGAATCCTGAAGCAAATCAATACCCACGATCTTCGCTTCACCGACCTCATCCCAACAGATAGGCGATCTACATTTTCTCCCATATAAGGCCTCATAAGGTGCCATCTCGATACTAGCCTGATAACTGTTGTTGTTAGAGAATTCCACTAACGGTAAATGTCTATCCCAAGAATCGGAAAAGTCTATCGAACAAGCTCGCAACATATCCTCCAAAATCTGAATGGTCCTCTCGGATTGACCATCGGTCTGAGGGTGAAAAGCTGTGCTGAATCGCAAATCTGTACCCAAAGCTTCCTGAAACGCCTTCCAGAATCTAGAAGTAAACCTCGGGTCTCGATCTGACACAATACTAACCGGAACCCCATGCAATCTCACAATCTCATCAATGTAAAGGGTCGCAAGCTTCTCTATCGAGTATCTGATATCAATCGGTAAGAAATGGGCACTCTTGGTCAATCTATCCACGATCACCCAAACACTGTCATACTTCCTACGGGTACGAGGTAGTGTAGACACCCTGCCTTGGACCGCTCACCCCGATTGCACATTTGATCTTGTGTTTCTCCCCGTTTTAAGTGTTTCTCGTTAGTTTCTGTCACTTCCGTTAAGTTCCTGACTGACTTCGTTAAGTCCAGGGACTAAACTGAATGACAGGGCTGACTTTCTAGTCCATTCTGTCAAAATTGCCTTCTCTGAGTCGCGCGCCTCCGACAGGAGGAGCCAGGCGCGCGCGCCTCCCGCCCCCAAAGCAGGAAGCGCGCGCCTCTGGGCGTCAGTTACAGATTTCTGGCCAGGATTCTCTCCCTTGCTCAATTTACAGGATTTTGCCCGGGAAGGATTTCTTGGTGACTGAGTTTTGGCACCAAAAACACCCCTCTTTCACCTATAAAAACCTCCCTTTACCTCCATTTTCAAGGACCGAAAATTGAACTTACAAAAACTATACCAAAACCACTTTCTAAAAGTTTTCCAAGGATCTCATCAAGCAATATTTTAAGGTCTTCAAATTGTAGGTAATAGTCCATCTTTTCCTTTTTTTTCTACTTCATCTCCTCTCTCTCTCTTTTACTCTAATCAAATGTGCAATCACCCAAATCATTTTGGGACATGACTCTAATGATCACCTCATCTCATTGAGGTTGGTTAAGGAGTTATCACCTACATTCCAAACTCTATTTTAAACCCTCCTTTTTATGACTTAAAGAAGAAGAAGAAGAACGTTATTATTCATGTAGATTTTGATCAAGCAAGACCAACTTTAGTTGGGCGAGATGGGTGTTTCGGTACTTCCCATCTCGTAATCTAACCCCCGAACCTCAAAACAAAGAATCTCTGTTTTCGTAATCAAACTTAGGCTATAATCAATAGGTTTTTCTTATGTTCCTCAAAACATAGGTGGCGACTCTAAAACAAGTTAGACATCCTAGGATAATTCACCGCTCTAGCCTAAAGTTGTGGTTTCCCGGGGTATCTACAGTGGCGACTCTGCTGGGGAGATTTTGAGGGTTAAACTTGCAATCTGATCAAAATCTACATCTTTTCTGGGCATTCTGATTCCTGATGGGGGAGGCGCGCTTCTGGCCTCTTCAGCCTAAGGCGCGCGCATCCCGCATCAAGGACCAGAATCGCTCACTTCTTCATGTTCTTCATCTTCTTCTTCATGTTCTTCATCTTCTTCTTCTGCTATTCTGCACTAATCATTTCTTCAGGGGTTACAATATGAACATAGGACCAGGGCAATCCCCTGAGTCCAAAATCTGACATTTTGACAGGGGTGCCCAGAAGCGCGCACCTCCTAATAGCTTTGCGCCATGCGCGCGCGTCCCGCATCAACACTCAGAGGCGCACGCTTCTGGGTTGGTTCCCAGAACAGAAACATGTTTTCAGTGACTGAGCAGAACAGTGGGGTGTGGGCACAGTTGCCTGCATCAGAACAGAATTGAACCCTCGGACTGTTTTAATTTTGTGTTTTATTTACCGGTCACACGGGTGATTCGGGAGTTGTAATTTATGTGCTTATGTGTTTTGCTTGTTTTCTTTCTTTTCAAAAAAAAATAAAAAATAAATAAAAAAATTTGTCACTTGTTAGACCTCACACTACATGCACATATTCCTATGAACTGCTCACTATCGAGTCGCACAAGTCCAACCCCAAACCCGTCGAGGCCCGTCCTAGAAAGTTTCAAGCTCCACTCGACCTTGGCTCTTTCGAAGCGGTAAACCTCAACCCGTGGCGTAGTTCAAGACTACATGCCGGGGGTGACCTTTGAGCCTCATATTCAAGCCGAGCACAAGCCACACAATTCTAGTTAAGGTCTAACACTCCGTGACTCAAGTCGGTTTCCATGTACCGAGATTTCCCTAAACTAATGTCTTTAAATCATACATGCCAACTTGTTGAAACGGACGCAATAAAAATCCGTCCCCAAAAGTGGTTATTTTGGACGAAAATAAAAATCCATCCCCGCATGTATCCTTTACTACATTAATTTAGTTTAATCCCGATACATGTAGGATTCACAAGCGCGATGGAATCCGATGAGTATATGGGACCGCGAGATGGTCTATATACTAGTGTGACGATTCCATTATTTTCATAGAAACCCCAAAAGGGATCCATTCCCTCCGACTTATAAAAAAAAAGAGTCTTTTCTTATGTGGTTCGAGTCGTGTGCCCAACTGTGTGTTCTAAGCCTCTTCATGGACCGCAAGTGTTACTTAAGACTGACAAGGGCCTCTTCTGCAATATAGGTTCAATTGGTACTTACAGAGTCTACCGGGATTCGGCAAATCGGTTAGTCCGTGAAGAGATCACTCCAACAGCTACTACATCAACCATGACCGGCAGAAGCAACACCATGTCTCTCGAACAGCTCTCAACCATGGTCCAACTCCTCCAAGAACAAGTCTCCACCCTTAATAAGGAGGCACAAAGCAAAGACGACATTTGGCAATCCCACCTCGATAGCCAAAGGGAGGCCCACGAGGCCGAGATGGAGCTAATGAAAGAAAAGCTCACTAACCTTGCCAAGGGGAAGAACAAGAACAATGATGACGAATCCGAATGGACCGAGGGTTTGTTCAAAAGTACGTATGTCAACACCCGCACCAAGAAAATGGGAGAACCAAGTTCCGAGAACAATGAGCCCAAAATGGTGGATTCTATCATGGCCTACATCGACCAAAAATTCAATGGGCTCAACATGGGGGAAGGCTCCGACACAAGCCTTTATCAATCATCCATCCTCATGAGTACTATGGCCGCTCTTCCCGATAAGTTCAAAATGCCCGACATAAGCAAATTCAAGGGCAACTCTTGTTCTATGGCTCACATTGAGACTTATATTTGGGCAATGGTTCCGAAAAAGGTCTCCCCCAAGGTGATGGCTCAATGCTTTCCTCTCACTCTCGAAGAGGCGGCAAAAGATTGGTATGCTACTCTCCCACTCATTGTCTGTCTCGATTGGGACTCCGCCATGCTTGCCTTCAAGAACCAATACCAAGGCAACACCACTCATCGGCCCACAAGGAAAGAGCTCGAGAATACCACTCAAAGAGACAACGAGTCCTTCATTGACTTCACAAGGAGGTGGAATGACAAACTCTCTGAAATTGTTGAGAGGCCGAACACAAAAGAGCAAATGGACATCTTTCTCAAGTGTCTCAAGATTGATCTCCGCACCCACCTAAGTGGGGCTTGCTACTCCGACTTCTCCCAAATGTATGAGGCAGGGGTACGCATGGATGACTTGCTCAAGGAGATTAAGAAAACCACTCCTACTTACCGATACAAGGCCGCTTCCAACTCTACAAAAGAGGCCTCAGTCAACGCCGTCACTATCGCCAAGGGGAATTACAAAAAGGTTCCTCCACCCCAAGGGAAGAAGTCCCGAAATGACCGTGTCTATACGCCTCTCCAAGGCATGACTCAAACCGAAGTGTTCGAAGTCCTCAAAGCAAAGGGTCAAGTCACACCCGTGCAAGGGTACCAACCCAAGACGGTCCACCCCAATCATGCTCACCACAAATATTGTGGCTACCACCAATATAGTGGCCACACCACCGAGGATTGCTTTGTTCTCCGCAATGTCATTCAAGATCTCATAGATAAGAAAGAATTTGTAATGGCTAGAGATAGGAGAACTCGAGGGGACCACCCATTCAATCCCAATTGTGAATGGGGGCTCCAATGTTATGAATAAACTTGACAATTCTTGTTATGTAGTGACTTACGATGAGGTAATGAGGGAAGTAATAGAGAATAGGAAAAAGAAGCAAGATGGGAACGTCAACATGCTAACTCGATCCGGTCGAGTCATAGCAAGCAACCCTTCCACTTCCGCACCGAGCTCCTCTTCTCAAAGGCCCCAAGCTCGCGACACTCCCGAAGACCCTCTACTTGTCCAACTCAAGAAAACTCAAGCCAACATCTCTATTTGGGACCCATCGCATCCTCAAAGAAACACCGAGATCTTGTCATCCGCAATCTCGATGATACATCAGTTTCTCCCGATACTACTCCCGAGGACCTCATGGCAATGATCGGTCACATTCATTTTGGCAACGTCATCACCTTTGCCGATATGGACCTTCCACCATTTGGTTCCGACCACAACGAGGCTATTTACCTCAAGATACGAGCAAGGGGGAGGCCCGTTTTAAGAGTCTTAGTAGACGGTGGTTCCGCACTCAACCTCATGCGTGGCAGAATCATGGGCATACTAGGGCTTAAGGATTCCGATTTAAAGCCTTCTACTCAAGTAATCCGAGGTTATGACAGCACCGCCCGTACAGTCATGGGTATGATTGAAATAGACATTGAGTTTGGGAGCATGATCATGTCCGTTCCATTCCAAGTGCTTGACATCCCAGCCTCGTTCAACTTACTTTTGGGTCGACCATGGATTCACAGTGCTAATGCCGTACCGTCAACTCTCCACCAATGTGTCAAGATCCGAAATGGTGATGAAATAGTGACCGTCATGGCTGAAAACGTCACTATCCACAGAAAAGGTGAGCCCATCCAGCAAGTTCAGCATGGTTTACCAGACTCCACTCTCTCCGGCGTCTCAATCAACGCCATTGACAAAGAAGGGGGAAACGGATCATGGACCCCCAGCAATCACAATGTCCTCCGCATGATGAGGAATATGGACTACTTCCCTGGTTTAGGCCTAGGGAGATATCAACAAGGAATCCTACATCCCGTGCAAGTCCCATTTGTCAAGAACACATTCGGTTTGGGGTATGAGCCTTCCAAAGAAGACTTGAAACAAGAGCAAGCAATCATGAACGAAAGGGCCCGAGCTCGTAAAGAAGGTCGTCGTTATGAGGTCCCTAATCTAAGGCCTTACCGCAAGACGTTGAATGGTTATTTTGTCCGCCAAGGGGAAGACGTTCCATACATGATCTTTCCCGAGCCATGGGTTAACAATAAGGGTGTCAAAAAGCCCGGTCTCGAAATCTTCTCCGATTGTGAGATCCAGAAATCCGAAAGGGAACCAACTCCCATGTCGCCCCGTGAATGGTGGGGAAGGAAGGCGACTATAGAGTCCGAGACAGAAATCACCGTGGGGGAAGAACTGACAGATTTAGCCTCCATGTTCGAAGAGCTTGCCATGATGAATGAATGCCAAGTCAACGCCATCCATAACACCGTCATCATGAACGAGACTATCAGTGAGATCCCGCCAAGCTCCGAGCCGATCAACAATTGGTATTCAACAAAGGGGCCCGTGGTATCCGAAGAATTCTTAGTCCAAGAAATGGGTTGCATACCCCGCACCGCAACGAAGGAAGAGCGGCTCACACTTACTTTCGAGTCCGAGAATGTCTCTAATACCCTCACCCAAGAGGATTTGGAGGCCATAGCCGAGCGTGTGTTTCCTTTCTTTGCTAATGAAAAATTTGATATTTCTGAGTACCCTGAGATTGCAAACATCATAAATGATGAATTAGCTAATAATGAACTTAACGAACAAGTTAATAACGATTCAAATTATGATGAAATATACCACGAAAACACAACATACTTAAATGAACTTGCTCAACAAGTCCGTAGTCGTGGTGAGAATGGTCCAAAGGCTGACGAAGAATTGCATGTTGTTAATCTGGGTACCGACGAAGAGCCAAGGGAAACTAAGATCGGAAGCTTCTTCAAGGGAGACGACAGAGACAGATTGACTGCAATACTATGGGAATTCGTGGATGTGTTCGCATGGTCATACAAGGACATGCCGGGTTTGGACAGAAAGGTAGCGGAGCACAGGATTCCGATCAGAGAAGATGCCAAGCCAGTAAAACAGAAGCTCAGAAAGATCAAGCCAGAATGGTCTCTGCAGGTCAAAGATGAGATTGAGAAGCTCCTCAGTGTGGGTTTCATCAAGGTTATCGAGTATCCGACATGGTTAGCCAACATCGTGACAGTCAGAAAGGCAAACGGGAAGGTTCGAGTTTGCGTGGACTTCCGGGATTTGAACAAAGCTTCCCCAAAGGATGATTTTCCACTCCCCAACATCGACATGCTGGTCGACCCCACTGCTGCCTACGAGGTTCGCTCATTCGTGGATGGGTTCGCTGGGTACAATCAGATTCTCATGGCCGAGGAAGATCAACATAAGACAGCATTCACAACACCGTAGGGTACCTTTTGCTACACAGTCATGCCATTTGGGTTAAGAAATTGTGGGGCTTCCTACCAAAGAGCCGTGACGGACTTGTTCCACGACATGATTCACAAAGAAATCGAGGTCTATGTGGACGACATGATCATTCACTCCAAAGGGACCGATGGTCAGCATTTAATCGACCTCCGCAAGTTTTTCGAAAGGCTTCGTCAACACAAGATAAGGCTCAACCCTGCAAAGTGCACGTTCGGGGTTATCCGAGGAAAAGTCCTTGGTTATATGGTCACTGAAAGGGGAATTGAAGTAGACCCCTCCAAAATCAAGGCAATCATTCACATGCCTCCTCCAAGGACACAGAAAGAGATCAAAGGTTTCATGGGCAGACTGCAGTACATCATTCGGTTTGTGCACCAACTCACTTCCATGTGCGAGCCAATCTTCAAGCTACTCAAGAAGAATGTGGCTCTAGAATGGACCGACGCGTGCCAAGAAGCCTTTGACCAAGTGAAGCATTACTTGACATGCCCTCCTGTTCTAGTTCCGCCGCACAAGGAGAAGCCTCTTTTGCTCTATCTCACTGTCAATGGTGAGGCCCTAGGGGCTATGTTAGCACAAGAGCAACGAGAGTCCACAAAGGAGAATGCCATCTATTTTGTCAGTCGCCGATTCCAAGGAGGCGAAAAGAACTACTCTGTCCTAGAGAAGTCATGTGCAGCATTGGTTTGGGTGACTCAAAAGCTCAAGCACTGCATGGAAACTTTTCCGATCAAGCTAGTAGCAAAGGTGGACCCGCTCCGCTACATGTTCGAGAAGCCTTTCATGTCAACAAGAATAGCCAAATGGTACTTCATGCTCGCCGGCTACGATATCACTTACGTCACACTAAAATCCGTCAGGGGAAAGTGTTCAGTGACCAGCTTACCGAATTCCCGTATGACGAAGTGAAGGGGGAAGACGTACAGTTCCCCGACGAGCATTTTTTATTTGTACTGCAACCGAGGAAAATAAGTGGCAACTTTTTTTCGATGGCGCCGCCAATAAACACGGCTTTGGTATAGGAATATTGCTTGTTGATCCAAAAGACATCTACACTCCCATTGCCATCCGTCTGGAATTCGAAGCTACCAACAACATTGCTGAGTACGAAGCATGCATAGCAGGGCTCGAAGCAGCTCTCGAAAGAAACGTCACGGAACTAGAAGTATTCGGCGACTCTTTGCTCCTTATCAATCAGCAATCGGGTAAATGACGAACCCAAGACCCGACTCTCCAACAGTATGGTCAGCACCTTGAAGAACCGGTTGAACAATTCCAAGAGATCACTTTCAACTACCTGCCAAGGGATAAAAATCGCTTCGCCGATGCACTGGCCACCATAACTTCATTAGTCGAAATGCCAAAGGGAAAATGGTGAAGCCTTTCAAAATTGCCCGAAGGAACAGTCCGGCATATTGCATGAGTATCGAGATCAACGAGGTTCAAACAAACTCTCCGTGGTATTCGGATATCATGAATTTCCTCAAAGATGGAACTTATCCCGAGAATAGCAATAAGAAGTCTCAAGCAGCTCTGCAAAGGCTAGCCTCTCGGTACGTATTGATTGGGGACCGAGTCTATAAAAGGCACCACGACGGAATCAATCTCTTATGCGCCAATGAGGCCGAAGCTCAAGAGATAATGTGTGAAGTGCACGAAGGAGAGTGTGGACCCCACATGAATGGGTTTATGCTAGTCAAGAAGATACTCCGCATTGGTTACTATTGGAGCACTATGGAACGAGACTGTATCGAGAAAGTCAAAAAGTGTGCCAAGTGACAATTCCACGCTAATCTGCAACATGTTCCACCCTCGCAACTTTACAACATGGTCACACCTTGGCCTATCTCTTGTTGGGGGATAGACATCATCGGTAAAGTTCATCCTGCCGGGAGCAATGGGCAGTCATTCGTCCTAGTGGCGGTCGACTACTTCACAAAGTGGGTCGAAGCACAAGCCTATCGGACCCTCAACGCAAAGAAAGTGGCCGAATTTGTAAAGATTAATATCATGTGCAGATACGGCATGCCTCATGAAATCATTTCCGACAACGGCTCTCACTTTGAGAAAGAAATGGATGCACTTTTGGTAGAATACAAGATCACCAAGCACAAGTCATCTTCTTACCGTCCCCAAGCAAATGGCGCGGTTGAAGCAGCAAATAAGACCATCGAGACCATCGTCAAGAAAATGGCCTCAACAGGAAGGGATTGGGCCGAGAAGCTACCATTTGCATTTTGGGGCTACCGCACATCAATACGGTCAGCGACAGGAGAAACTCCGTATGCATTAGTCTATGGTTCTGAAGCCGTACTCCCAATCGAACTTGAAGTCCCATCTCTACGGGTCCTCCTCGAGAATCAAGTCAACGAGGTCGACTGGATGCAAAGTCGATATGAACAGCTAGCCTTGCTCGACGAGAAAAGGTTAAGAGCACTCGAACGCACGAGGGCATATCAGCAAAGGATGGCAAGAGCTTTCAACAAAAAGGTGAAGCCTCGAAACATCAATGTGGGAGATTTGATCTTAAAGACAACATCCTCCTAATTCCATGAATCCCCTGGCGAAATGGGGACCCCGATGGATCAGTCCGTACGTGGTCAAAAAGATACTAAGCGGCGGTGCAGTTCGGCTCGTGGATTTAGATGGTGACCAGCTGCCAAAGGAGGTCAACCTCGACAAGCTCAAGAGGTACTACGCTTAACAAACAAAGACCATTAAAAAAAAAAAAAAGTCGCTCGCTAGGTTGAAAACCCGCAAGGGCGGCCTAGGCAAAAATTAGAGCACGTGCAAAAAAGAAGCCCGCTAGATTGAAAACCCGAAAGGGCGGTCTAGGCAAAAAACAGGGTGCACACAAAATAAAATAAAATGGTCTTTATTTGTTTGAACTACGGAGACTTGAGCCTCCCAACTGGGGGAACGTAGGCAACCATCGGGTGCGGTCTAAAACATATCAAAAATACCCAATTCACTTCAAATAACAAAATGCAATTTTTATTCATTCAATGAATTATTCAAACCATTACAACGGATTTATTGAGCAACAAAATACATCAAAACATTAAATCCTAAAACAAAGTGGCTAATTTAATTGCAATCTCTTAGGGTACTAAGAAAAATCCAATTTTCTCTTAGCTTTCAAAGGACCACCCGATCGTCTCTCAATCCTTTTCTTCTTGGGTAACGAAGGAGCACTAATACGCACCGAAACCTTCTGTGTTGCAACACGTCTCCTAGCATAAAAGTCATCCAAAGGAGTACCGAAAGGGTCAGCGAGAATGTTACTCGAATCAGCAGCAGCCTCCCTATATCTCAAAGTGCTGCTAGGCTCAAAACCCTTTCCCAACAACTCGGCACGAAGCACATCAACCCAAGTGATGCCACGGTAAAGGGTGCCAAATATATAATCCAAGTAGCTCTCGGGAAGGAAGACACTCCCCCGATGCAGAGGAGCAAAAGCCCAACGGTTGCGGTCATCTCCCCAAGCCGACTGAAGCTCACTCGAGAAGTCAGGACCCATGTAAGCAACTGGACGAAGCATTCCGTCCCTCGGAAAAGGAAATGTCTGTTGGCGACCGAACTGCCGCAGAACCCGCTCTGGCTGGTAAAATGAAGAATCTCTCAAACCGGGTACAACCACGTGCTGAAAACCAAGAGTCCATTCCACAAAAGGACGAAGACCCCAAGAAGGAGGACACCACTCAATATCAACGGTCACCCGAGAGGCAAATAATTTCTTCCAACCATCTTTAGATAAATCCCGAGTCAGCAGCTTCCTCCTATGAACAGCAAAGGGAGACAAATCACCATCTGGGGAATAAATCTTGAAGTGTTCCCGGAGCCATATGGTCAAGAGAAAAGGGCTTCCCCGACACATCTTGCCCGTCCTATGTAACTTATCAAGGTCGTGCAACGTCTCCCCTACGATAAGAGGGATTATACTAAATTGTTGCTCCTTGGCTTGCAAAATAATCTCAGCCAAAGGCACATCCGCAGTCCCGAAGGGTGCAACAAACAGTACTTCACTAAAGAGACAAGCGGCCATGGCATTCCTCTTGAAAGATTGAACCATCGGATCCTCCGAGTGTAAACTGAAGAACATCGGCAACTCAGTTATGTCACTCACAGTACCGTGCAACATCTTCCTCACATCCTCAACAGGGAGATTCAGTAACTCAACCCAAGAGTCAATAGCACCACGGTGATATTTAGGGACGGCAATCCGACCGGCCAAAGGCATGCCGAGGATGGCCCCGAAATCATCAACAGTCGGCACCATTTCATTAGCTGAAAAGTTGAAGGTATGGCTATCGCAATCCCAGAAAGCCGCGACAGCTCTCAACAAATCCCAATCTGGCTTCAACGTCCGCAAAGTGAAAAGAATTCGGAACCTGAAGTCTTTAATGAAGGCCTTCTTGGGATGGGTCTTGAAAGAATACACGAAAGTGCCCAAGTCCTTTTCATAACCACTAACAACCTTGGCATCAAGAACAAAAGAATTGGAAGCCATAGAAAATGTTGATCACAAACAAAGTTGAGCAATAATATGATGTTCAAAAATGGCAGAAAGGAGCTGTAAGAATCAAGTGGTCGAACAGAAGATGATATTATAGCTGTTGGGGTTTCTTTTGGCCAGCAAATGTCAAGCCGGGAATTTCGCCTCCCAGACGCGCGCGCCACCCGCCAGCGGTCTCAAGTGCGCGCGCGTCCCAAGCCCACAGAGGAAAGCGTGCGCCTCCCAAGTCTAGATCGCTTCAGAAAAGGACCTTGTCAGAGATCTCCAGCCTAAATCAAGACACAGTCCCGGTCCTCGGACACCCAGTTGGGCACATCATCTTCTGGTCCGCCCTTAAGGCATGTCAAAAATCGAAAAGTAGGATAGAAACTCCCACTCAAAAAATAGGCTGTCCTCCTCCGGATTCCGAACTCCCTAAGTTCTGTCACAGGTGCCATACCCCCCTCAAGAGTCAATCTCAACATTTCATCCCCAGCAGGAACATTTTTTCTGGTCGCGGTCAACTGTACCCGCACCCCACAATTCAAAAAGAAGTCAAGTGTGACTCCAAGTGGCACGAGACTCCAAAGCAATATTTCATCAACGAATTTCACTAACGGATTCGTCCTCAAAGGCTCACTAACGACCTCATCAACGAATTTCACCAACGGATTCGTCCTCAAAGGTTCACTAACGGCCTCTCCAAAGGTTCACTAACGGCCTCACTTCAAAGGGTTCACTAACGGCCTCTCCGAAGGTTCACTAACGGCCTCATCAACGGATTTGAATAACGGATTCGTCCTCAAAGGTTCACTAACGGCCTCATCAACGGATTTCACTAACGGATTCGTCCTCAAAGGTTCACTAACGGCCTCATCAACGGATTTCACTAACGGATTCGTCCTCAAAGGTTCACTAACGGCCTCTCCGAAGGTTCACTAACGGCCTCATCAACGGATTTCACTAACGGATTCGTCCTCAAAGGTTCACTAACGGCCTCATCAACGGATTTCACTAACAGATTCGTCTTCAAAGAATCACTAACGGCCTCATCAACGGATTTCACTAACGGATTCGTCCTCAAAGGTTCACTAACGGCCTCATCAACGGATTTCACTAACGGGTTTGTCTTTAAAGGTTCACTAACGGCCTCATCAACGGATTTCGCTAACGGATTCGTCCTCAAAGGTTCACTAACGGCCTCTTCAAAAGGTTCACTAACGGCCTCATTCAAGATATTCAGCCGGCAGGTTCACCTAACGAATCATGCCACCCCCTCTATCAACAAAAGCCGCTCACACAGGGAGCGCACCACTCTCTCTCGCAATTTCAAATTCTTGCTTTCATCGAGTCTTTGCTTTTTTCTTGGTGATGTCCTCGGCGGGTGTTTTTAACTTTCGTCGACGCGTTTTGCTTTGCAATCCACATCACCGAGGGGCTCTGTAGACACCCCGCCTTGGACCGCTCACCCCGATTGCACATTTGATCTTGTGTTTCTCCCCGTTTTAAGTGTTTCTCGTTAGTTTCTGTCACTTCCGTTAAGTTCCTGACTGAATTCGTTAAGTCTATCGAACAAGCTCGCAACATATCCTCCAAAATCTGAATGGTCCTCTCGGATTGACCATCGGTCTGAGGGTGAAAAGCTGTGCTGAATCCCAAATCTGTACCCAAAGCTTCCTGAAACGCCTTCCAGAATCTAGAAGTAAACCTCGGGTCTCGATCTGACACAATACTAACCGGAACCCCATGCAATCTCACAATCTCATCAATGTAAAGGGTCGCAAGCTTCTCTATCGAGTATCTGATATCAATCGGTAAGAAATGGGCACTCTTGGTCAATCTATCCACGATCACCCAAACACTGTCATACTTCCTACGGGTACGAGGTAGTGTAGACACCCCGCCTCGGACCGCTCACCCCGATTGCACATTTGATCTTGTGTTTCTCCCCGTTTTAAGTGTTTCTCGTTAGTTTCTGTCACTTCCGTTAAGTTCCTGACTGACTTCGTTAAGTCCAGGGACTAAACTGAATGACAGGGCTGACTTTCTAGTCCATTCTGTCAAAATTGCCTTCTCTGAGTCGCGCGCCTCCGACAGGAGGAGCCAGGCGCGCGCGCCTCCCGCCCCCAAAGCAGGAAGCGCGCGCCTCTGGGCGTCAGTTACAAATTTCTGGCCAGGATTCTCTCCCTTGCTCAATTTACAGGATTTTGCCCGGAAAGGATTTCTTGGTGACTGAGTTTTGGCACCAAAAACATTCACCTATAAAAACCTCCCTTTACCTCCATTTTCAAGGACCGAAAATTGAACTTACAAAAACTATACCAAAACCACTTTCTAAAAGTTCTCCAAGGATCTCATCAAGCAATATTTTAAGGTCTTCAAATTGTAGGTAAAAGTCCATCTTTTCCTTTTTTTTCTACTTCATCTCCTCTCTCTCTCTTTTACTCTAATCAAATGTGCAATCACCCAAATCATTTTGGGACATGACTCTAATGATCACCTCATCTCATTGAGGTTGGTTAAGGAGTTATCACCTACATTCCAAACTCTATTTTAAACCCCCCTTTTTATGACTTAAAGAAGAAGAAGAAGAACGTTATTATTCATGTAGATTTTGATCAAGCAAGACCAACTTTAGTTGGGCGAGATGGGTGTTTCGGTACTTCCCATCTCGTAATCTAACCCCCGAACCTCAAAACAAAGAATCTCTGTTTTCGTAATCAAACTTAGGCTATAATCAATAGGTTTTTCTTATGTTCCTCAAAACATAGGTGGCGACTCTAAAACAAGTTAGACATCCTAGGATAATTCACCGCTCTAGCCTAAAGTTGTGGTTTCCCGGGGTATCTACAGGTAGTCCCGTAACGAAATCCATAGTCACATGCTCCCATTTCCACTCCAGAATCTCTAACGGCTCAAGTAGTCCTGCGGGTCTCTGATGCTCGGCTTTGACCTGCTGACAAGTTAAACACCTCGATACATACTCAGCTATTTCCCTCTTCATGTTGTTCCACCAAAAGTGTTGTTTCAAATTTTGATACATCTTCGTACTACCCGGATGAATAGTATATCTCGATTTGTGACCCTCATCTAAAACTTGCCTCTTTATTCCACCAACATCGGGTACGCACAAGCGACCACGGAAAGTCAACACCCCATTCGAACTCATAGAAAAATCCTCGAAGTTTTTTTCCTTCATTTTACCCATTACTTTCACTAACTCGGGATCTTCTTTCTGAGCTTCTTTTATTCTTTGAATTAGGGTCGGAGATACCCTAATATTCGCAAAAATAGCCCCATGTCTCGATTCACGAGGACACCAATCTCGAACATCCTCAAGCATTTTCCACTCTCGAACCATCATCGAGGCCACATAAGACTTTCTACTAATCGCATCGGCTACCACATTCGCCTTCCCCGGATGATAAGAAATCACACAATCATAGTCCTTTAAAAGTTCCATCCATCGACGTTGTCGGTTGTTCAATTCCTTTTGAGAGAAGAGGTATTTCAAACTCTTGTGATTGGTAAAAATCTCAAACTTCGCTCCATATAGGTAATGCTTCCACTTATGCAACGCAAAGACTATCGCAGCCAACTCCATATCATGAGTAGGACAATTCTGTTCACTCGGGCTCAACTTCCTCGAAGCATACGCAATCACTTTCCCATTCTGCATCAAAACACAACCCAAACCTTCTTTCGAAGCATCACTGTATATCACTAAGTCGTCATTTCCATTTGGTAACGCAAGAATAGGAGCCGTAGTTAATCTCTTCTTTAATTCATCAAAGCTACTTTGACATTTTTCACTCCACACAAACGGTACATCCTTCCGGGTTAACTGAGTCATCGGAGTAGCAATCCTCGAAAACCCTTCTATAAACCTTCTGTAATACCCGGCTAAACCCAGAAAACTTCTGATCTCGGTCACTGACTCGGGTCTCTTCCAATCCACTATGGCTTCTATCTTTGAAGGATCCACAGAAATCCCATCTTTAGAAATAACATGCCCCAGAAATGAAACCTTCTCGAGCCAAAATTCGCATTTACTAAACTTCGCAAACAACTGCTCCCTCGCAAGAATGGATAAAACTGTCCTCAAGTGTTGCTCGTGCTCCTCTCGAGATTTAGAGTAGACGAGAATGTCGTCGATGAAGACCACCACGAACGAATCAAGATAAGGATGGAAAACCCGGTTCATCAAATCCATAAACACGGCCGGCGCGTTAGTCAACCCAAACGGCATAACCAAGAACTCGTAGTGACCATACCGAGTGCGAAAGGCAGTCTTCGGAATATCCTCAGATTGAATCTTCAACTGATGGTACCCACTCCTCAAATCAAGTTTAGAAAACACCACGGACCCTTGAAGCTGATCAAATAAATCACCAATGTGAGGTAGAGGATACTTGTTCTTCACTGTAACCTGATTCAACTTTCGGTAATCAATACACAATCTCAAAGAACCGTCTTTCTTCCGCACAAACAAAACCGGTGCTCCCCACGGAGAAACACTAGGGCGGATAAACCCTCGATCAAGCAACTCTTGCAACTGAACCTTTAGTTCCTTCAACTCTGCGGGAGCCAACCTATACGGTGCCTTTGAAATCGGAGCCGTACCCGGCAAAAGGTCTATACAAAATTCTATCTCACGATCGGGCGGCATATTATATTCAGAAGAGAAAACATCGGGAAATTCCCTAACTACCCGAACACTTTCCAAACTAAGGGATTCTTTCCTAGTATCAAGTACACTAGCCAAGTACCCCTCACAACCATGATGCAACAATCTCCTAGCCTTCACATAAGAAATGATACTAATATTCCTACCCAAAGGCATAGCCTCAAAAACAAATTTAGGCACATCAGGGATGGAAAAATTAACGACCTTTCTATGACAATCGACTGAAGCATGATATTTGCTCATCTAATCCATACCCAAAATAACATCAAAATCTTGAATTGGAAGGACTACCAGGTCCGCACACAAGACACGACCACATATAAGCACATCATAAGCACGAAAAACTTTATCAGTCACCAAACACTCTCCCATAGGAGTTGACACCTCTAACACATAGGAAAAAGACTCAGATGCAACATTTAGTAAAAAAGCAAATTGCACAGAAATGTAAGAATGAGATGATCCTGGATCTACTAAAGTACGCGCGCTCACATTAGATATAGAAACAATACCTCCAATCACTGAGGGATCATCTGCCTGATGCTGATTCATTGCAAACACCTTTCCTTGGACTTTGGCCTTTCCCGTAGCATCCCTTTTCTGACCCTGTGGAGCCCCAGCTCCTACCCCAGTCGGTTGACCTCTGAATCTCGGGCAATCCTTCGCAAAATGCCCCAACTGCCCACAGTTAATACATTTCCCCTGTTTCTTCCAACACTGGTCCTCCGAGTGTCCTCCCCTTTGGCAATATGAACAGAGTCTCCTATTTTGGTTCCCTTGGTTCCCGGCAGTAGTATCCGGGTTCCTTGGGATCGGTTTCCCTCGGGACTGAGATTGTCCCCCAAAATTACCTCGGTTATCTGAACGGTGTTGTGGTTGAGATCTAGCATGGCTTCCTTGTTTACCCGTATTCGATGCCTCGGTTTTCCTCTTATGTTCTCCAATGTCTTGCTCGATTAAGTATGCACGGTCTACCGCATCCTGGAATGTCACAATCCTCTGGGCTATAAGCTGAGTCCGGATAGAAGTCTTCAAACCCCGGATGAATCTCATAGCTTTCTGTTCTTCGGTCCTCACAAGATAGTCACAATACCGGGCTAATTCTATGAACTTAGCCGAGTACTGAGCTATAGACAACAAACCTTGCTCCAAGTTGAGAAGCTCGATCTCCTTTCGGTTTTGATCTACTACCAGAATGAAATGCTCTTTGAACTTCCGCACAAACAATTCCCTCGCATACACTGTATGGGTATCATCCCAACTCGCTTTAACTCCTTTCCACCAATGCTCGGCGGCCCCAACCAATTTATAAGCCGCAAACCGGACCCTATCCTCGTTCGTGCACCCAAACACATCATAAATTTTCTCCATAGACTCAACCCATAGTTCGGCCTTCTTCACATCGGGCTCACCATCGAACTCTTCCGGTTTCAGTTTCTAGAATTTCTCCAGACCATATCAGGGTGGTGGTGCTTGCTCTACTCTCGGTCCTTGGTCATGAATTGCCTTCATGGCCGCCTCAAACATGCCTTGGAACATAGCACGGTTCTCTTCCCGAAGATCATTCTGATTCTGAGCCCCACTAGAACCTTCACCTGTTCTTCTTCTAGCCATTGAGAACAATTACCTGCATAAAACATCAACCGTTACTCACTCCGAACACAACTACCCTCCTAGGTCATACTAGTCCACCTAGACTTATACTTAGAGCTAAACCATAGCTCTGATACCAACTATCGCGACCCCGACTCCGCGGGCCCGGAGTGCGCGAGCTGGACGTCGACTTAAACAAGAAACTCTAAAATAATGAAGATAAAAATTTCCTTTTATACCAAAAGATGATAACACAAAGTTTTGAAATCCAACTTGAACAACAAAATATAAACTAGTATAAGCTCCACACACACTCAAAATAATAAAATATACAAATTCTAATGATGTTAAGTTTGGTACAACTATTCCCAAAAATGTTACACATTTATGTAATGTAAACCCACCAATACAACTTGCCCCAAAAGCTCAACCCTCGCGACGTCCCCCTCGTGATCAGCGAGTCTAATCCTTTCCTCCGGGGGGGGGGTTAAGGAAAAACAAAGATAAAAGAAAGGGGTGAGATAAATCTCAATAAGTCCCTAATGCAACTACATGACATGCTATGATGCAATAAGCAATAAACAATAATAAATATCACTTAGCACATAGCATTTATAAATTAACAGATAGCAGCGGAAATAAACAATTAACAAAGGATATTAGCCAAGGTTTCCCAACTGATATAACCAAATAAAGGTTGATGCGCAGCTTCAATAATCAACAATCAACATCTTCATAGTAGCATGAAAGCTTGAAGAGAAAACCCCCGGTACCGGAACCAATAACAAAGTAACGTGCCACAAAGGGCGGGAGCCATGCCACAAAGTCATGCTCCAAAATGTGTAGCTAGAATACTCACAAAAGGAGCTAGCTCATCCCATCGAAGGCCAATCTGGATGAGGAAACAAGGACCAATGGGCGACGCTATAATGGACTTGGCTTGAGCCATTATAGCATTATCCATTGCCTGACTCGAACACAAATAACCAGCTGGAGTTTCAAATAAATGCTAAGTAATAAATACTAGCTTAAATAAACCACTAATGATTCCAAAGTAGGAAACCATTCCAAATAAATCACCACAAGGTAAACCAATCCAAGCAACTCATCAAAGATGTCCAACATTCTCAAAACGATATTTAATCAAATTCCATAACATATTTATTAACAAAGGAACTAATTCCAATTAATAAGGTGATCCACGATGTTAACTTAAGTTAATTTGAGTAAATAAACTTAAACTAGGAAGCCACTTTGTCTTAAACAAGTAAAAAGGAAGATTTCTGGAACAGGGAGCGGGCGGGCGCCTGGAGGGGGTCGGGCGCGCGCTTATTCCAACAGAAGGTTGGCAACGGAAAAAAGGGTGGGTAGGCGGGCGCCTGGCTCAAGTCGGGCGGGCGCCTGGTCTGCCTTCAGGCCGGGAAACAGAGCTGGGATTTCGCCATTTTCGAACCCAAACCAAATTTCTCACAAATCAACACTCCCAACTTGATCCCTAAAGTACCCAAACAACATCTAACTTAAAGGGGACCTAAATAACACTATTTATCAACCAAAACCAAGATCAAATCACAACATTCATAACATTCACCATTTTTATCAAAAACCCAAATAAATTCCAAACTCAATAAAACATCAAATATTTCAACTAAAGCATTATATGAACATGAAATGAACACTTTAGCATAAAAATGGGGGAAAAGCAACTTACTTGAACTTTCTCAAAGATGACGGAATTCAAATATTTTTGGTTCTACGCGATCCTATCGACGATCTAAACACATTTCATAAAATGAGAAATAAGAAAGGATGAGAGGAAGAGGATGAAAATGAAGAGAAAAGGGAGAGAAGAAACTTACCCAAACCAAGGAGAGAGAGAGAGATTATGCTGGGAGAGAGGGAGTAGGGTGAGGAAGAGAGTGAGGGAGAAGGAAGAGTAGGGAGGGAGTAGTTAAAATCATTTTCAAAAACTTACACTTAGGCCCCCTCACTACTAACACATAACCCAAACTAAATTCTCTACTACCCAATTAACACAATATCAACCAAATAATGCTAAACACAAATTAATATTATGAGATATAAAATGCGCACATAAATATTTAAGTCAAATAAATAAATAAATAATTAATTATTTATCAATAAAAAGAGACGGGTTTTCGGGTCGTGACATATGTATTTAAGTTTGGTTTTAATTTTCTTGTCTAGAACTCGTGTTGTGAGCTAGTATAGCTCCTTACTCTTGAGTATATATATCATGTCAGTTTGTTATAGACAGATGTCATCCTGTTCCTTGTTAGTTTCTTGTTCCTTGTTAGTCACTCCCACCAGGTTTGAGGTTCTACTAGGGGATCCCGGGACCTGGGGGCGTGTCAGGTTGGTATCAGAGCTACCCTGGTTTAGCTACCCTGTTTAGCTACCTTGGTTTGCTCTAAGTATGGATAAGGTCTATGGCCTAGGTATGGGTTAGTCTTGGGGTGTTATTAACGCCGAGTGTTTACCTACAGGTACAATGAGTTCTGAAGGTACAAGTGGTAATAATCAGCTGAGATCTATAACTCCTCAAGAAGAGATGGTTGATAATGTGGACTGGGATTATCCTAATCGACTTACAAGGTTCTTGAAGTTGAAACCTCGTAGCTTTGACGGGGAATTTGATGCTAAGAAGGCAGAAGGGTGGATAGAAAGTATTGAGAAGAATCCCATTTTTATTCCTCCCTCACACCTAAACACCATCAAAAAGTCATCTTTTCAAGCCAAGTTCATCACAAAAATCTTGGATCTTCAAGGCCTTAGTCAAGGCCATCAATTGGAATCTCAAGAGCGGTTTAGGTAAACTCCTACGCTTTTAATCTCTACTTCCCATCTCTTTCTTTGTTTTAGAGTAGTGTAATCCCATCAAAAGGATCAGCCTAGAGCCTCTCCAATCCATGGAGATGGTCTCGAAACACATGATCCAACATTCCAATAATTAAGAAATTAATTATTGGCTTTATTTGTTTTACTTGTTCTTTATTTGATTAAAAACACCTAAGCAAGACCAATCCTAGATTGGGTGGATTGGGTGCTCCTTGACCTTCCCAATCCATAACTTAATCCCCAAACTCAAGAATCTCACGGTCCGTGTTTCGTTCAACAACATGGTGGCGACTCTCAAATCAAAAAGGCGAGCGAGTATCTTCTCGGGTGCAAACACAAGGCCATCCCTTTGCAATTTTGCTAAGTATTTGAAGTTCAAGTGGTTGAGCCGCTTATGCCATAACCAGCTGCTTTCACTAACATTTTTTGCTTCAAAACAGAGGTCAGGAATAGATATAACATTTCTTAAATATAGCATATACATCTCACCTGTTCTATGACCAGTCAGTAGAGTAACTCCGGAAGAAGCATCCTTGATAAAGCATTTTGTTGAAGTAAAGTTGCAGTTCATTCATTTGTCACAAAACTGAGATATGGAGAGAAGGTTGTGCTTGAGTACTTCTACTAGTGACACATTTTCTATGGTCACCTTTCCTCGTTTTATTTCTCCATATCCTACGGTTTCTCCTTTCTTATTGTTACCAAACACTACTGGGGGGGCCTTTCATTTTGATGATATCACAAGAAGTTCATCATCTCCGGTCATGTGAAGAGAGCAACTGTTGTCTAAGTACCATAGATCCTTCTTCTTCTTTGTATTACCAGCCATAAAGCATAAAATCTGAAAAATAAAACATGAAAGATTTGGTCTCCCTTATTCCTTGGGTCCTAGGGTTAGCAGCTTTTTGGGATCCACACCTATTTGACCTTAGGATTTTTTTTATTTACCTTGGCATTGGGTGTGAACCTTAAAAGACAATGAGCAGCTGTATACACCCCCGATCTCGCACCTTAAATCAAACCCTTTTAGTCGGTCTAAACCCTGAAATTGACCTAGACACCCAGATTTGGCTATGCGGGAGTGCCGTGAGCCTTATCGGTGCATTGAATGGATTAACGGACTTCAAATTCATGATCAGAGTGAAAAACCGAGTGAACAGGCATGTACTTCAAATTTTTGAGGTGCGGGACCCGAACCGGGGCCCGCACCCTTAGAACTGCTCGTTATCGCCCATTCTGTGCATTAAAAAAAATACATACTTGTCATCCTTTGATCATAAAAATATTTCATATAGACGGGCGTGACCATGAAATTAGTTCAAGCAACTTTCATGTTGAACCCGTGGACAACCGGAACACCGGAATGCGCACGACGGAGCAGTTGCAAGCTGTTGCGGAGCGGGAACACAGAGCCGGAAAATCATGCATGTTTACTCCCACAAAATTCGGCACATGGCTGGAATGGGGGGGGGTCACATGGAAGAAAAAAAAGCAACCAAGGATTGACATGTGGCATTCAAAGGAAGGGTCAAGTTTTTCAAAGCAACACCATCACTTTTGGCCACTTTTTTCCACCCCTTTGCATGAATTTCAGGCAAGCCACACCACCCCCATACTACCCCTACTCTAGGGGCATTTTGGTCCAAAAATATCACCTCCCACCTCCATATACTTCCTTGGTTGATCCAAGAAAGGGGTTAACACATTTACTCAACACACACAATTCATACACCATTCATACATAAGCTACACACTTCACTCCATATTCTCTCCACCATCCAAGAACTCTCTCTACTCCTCAAACTTCAGTCACAATACCATCCATACACCACCATATAACCACCCTAAACACTACACAAAAACAAAGCAAACAACTCACTCAAACTCTCATTCAATCACAAGGCAAACACCTTAAGAAAAGCACCAAAAAAGTCTTCCCTTGGAAGAAAAGGAAGCACATCTAGGTAATATCTTGTTCTTGTAAAGTTCATCCATGTAAAATCTAGATCCTTATGTGATTTGGAAAGGGGTCTAGCCACTTGTTAGGCTAGACCCCCATTTGATGTCCAAACAATGTAATGTTGATACTCTTGTTGTTCTTCTCTCCAATTGATGATATACTATGATTAAATGCACAAATGGCTGTCATTTTGTGTTGTTCATATGTGGATATATGTATTTCCAAAGTCTCATGTTCATATCATCTCATTTGAGTGAGTTTTTATGGGTGTTTTCATCCCTTTTGTAAATTTCAAGCAGACTGTCCATCTGCACCATTCTGTGTTGTTGCTTTGTTTATATATAGCAAACGTGGGTTTTGGTCTTAGACCAAAAAAATGATTTTGTTCTAAACAAACAGTTGAAGATGAACATGTAAATATAATATTTTTACCCTGAGTAGAAGAGGTTCTTTCCATTTTTTTCCAACTCTCTGTTCTCAGATTAGCATACTTCCTGTTCTGACACCAAAATGTCAGAGGTGTTTTGTGTGACTTATACTTGCTTGATGGCTTTTAAACTATCCATATATAAACTTTGATATGTTATGAGTAACTTTCATGTTTAGTGTGTCCCATGATTCCCCCGTTTTCATAATGCAAAAAGTGGATCTTTTATGGAGGTATGCATATCTGTCAGACTAGGCTGTTGAAAGTTCTATTTTGTATGCTTTGTTTGGACACCATAACATGCTTATAAAATCAAGGTAAAAATCATGGTTGATGCTTGATGTGTTAGAAACTTTTCTGGACCTTCACATTATGTATTGAGTAAGTTTAAGAGCAGGTACAAGAAAGGAAGATGGGCAGCAGTCCCTAAAATGATTGGGGACGGACTTTTGGACATTTATTTGTTATGGGATTTGTTTCCCTTTTTTTTCACCATTGTAAATATTAATCACCCACCCCCTCTTTGTGACCTCCTTTACTGGATATGAATGCTAAACCATTTTCAAAACCAAGTGAGAGTCCACCCAAACCGACTCTCATTTGTATTAAAGCAAACAGTCCTAAAATAGGAAGACCTCCGCATATATTAAATCACCATTTTTGTTAGGGCATAAAGCAAGGCCTAAAATGCATAAAATTGAATCTACGTGGCATGCATGATAGAGACCATCACGGGCGAGGAGAGTGCCTAACCCCTTCTCTTCTTGTAACTTAGCCCCTGACCCACTTTCTCTAAAAAAAGGTTTTACCTTAGTTTTTCCTAAAATAAAATGAGGTGGCGACTCTTGACTGTTTTGATTCCATCGAGAGGAGACCATTGTGTGAGAACCGAGCGCATTTCCAAAAGCGCATTAGCACGAAACGGACCCGAATCGCCCTCACGAGCGATCTTTTTTGGTGTTTGGCTTTCGAGCGCGGGCTCTCACAGTGGCGACTCTGCTGGGGAGAATCTTAAAAGTGGGCTAGACTCTAATCTTTGTGTGTGCCATACTTTACTTGCCTTGCTTGGGTTGTATATATATTTATGCCCTAACCTTTGTTTTGTAGGGACATTCTTTTTTCACCCTCTTATTTGTATATATATGCATGCGTGGTGGGTGATTCCCTAAAAAAACAAAAAAGGAAAAAAATGGAAAGAATAAAAAGGGGAAAAGATTTTCTTTACTTGCTTTTAAAATCATTTTTGAACTTATAGATACCTCACACACATGCACGTTTTTGAAAATAATGTCTCGTAGAACTGTACAAACCCGAGAAGGTAACCCGAGGGTATAAGGGAGCTCATCGACTTCCCTATAGGGCCCACGGTGTACATTCTCACCCCAAAGCGCGCCTATTAGTCGTTGCGATGGGTGTAAGCCAATCTTCCCCGTTACCAAGCCACGATGTCCATATTTTCAAAAAAAAATGACACGTCCAGTCTTCATGCCGGTTTTTGTCTAGCAATTTCACCTCAATCCTATGCATTTCCCAAAAGGTCATAAACAACCTACAATGTGGAAATTCATTGAAATACTTGGATTGACTTTAAATTGTCAAGACCCTCCCTTAGACCGTAACCGAATGGTGGATCCCAGAAAGAGTATAGGCCCTTCGCTAGGGGTTTGGACGGCCAATAGTACAGGTGCAAAACGTTGGTCCTATACTTTGGAGACGTTATCCACTATTCTAAGATTCAATTGAAAAACGCGTCAAAACAAAGCGAGGTGCTTGTCCGGCATTCATAGGTTTGTGCATTGCTTGCGCTTCAAATTTTGAAAAAAAAAAAATAGCTTCTTTTGTACATAAAGCTTCATTCCCCGGAAATCTAAAATAGGTTTCCTTTTTCATCCATCTTGTAGAGGGAGAATTTCTTCTGTTCTCTAGTGCGACATTCAAGTTCCGTTTCAAGCATCAATTTGATCAAAGCTCTACTCCGGTCTTCACCATCAATCATGGCCAACAAAGGACATACATCATCAAACTCAACTGAGGGTTCGTCCGACTTTGAGCCGGATTATGCAATGGAGCAATGGTTAGGTAAGCAAATGACAGCCCAGACAGAATATATGAAGAGTATCTTCTAAGGGCATCAAGAGGAAATGATAGACCGTGTGACAGCCCTCTTGCAGAATGAAGGCCACATGCGACTCAAGGACTCCCATTCACTTGTTGTTCCAAAAACCATGGCATCCCATGTTCAACCACAAGAAATAGTCACCTTTCCCAAAGCTGGAGCCTCTCACCAAGTACCATACACTTGTCCAAACCCCACTCAAGACACCATCCCAACTTTTACCTCCTTCCTTGAAATGGCCCACCACGTTGATATCAAAACCCACTCATCATACCTTGGTTTCGGGAAATCGTCAATGGAAAGCGCAATGTGTATGACCGAATTTGAACATGATACAAAGTCTTGGTTCTCATGGTCTCGCGACCGAAACTTAACTTTCAAAAATACTCCCCAAATTCTGGCATTTGCACCAAGGAGGAACAAGTTTAGTTTGAGGAGGTTTAGCTGCCATGCTAGGCATTTCGATAAGCTTGATGCTCCAGTGATTACGGTTTTCCATGACCTCATGAACAAAGGCTTTCTGAAACTGATGGAAGGATACAAGCCACCGAACAACCTACCCAAGCGATGGGAGTCTACTGCCTACTGCCAGTATCATCAATCAAATGGCCATGACACCAACAATTGTTTCTCTCTTCGGCATGCCATCCAAAGCCTCATCGATGAAGAGGTCATAGAGAAGCCCACATCAGCAGCAAATCGGGTGTTTGATAACTTCGGTGCCCCCATGTCTAAAATCTTGCGTGTTTTGGTTGCTCACGGACTTTTGAAACCAATGGAGAAATATCGATCACCCCAGCCATTGCCTAAAGGTTGGGATGTCCTGGAGTACTGCAAATACCACCGATATCCTGGACATGATACAGATTCGTACTGGTCCCTTAAGAATGCAATTCAGAACCTCATCAATAACGAGGCAGTTGGTAAAACCTCAGACCTGATTTTGATATGGGAATGTTTTTTCCTTGGGGCTCACTAACTCCCGAGCCACCTGTTTGCTTTTCACTCTGACGGCGTAGGTAATAAACAGACATACTTTTGGTTTGCTAGCTTGCAAGGCTGCAACACTTTTGTTCACTTTTGGAGATTTCTAGCTTCCAGTGCCTAGATCTCTTTTTGCTTGTGACTGGGCTCACCGCCCCTACTCCTAATCCTGTCCCTTTTGCGTATCGCTTAGTAATGTGCTCACACATCTTCTTTGTCTTCTAAGTCTAAAAGTGTGTTGTCTTCGTGCTTTTATTTTATTGCTTTTCCTGTAACATAGTCGTTTCAGTGAATGAATTTGCGTTATTATCAAATGCCTTTTGAATCATAAAGCTTAAAATGAATCTCACTTAATTAAAAGCAATCAATGAAATCTGAACAAATTTTAGACTGTGATTAATTGAGATGGGAACTAGGGCCGAAGGCAATCAACGAAGCTCACGAAGGCAATCGACAAAGTCACCCGACAAACGAAGATTTCAGGGTGCAATCAAGGGCATGATCAGAGAAGCCAATCAAATAGAAAAGGGTGAAGATATCACGCAACTGCAAGTGTCGGCGATTTTCTTTTAATGTATGATGCATTGTAAATTTTCGCATTTTGTAAATTTGTATCTTGTAAAATTGTTATGTTTCAGAAGCAATGATGTTTCTTCTTTAGTGCAAAAAAAAAAAAAAACAAAAAAAAAACAAGAAGAAACATCAGTTATTTACTCTTGTATATATTTCATTCGCTTTATTGTTTAATTCAATCGTTTTAGAAAATATATCGCGACACTTCAAGTTTATGTGTGTGCCTTCAACGACGGCAGTTGGCAATTCATACTGAATACTTCATCGCTCATTACACAAAGACGAGGCATGGACCGAGGGTCCGACAATCTCATGTGACATCATCAATTTCAAGGCGCACCGCGCATGCGAGGCCAATCTGCACTAAAGAAGATCTCGATCTTTCAACTTTGGGCAAAGTACCATCAACGACGACAACTGGTGACTTTTGTTGGAGACCAACGTGCTCTACCAACCCCTTATACTGAGGAAGCCCATAAACCAAAAATCGTGCAGCCACCAATGGTGTGATCAATATCAAGAAAAGGAGACAACGAAGACGAAGGCCTCTCATCAAATGAGGTCAGACGGCGGCGCGAATCATAACTCTTGCCCAACGATGTTCTCTTGTCAATTTGTCACGATCTAATTTGTGTTCAAATGATTTGTCAATCTTGTTTAATCAAAACTAAAATGCTAATATGATGCTAGAAGGGTCCATTTGATTTTGAGGCACTTGACCATTAACACTTGTTCAAGTCTTGAGTCTTTGATTTCAATGTGTGAGTATGCATATTTTCCCGATTCTAGGGGCTTCCCCCTACTCACGTCCTTCCGTCATCTCATTTCTGCGCAAACAAGATGTCGGATATCCCACTGGGATTTTCCTTTGCTTCCACAAAACACTGGCCTCATGCCTTCCCCTGCCAACTCCTGCAAGTTGTCACAGCAAAAGGGACAAAGGAATGCTATTCTTTATATCTCAGAATCTCAATGCCAGCAAGAGATGTCGAATGAGTGAACATAAAACTGGGGCTGCATATCAGAGTCTTGAGTCAGTTTTAAAAGCAATGATGTGGCTTCATGACAATACGATTTGTTGAAGATGGTTTGCTCCGGGGGACACGGAAATTCAGATGGCAAAATGCCAGGGTACAAAACAACTCTCATCAACAGTTAATCCTTTGGAGGAACGTAGGAAATGCAGAGGTTAACTTTTGAGAATCACCATGAGTGTCGATAATTCCTAAGATCAAGGACATCACGAATGTGGGACAACTCTCATAGACAGTTACGTCCCTTAGTGTGTGGATCACCCGAATAAAGTGCCATCTCGGATTGACAGTATGACCCGCAAAGCTCAAAGCTCATTTGTGTCCGGCCGAACAACTCTCAAAGATAGTTGGTTTCCCCAAAGAAGGAGTATTGAATGTCAAAATCTGTGAATCATGATCAACAACAAAGCATCGAATGTTTGATTAACTCTCAATGACAGTTAAGTCCCCAGAGGTTGAAATGCATCAAAGCATGAAGTTGTCTCCAAAGGACAATTTGGATCAACATGAAATTCACTCTTCAAAGTGCAACAAGAGCTTCATATGCCAGATTGAGGGGCTTGTCCTATATTGACTGGGGCTTCCATAGCCAACATCTGAGGTTGATCCTTAGAAGATACCGGGGCTTCCGTAGCCAACATCTAAAGTTGATCCTTACGAGACACTGGGGCCTCACCTGCAAGAATGTTGGGGGAATGATGTCAGAAAGAACAAATGGAGTTTCTTCACCCGACGACTGGGGCTGACCCAATGATATCCAGAGATATACCGTTGAGTAGCCTTGATCAAATGGGTGTTCGGAATTGATCTTTTGAGTGTTCGCGCTAGGCTTTCGGCTTTGCTTCACCATACACATATCCATATTCCTCATTTTCACAAAAATGCAAAATTCACAATAAAGTGCAATCCATTTCATTCATGATTCTCCCTCTATTCATTCATAAATTCTCACTCATTCATTCATAATAAGCAAAGTTTGAGATGCGAGCAATGCACATGTGTCAAATAAAAGAAAAATCAAATGCAAAAAAAGTTCACCATGCTTAAAAGTGAAATGTGACTTCCATCCTTCAAAAGGAAAATGGTTGGAAAATGAAAAGAGAATGTATTCTTGTCCCAATCTTTCTCTGAATCTCTCGATCTTAAAGATTTCAATCCATGTTTGTGTTCTAAAACTTTTGTTGCACATGAATGGCACTCTCGAGCACAATAATGTCGAAGATATATTTTGCTTGCTCTTGGAAATCTCTTGCAGGTACGCATCATGCACCCTGCCACATCATGGTCCTCAGAAGAAGGTTCATCATCAACATCAAGATATATTCTGCTTGCTCTTGAAAATCTCTTGCAGGTACGAATCATCCATTCTGCCATATCATGGTCCTCACAAGAAGGATCCTCGACAAAGTCGACGCTCATGTTTCTGCGTAGGGAATGAAATTTACTAATGCCCTTGCTGCAAAAATAGTTCGAGTTTCCAAAGTCGAACTACGTTGGTCTGATTCTCGAAAGAGATACGTAGGCAGATTGAATTTTCAGGCACGACCACATACTTGCAAAAAATCTTATGCATGTACGAAGTTGGAACCACACAACGAATCACATCTTGGTTTCACAAAGAGGTTGCTCATTGAAAGCGATCAAAATCCCACAACAATGGCAGAACCAAAGAGCTAACTTGCAGGTCACAACAGACAATGTTGATTGTGTCATTTCTCCTGATATACGTGAGACTTCAGTCAAAATTGAATGATTCCAACCTGGTATCAATTGCCAAGAGTCACAGTGACTCCAAAGGCGGAGTAGCTTGATTGTGAAAGAATCAGAAACCCTTTTTGGGTGAACAGGGATCCAGAATGAGGTTGCAGCACTCAAAATGGCGCTGACGGACCACGCAAAGTAATGTTTCAGCAACTCTAGAAGCAGAGAAACTTGACTGTGAAATAATCAAAAACCCTTTTAGGGTGAACCGGAATCCAAAATGAAGTTGCAGCACTCAATACAATGCCAAGAGGCCACGCGATTCGATGGTTCGGTGCTTAACAAAGCACAAAAATCTCATCACACAGCAAAGCGAAAGCCGAAGGACCGGGACACAACTCAGCATGCAATGTATCCTTGAAATCCTCTTCATGATAGTAGTCTTGAATTTCTCATTATCAAAATCATATTAGGTTGAGACGCCTCTTAAAACTCTCAAAATCATTTTCGGCCGAGACGCCTCGTAAAGTTCTCTTCATCAAATGACTTTAGGCCGAGATGCCTCTTAAAACTCTCACAATTATCTTCGGCTGAGACGCCTCTTAAAACTCTCAAAATCATTCTAGGCCGAGACACCTCTTAAAGCTCTCAAAATCAATTTCGGTTTGAGAAAATTTAGATCTCGCCATCAAAATTATGTTGTTCCTTCCCCCAAAATCAGATACGACTCGACTTGATGTTGAATTAGGTCACCTCCTAGATTTTGAGGTGTCTTTCCCCGAAGAGTCAGATGCGACTCGTCTTGATGTTGAACTTAGGTCATCTCCCGGATTTTGAGATGTACCTCTACCAAGATTGTACCTTGCGTCAATCCTTGAGTAATGTTGATTTTAAACCTTCTCTTGATGTTGAGTCAGGTCATCCCAGAACTACGACTCGACTTGATTCTTATGGAGGGATACGTAGGCAGTTTACCCCGGTGAACTCAGTCGCCCGTTCTCTCAAAATATTGGTCAGTTCCAATCCCCCAGAGTCAGAAATGCGACGCATCTTGATGTTGAATTAGGTCATCTCCCGGATTCTGAGATGTACCCCCTCGCTCCGATTATACCTTGCGTCAATCCTTGAGTATTGTTGAATTAGGTCATCTCCCGGATTCTGAGATGTAACCCCACTCCGATTGTACCTTGCGTCAATCCTTGAGTATTGTTGATTGTAGTCCTCTTCTGATGACGAGTTGTACCTCCCCCGAACTACGTTTTGACTTGATTCCCCCTAAAGGGATACGAAGGCCGCTCGAGAGAGCCCAGTCATTCCCATGTCGATTTCCTCCCCAGCAAAGAGATAACGCATCTCAATGCAACCCCCTGCATTTTAAATTTTAATAAACCTGAACTACGATTGGTCTGATTCTCGAAAGAGATACGTAGGTAAACCGGTAATCCGGGACCGACCATTGTTTGTCTTTGTTTGATTTCTTGTTTGAGTTAGAACTACGGAGGCTTGATTCTTGAAAGAGATACGTAGGAAGTCCTACTTTGGACCCAGCCGTTACACCCTAGACGAGATCGTTTGTCTCTTAAGGAATCGTATAATCCCCTTTACATTACAAGGAGATTCGACGAGGGGCTCTGTAGACACCCCGATCCCGCACCTCAGATCAAACCCTTTTAATCGGTCTAAACCCTAAAATTGACCTAGAAGCCCAGATTTGGCTATGCAGGAGTTCCGTGAGCCTTATCGGTGCATCGAATGGATTAACGGACTTCAAATTCATGATCAGAGCGAAAAAACGAGTGAACAGGCATGTACTTCAAATTTTTGAGGTGCGGGACCCGAAACATGGCCTGCACCCTTAGAACTGCTCGTTATCGCCCATTCTGTGCATTAAAAAATACTTACTTGTGTAGATACCCCGGGGGAAGCCACGGCTTTAGGCTATGAGCGCGTGAGTTGTCCTAGGATGTCTAACTTGTTTTAGATTGTTTAGAGTCACCACCTATGTTTTGAGGAACATAAGAGAAACCTATTGATAATAGCCTAAATTTGATTACGAAAACAGAGATTCTTTGTTTTGAGGTTCGGGGGTTAGATTACGAGATGGGAAGTACCGAAACACCCATCTCGCCCAACTAAAGTTGGTCTTGCTTGATCAAAATCTACATGAATGAAAATGTTCTTCTTCTTCTTCTTTAAATCATAAAAAGGGGGGGATTAAAATAGAGTTTGGAATGTAGGAGATAACTCCTTAACCAACCTCAATGAGATGAGGTGATCATTAGAGTCATGTCCCAAAATGATTTGGGTGATTGCACTTTGATAAAACAAAAGAAAGAGAAAAGAGATGAAGTCGAAAAGAGGGAAGAAATGGTTTTTTACCTAGTCTTCGAGAGACTTCAAACACTTCTTGATGAATGCCTTTTGAAATGCCTTGAAGGTAAGAAATTTGGCTTCTTTGTTGAAAGTGTAAGATTTTAGAGTAAAAGATCCAAGGTCCAAGGTCTAAGGTCTAAGGTTTTCGGTCTTCGGTCTTCGGTCCTTGAAAATGGAGGTAAAGAGAGGTTTTTATAGGTGAAAGAGAGGTGTTTTTGGTGCCAAAACTCAGTCACCAAGAAATCCTTCCCGGGCAAAATCCTGTAAATTGAGCAAGGGAGAGAATCCTGGCCAGAAATCTGTAACTGACGCCCAGAGGCGCGCGCTTCCTGCTTTGGGGGCGGGAGGCGCGCGCGCCTGGCTCCTCCTGTCGGAGGCGCGCGACTCAGAGAATGCAATTTTGACAGAATGGACTAGAAAGTCAGCTCTGTTATTCAGTTTAGTCCCTGGACTTAACGAAGTCAGTCAGGAACTTAACGGAAGTGACAGAAACTAACGAGAAATACTTAAAATGGGGAGAAACACAAGATAAAATGTGCAATCCGGGTGAGCGGTCCAAGGCGGGGTGTCTACAGAGCCCCTCGGCGACGTGGATTGCAAAGCAAAACGCGTCGACGAAAGTTAAAAAAAACACCCGCTGAGGACATCACCAAGAAAAAGCAAAGACTCGATGAAAGCAGGAATTTGAAATTGCGAGAGGTAGTGGTGCGCTCCCTGTGTGAGCGGCCTTTGTTGATAGAGGGGGTGGCATGATTCGTTAGGTGAACTTGTCGGCTGAATATGTTGAATGAGGCCGTTAGTGAACCTTTGAGGAGGCCGTTAGTGAACCCTTGAGGAGGCCGTTGGTGAACCTTTGAGGACGAATCAGTTAGTGAAATTCATTGATGAGGCCGTTGGTGAACCTTTGGAGAGGCCGTTAGTGAACCTTTGGAGAGGCCGTTAGTGAACCTTTGAAGAGGCCGTTAGTGAACCTTTGAAGACGAATCCGTTAGTGAAATCCGTTGATGAGGCCGTTAGTGAACCTTTGAAGAGGCCCTTAGTGAACCTTTGAGGAGGCCGTTAGTGAACCTTTGAGGACGAATCCATTAGTGAAATCCGTTGATGAGGCCGTTAGTGAACCTTTGAAGAAGCTGTTAGTGAACCTTTGAGGAGGCCGTTGGTGAACCTTTGAGGACGAATCCGTTAGTGAAATTCGTTGATGAGGCCGTTGGTGAACCTTTGGAGAGGCCGTTAGTGAACCTTTGGAGAGGCCGTCAGTGAACCTTTGAAGAGGCCGTTAGTGAACCTTTGAAGACGAATCCGTTAGTGAAATCCGTTGATGAGGCCGTTAGTGAACCTTTGAAGAGGCCGTTAGTGAACCTTTGAGGAGGCCGTTAGTGAACCTTTGAGGACAAATCCGTTAGTGAAATCCGTTGATGAGGCCGTTAGTGAACCTTTGAGGACGAATCCGTTAATGAAATTCGTTGATGAGGTATTGCTTTGAAGTCTCGTGCCACTTGGAGTTACACCTGACTTTTTGAATTGTGGGATGCGGGCACAGTTGACCGCAACCAGAAAATGTTCCTGCTGGGGATTAAATGTTGAGATTTACCCTTGAGGGGGTATGTCACCCGTGACAGAACTTAGGGAGTTCGGAATCCGTGGGAGGACAGCCTACTTTTGAGTGGGAGTTTCTATCTTACTTTCAATTTTTGACATGCCTTAAGGGAGGACCAGAAGAATGTGTGCCCAACTGGGTGTCCGAGGATAGGGGCTGTGCCTTGATTTGAACTGGAGATCTCTGACAAGACCTTTTCTTGAAGTGATTTAGACTTGGGAGGCGCGCGCTTTCCTCTGTATGTTTGGGACGCTCGCGCATTCCAGACCGCTGGTGGGTGGCGCGCGCGTCTGGGAGGCGGAATTCCGGGCTTGACATTTGCTGGGCAAAAGAATCTCCAACAGCTATAATATCATCTTCTGTTCGACCACTTGATTCTCACAGCTCCTTTCTGCCATTTTTGAACATCATATTATTGCTCAACTTTGTTTGTGATCAACATTTTCCATGGCTTCCAATTCTTTTGTTCTTGATGCCAAGGTTGTTAGTGGGTATGAAAAGGACTTGGGCACTTTTGTGTATTCTTTCAAGACCCATCCCAAGAAGGCCTTCATTAAAGACTTTGGGTTCCGAGTTCTTTTCACTTTGCGGACGTTGAAGCCGGATTGGGATTTGTTGAGAGCTGCCGCGGCTTTCTGGGATTGCAACAGCCATACTTTCAACTTTTCAGCTAATGAAATGGTGCCGACTGTAGATGATTTCGGGGCCATCCTTGGTATGCCTTTGGCCGGTCGGATTGCCGTCCCTAAATATCACCGTGGTGCCATTGACTCTTGGGTTGAGTCACTGAATCTCCCTGTTGAGGACGTGAGGAGGATGTTGCACGGTATTGTGATTGACATAACTGAGCTGCCGATGTTCTTTAGTTTACACTCGGAGGATCCGGCGGTTCAATCTTTCAAAAGGAATGCCATGGCCGCTTGTCTCTTTAGTGAAGTACTGTTTGTTACACCTTTCGGGACTGCGGATGTGCAGTTGGCTGAGATTATTTTGCAAGCCAAGGAGCAACAATTTAGTATAATCCCTCTTATTGTAGGGGAGACGTTGCACGGCCTTGATGAGGTACATAGGACGGGCAAGATGTGTCGGGGAAGCCCTTTGCTCTTGACCATATGGCTCCGAGAACACTTCAAGATTTATTCTCCGGATGGTGATTTGTCTCTTTTTGCTGTTCATAGGAGGAAGTTGTTGATCCGGGATTTATCTGAAGATGGTTGGAAGAAATTCTTTGCCTCTCGGATAACCGTCGATATTGAGTGGTGCCCTCCTTCTTGGGGTCTTCGTCCTTTTGTGGAATGGACTCTTGGTTTTCAGCACGTGGTTGTACCCGGCTTAAGAGATTCTTCATTTTACCAGCCAGGGCGGGTTCTGCGGCAGTTCGGTCACCAACTGACAATTCCTTTTCCGAGGGACGGAATGCTTCGTCCAGTTGCTTACATGGGTCCTGACTTCTCGAGTGAGCTTCAGTCGGCTTGGGGAGATGATCGCGACCGCTGGGCTTTTGCTCCTCTGCATCGGGGGAGTGTCTTCCTTCCCGAGATCTACTTGGATTATTTGTTTGGCACCCTTTATCGTGGCATCACTTGGGTCGACGTGCTTCGTGCCGAATTGTTGGGAAAGGGTTTTGAGTCTAGCAGCGCTTTGAGATATAGGGAGGCTGCTGCTGATTCGAGTAACATTCTTGCTGACCCTTTCGGTACTCCTTTGGATTACTTTTATGCTAGGAGACGTGACGCAACACAGAAGGTTTTGGTGCGTATTAGTGCTCCTCCGTTATTCAAGAAGAAAATGATTGAGAGACGATCGGGTGGTCCTTTGAAGGCTAAGAGAAAATTGGATTTTTCTTAGTACCCTAAGAGATTGCAATTAGACCACTTTGTTTTAGGATTTAATATTTTGATGTCTTTTGTTGCTCAATAAATCTGTTGTAATGGTTTGAATAATTCATTGAATGAATAAGAATTGCATTTTGTTATTTGAAGTGAATTGGGTATTTTTGATATGTTTTAGACCGCACCCGAAGGTTGCCTACGTTCCTCCAGTTGGGAGGCTCAGGTCTCCGTAGTTCAAACAAACAAAGACCATTTTTTTTTTGTGCACCCTGTTTTTTGCCTAGACCGCCCTTTCGGGTTTTCAATCTAGCGGGCTTCTTTTTTTGTACGTGCTCTAATTTTTGCCTAGGCCGCCCTTGCAGGTTTTCAACCTAGCGAGCGATTTTTTTTTTTTTTTTTTTTTTTTTTTTATGGTCTTTGTTTATTAAGCGTAGAACCTCTTGAGCTTGTAGAGTTAACCTCCTTTGGCAGCTGGTCACCATCCAAATCCACGAGCCGGACTGCACCGCCGCTTAGTATCTTCTTGACCACGTACGGACCGATCCATCGGGGTCCCCATTTCCCCAGGGGATTCATGGCGTTAGGAGGATGTTGTCTTAAGACCAAATCTCCCATATTGATGTTTCGAGGCTTCACCTTTTTGTTGAAAGCTCTTGCCATCCTTTGCTGATATGCCCTCGTGCGTTCGAGTGCTCTTAACCTTTTCTCGTCGAGTAAGGCTAGCTGTTCGTATCGACTTTGCATCCAGTTGACCTCGTTGACTTGATTCTCGAGGAGGACCAGTAGAGATGGGACTTCAAGTTCGATAGGGAGTACGGCTTCAGAACCATAGACTAATGCATAAGGAGCTTCTCCTGTTGCGGACCGTATTGATGTGCGGTAGCCCCACAATGCTAATGGTAGCTTCTCGGGCCAATCCCTTCCTGTTGAGGCCATTTTCTTGACGATGGTCTCGATGGTTTTATTTGCTGCTTCAACCGCGCCATTTGCTTGGGGACGGTAAGGAGATGACTTGTGCTTGGTGATCTTGTATTCTACCAAAAGTGCATCCATTTCCTTCTCAAAGTGAGAGCCGTTGTCGGAAATAATTTCATGAGGCACGCCGTATCGGCACATGATATTAGTCTTTACAAATTTGGCCACTTTCTTGGCGTTGAGGGTCCGATAGGCTTGTGCTTCGACCCACTTTGTGAAGTAGTCGACTGCCACTAGGACGAATGACTGCCCATTGCTCCCGGCAGGATGAACTTTACCGATGATGTCTATCCCCCAACAAGAGAAAGGCCAAGGTGTGACCATGTTGTAAAGTTGTGATGGTGGATCATGTTGCAGATTAGCGTGGAATTGGCACTTGGCACACCTTTTGACTTTCTCGATACAGTCTCGTTCCATAGTGCTCCAATAGTAACCAATGCGAAGTATCTTCTTGACTAGCATAAACCCATTCATGTGGGGTCCACATTCTCCTTCGTGCACTTCACACATTATCTCTTGAGCTTCGGCCTCATTGGCGCATAAGAGATTGATCCCGTCGTGGTGCCTTTTATAGACTCGGTCCCCAATCAGTACGTACCGAGAGGCTAGCCTTTGCAGAGCTGCTTGAGACTTTTTATTGTTATTCTCGGGATAAGTGCCATCTTTGAGGAAATTCATGATATCCGAATACCACAGAGAGTTTGTCTGAACCTCGCTGATCTCGATACTCATGCAATATGCCGGACTGTTCCTTTGGGCAATTTTGAAAGGCTTCACCATTTTCCCTTTGGGCATTTCGACTAATGAACCTATAGTGGCCAGTGCATCGGCGAAGCGATTTTTATCCCTTGGCAGGTAGTTGAAAGTGATCTCTTGGAATTGTTCAACCAATTCTTCAAGGTGTTGACCATACTGTTGGAGAGTTGGGTCTTGGGTTTGCCATTTACCCGATTGCTGATTGATAAGGAGCAAAGACTCGCCGAATACTTCTAATTCCGTGATGTTTCTTTCGAGAGCTGCTTCGAGCCCTGCTATGCATGCTTCGTACTTGGTAGCCTCGAATTCCAGGCGGATGGCGATGGGAGTGTAGATGTCTTTTGGATCGATAAGCAATACCCCTATACCAAAACCGTGTTTATTGGCGGCGCCATCGAAAAAAAGTTGCCACTTAATTTCCTCAGTTGCAGTACAAATTAAATGCTCGTCGGGGAACTGTACGTCTTCCCCCTTCACTTTCTCATATGGGAATTCGGCAAGCTGGTCACTGAACACTTTCCCCCTGACGGATTTTAGTGTGACGTAAGTGATATCATAGCCGGCGAGCATGAAGTACCATTTGGCTATTCTTGTTGACATGAAAGGCTTCTCGAAGATATAGCGGAGCGGGTCCACCTTTGCTACTAGCTTGACCGGAAAAGCTTCCATATAGTGTTTGAGCTTTTGAGTAACCCAAACCAATGCTGCACATGACTTCTCTAAGACAGAGTAGTTCTTTTCGCCTCCTTGGAATCGGCGACTGACAAAGTAAATGGCATTCTCCTTTGTGGACTCCCATTGCTCTTGTGCTAATATAGCCCCTAGGGCTTCATCATTGACAGTGAGATAGAGCAAAAGAGGCTTCTCCTTGTGCGGCGGAACTAGAACAGGAGGGCTCATCAAGTAATGCTTCACTTGGTCGAAGGCTTCTTGGCACGCGTCGGTCCATTCTAGAGCTACATTCTTCTTGAGTAGCTTGAAGATTGGCTCGCACATGAAAGTGAGTTGGTTCACAAACCGACTGATGTATTGCAGTCTGCCCATGAAACCTTTGATTTCTTTTTGCGTTTTTGGAGGAGGCATGTCCATGATTTCCTTGATTTTGGAAGGATCTACTTCAATTCCCCTTTCAGTGACCATATAACCAAGGACTTTGCCTCGGATAACCCCGAACGTGCACTTTGCAGGGTTGAGCCTCATCTTGTGTTGACGAAGCCTTTCAAAGAACTTGCGGAGATCGATTAAATGTTGACCATTGGTCCCTTTGGAGTGAATGATCATGTCGTCCACATAGACCTCGATTTCTTTGTGAATCATATCGTGGAACAAGTTTGTCACGGCTCTTTGGTAGGAAGCCCCAGCGTTTCTTAACCCAAATGGCATGACTGTGTAGCAAAAGGTACCCCACGGTGTTGTGAAGGCTGTCTTATGTTGATCTTCCTCGGCCATAAGAATCTGATTGTACCCAGCGAACCCATCCACGAATGAGCGAACCTCGTAGGCAGCAGTGGAGTCGACTAGCATGTCGATATTAGGGAGTGGAAAATCATCCTTTGGGGAAGCTCTGTTCAAATCCCGGAAGTCCACACAAACTCGAACCTTGTCGTTTGCCTTTCTGACTGTCACGATATTGGCTAACCATGTCGGATACTCGATAACCTTGATGAAACCCACAATGAGGAGCTTCTCAATCTCTTCTTTGACTTTCAGAGACCATTCTGGCTTGATCTTTCTGAGCTTCTGCTTTACTGGCCTGGCATCTTCTCTGATCGGAATTCTGTGCTCCGCTACCTTTCTGTCCAAACCCGGCATGTCTTTGTATGACCATGCGAACACATCCACGAACTACCGCAGTAGTGCAGTCAATCTGTCTCTGTCGTCCCCCTTGAAGAAGCTTCCGATCTTAGTCTCTCTTGGTTCTTCTTCGGTACCCAGATTAACAACATGCAATTCTTCGTCAGCCTTTGGACCATTTTCACCACGACTACGGACTTGTTGAGCAAGTTCATTTAAGTATGTTGTGTTTTCGTGGTCTATTTCATCATAATTTGAATCGTTATTAACTTGTTCTTTAAGTTCATTATTAGTTAATTCATCATTTATGATGTTTGCAATCTCAGGGTACTCAGAAATATCAAATTTTTCATTAGCAAAGAAAGGAAACACACGCTCGGCTATGGCCTCCAAATCCTCTTGGTGAGGGTATTAGAGACACTCTCGGACTCGAAAGTAAGTGTGAGCCGCTCTTCCTTTGTTGATGTGCGGGGTATGCAACCCATTTCTTGGACTAAGAATTCCTCAGATACCACGGGCCCTTTCGTAGAATACCAATTGTTGATCGGCTCGGAGCTTGGCGGGATCTCACTGATAGTCTCGTTCATGATGACGGTGTCATGGATGGCGTTGACTTGGCATTCATTCGTTATGGCAAGCACTTCGAACATGGAGGCTAAATCTGTTAGTTCTGCCCCCACGGTGATTTATGTCTCAGATTCTATAGTCACCTTCCTTCCCCACCATTCACGGGGCGACATGGGAGTTGGTTCCCTTTCGGATTTCTGGATCTCACAATCGGAGAAAATTTTGAGACCGGGCTTTTTGACACCCTTATTGTTAACCCATGGCTCGGGAAAGATCATGTATGGAACATCTTCCCCTTGGCGGACAAAATAGCCATTCAACGTCTTGCGGTAAGGCCTTAGATTAGGGACCTCATAACGACGGCCTTCTTTACGAGCTCGGGCCTTTTCGTTCTTGATTGCTTGCTCTTGTTTCAAGTCTTCTTTGGAAGGCTCGTACCCCAAACCGAAGGTGTCTTTGACGAATGGGACTTGCACAGGATGTAGGATTCCTTGTTGATATTTCCCTAGGCCTAAACCAGGGAAGTAGTCCATATTCCTCATCATGCGGAGGACTTTATGGTTGCTGGGGTCCATGATCCGTTTCCCCCTTCTTTGTCAATGGCGTTGATTGAGACGCCGGAGAGAGTGGAGTCTGGTAAACCATGCTGAACTTGGTGGACGGGCTCACCTTTTCTGTGGATAGTGACGTTTTCAGCCATGACGGTCACTATTTCATCACCATTTCGGATCTTGACACATTGGTGGAGAGTTGACGGTACGGCATTAGCACTGTGAATCCATGGTCGACCCAAAAGTAAGTTGAACGAGGCCGGGATATCAAGCACTTGGAATGGAACAGACATAACCATGCTCCCAAACTCAATGTCTATTTCAATCATACCCATGACTGTACGGGCGGTGCTGTCATAACCTCGGATTACTTGAGTAGAAGGCTTCAAATCGGAATCCTTAAGCCCCAGTATGCCCATGATTCTGCCAGGCATGATATTGAGTGCGGAACCACTGTCCACTAAGACTCTTGAGACGGGCCTCCCCCTTGCTCGTACCTTGAGGTAAATAGCTTTGTTGTGGTCGGAACCAAATGGTGGAAGGTCCATATCGGCAAAGGTGATGACGTTGCCAAAATGAATGTGACCGATCATTGCCGTGAGGTCCTCGGGAGTAGTATTGGGAGAAACTGATGTATCATCGAGATTGCGGATGACAAGATCTCGGTGTTTCTTTGAGGATCCAATGAGGTCCCAAATAGAGATGTTGGCTTGAGTTTTCTTGAGTTGGACAAGTAGAGGATCTTCGGGAGTGTCGCGAGCTTGCGGCCTTTGAGGAGAGGATCTCGGTGCGGAAGTGGAAAGGTTGCTAGCTATGACTCGACCGGATCGAGTTAGCATGTTGACGTTCCCATCTTGCTTCCTTTTCCTATTCTCTAGTACTTCCCTCATTACCTCATCGTAAGTTACAACATAGCAAGAATTGTTAAGTTTATTCATAACATAGGGGCCCCCATTCACAATTGGGATTGAATGGGTGGTCCCCTCGAGCTCTCCTATCTCTATTACATTGACGTGTTCGCCATTAGTCACTACAAATTCTTTCTTATCTATGAGATCTTGAATGACATTGCGGAGAACGAAGCAATCCTCGGTGTTTCTTTGAGGATGCAATGAGGTCCCAAATAGAGATGTTGGCTTGAGTTTTCTTGAGTTGGACAAGTAGAGGATCTTCGGGAGTGTCGCGAGCTTACGGCCTTTGAGAAGAGGAGCTCGGTGCGGAAGTGGAAGGGTTGCTTGCTATGACTCGACCGGATCGATTTAGCATGTTGACGTTCCCATCTTGCTTCCTTTTCCTATTCTCTAGTACTTCCCTCATTACCTCATCGTAAGTTACAACATAGCAAGAATTGTTAAGTTTGTTCATAACATAGGGGCCCCCATTCACAATTGGGATTAAATGGGTGGTCCCCTCGAGCTCTCCTATCTCTATTACATTGACGTGTTCGCCATTAGTCACTACAAATTCTTTCTTATCTATGAGATCTTGAATGACATTGCGGAGAACGAAGCAATCCTCGGTGGTGTGGCCACTATATTTGTGGTAGCCACAATATTTGGGGTAAGCATGATTGGGGTGGACCGTCTTGGGTTGGTACCCTTGCACGGGTGTGACTTGACCCTTTGCTTTGAGGACTCGAACACTTCGGTTTGAGTCATGCCTTGGAGAGGCGTGTAGACACGGTCATTTCGAGACTTCTTCCCTTGGGGTGGAGGAACCTTTTTGTAATTCCCCTTATCGATAGTGACGGCGTTGACCGAGGCCTCTTTTGTGGAGTTGGAAGCGGCCTTGTAGCGGTAGCTAGGAGTGGCCTTCTTAATCTCCTTGAGCAAGTCATCCATGCGTACCCCCACCTCATACATTTGGGAGAAGTCGGAGTAGCAAGCCCCACTTAGGTGGGTGCGGAGATCAATCTTGAGACACTTGAGAAAGATGTCCATTTGCTCTTTTGTGTTCGGCCTCTCAACAATTTCAGAGAGTTTGTCATTCCATCTCCTTGTGAAGACAATGAAGGACTCGTTGTCTCTTTGAGTGGTATTCTCGAGCTCTTTCCTTGTGGGCCGATGAGTGGTGTTGCCTTGGTATTGGTTCTTGAAGGCAAGCATGGCGGAGTCCCAATCAAGACGGACAGTGAGCGGGAGAGTAGCATACCAATATTTTGCCGCCCCCTCGAGAGTGAGAGGAAAGCATTGAGCCATCACCTTGGGGGAGACCTTCTTCGGAACCATTGCCCAAATATAAGTCTCAATGTGAGCCATGGGACAAGAGTTGCCCTTGAATTTGCTTATGTCGGGCATCTTGAACTTATCAGGAAGAGCGGCCATAGTACTCATGAGGATGGATGATTGATAAAGGCTTGTGTCGGAGCCTTTCCCCATGTTGAGCCCGTTGAATTTTTGGTCGATGTAGGCCATGATAGAATCCACCATTTTGGGCTCATTGTTCTCGGAACTCGGCTCCACCATTTTCTTGGTGCGGGTGTTGACATAAGGAATTTTGAACAAACCCTCGGTCCATTCGGATTCATCATCATTATTCTTGTTCTTTCCCTTGGCAAGATTAGTGAGCTTTTCTTTCATTAGCTCCATCTCGGCCTCGTGGGCCTCCCTTTGGCTGTCGAGGTGGGATTGCCAAATGTCGTCTTTGCTTTGTGCCTCCTTATTAAGGGTGGATACTTGCTCTTGGAGGAGTTGGACCATGGTTGAAAACTGTTCGAGAGACATGGTGTTGCTGCTGCCGGTCATGGTTGATGTAGGAGCTGTTGGAGTGATCTCTTCACGGACTAACCGATTTGCCAAATCCCGGTAGACTCTGTAAGTACCAATTGAACCTATATTACAGAAGAGGCCCTTGTCAGTCTTGAGTAACACTTGCGGTCCATGAAGAGGCTTAGAACACACAGTTGGGCACACGACTCGAACCACATAAGAAAAGACTCTTTTTTTTTTTTTTAATAAGTCGGAGGGAATGGATCCCTTTTGGGGTTTCTAAGAAAATAATGGAATCATCATACTAGTATATAGACCATCTCGCGGTCCCATATACTCATCGGATTCCATCGCGCTTGTGAATCCTAGATGTAACGAGATTAAACTAAATTAATGTAGTAAAGCATACATGCGGGGACGGATTTTTATTTTCGTCCAAAATAACCACTTTTGGGGATGGATTTTTATTGTGTCCGTTTCAACAAGTTGGCATGTACGATTTGAAGACATTAGTTTAGGGAAATCTCGGTACATGGAAACCGACTTGAGTCACGGAGTGTTAGACCTTAACTAGAATTGTGTGGTTTGTGCTCGGCTTGAATATGAGGCTCAAAGGTCACCCCCGGCATGTAGTCTTGAACTACGCCACGGGCTGAGGTTTACCGCTTCGAAAGAGCCAAGGTCTGGTGGAGCTTGAAACTTTCTAGGACGGGCCTCGACGGGTTTGGGGTTGGACTTGTGCGACTCGATAGTGAGCAGTTCATAGGAATATGTGCATGTAGTGTGAGGTCTAACAAGTGACAAATTTTTTTATTTATTTTTTTTTATTTTTTTTTTTTGAAAAGAAAAAGAAAAACAAACAAAACACATAAGCACATAAATTACAACTCCCGAATCACCCGTGTGACCGGTAAAATGAACACAAAATTAAAACAGTCCGAGGGTTCAATTCTGTTCTGATGCAGGCAACTGTGCCCACACCCCACTGTTCTGCTCAGTCACTGAAACCTGTTTCTATTCTGGGAACCAACCCAGAAGCATGCGCCTCTGAGTGTTGATGTTAGACGCGCGCGCATGGCGCAATGCTATTAGGAGGCGCGCGCTTCTGGGCACACCTATCAGAATGTCAGATTTTGGACTCAGGGGATTGCCCTGGTCCTATGTGCATATTGTAACCCCTGCAGAAATCATTAGTGCAGAATAGCAGAAGAAGAAGATGAAGAACATGAAGAAGTGGGCGATTCTGGTCCTTGATGCGGGATGCGCGCGCCTTAGGCTGAAGAGGCCAGAAGCGCGCGCCTCCCCCATCAGGAATCAGAATGCCCAGAAAAGATGTAGATTTCGATCAAAATGCAAGTTTAACCCTTAAAACGTCCCCAGCGGAGTCGCCACTGTAGATACCCCGGGGGAAGCCACGGGTTTAGGCTATGAGCGCGTGAGTTGTCCTAGGATTTCTAACTTGTTTTAGATTGTTTAGAGTCGCCACCTATGTTTTGAGGAACATAAGAAAAACCTATTGATAATAGCCTAAATTTGATTACGAAAACAGAGATTCTTTGTTTTGAGGTTCGGGGGTTAGATTACGAGATGGGAAGTACCGAAACACCCATCTCGCCCAACTAAAGTTGGTCTTGCTTGATCAAAATCTACATGAATGAAAATGTTCTTCTTCTTCTTCTTTAAATCATAAAAAGGGGGGTTTAAAATAGAGTTTGGAATGTAGGAGATAACTCCTTAACCAACCTCAATGAGATGAGGTGATCATTAGAGTCATGTCCCAAAATGATTTGGGTGATTGCACTTTGATAAAACAAAAGAAAGAGAAAAGAGATGAAGTCGAAAACAGGGAAGAAATGGTTTTTTACCTAGTCTTCGAGAGACTTCAAACACTTCTTGATGAATACCTTTTGAAATGCCTTGAAGGTAAGAAATTTGGCTTCTTTGTTGAAAGTGTAAGATTTTAGAGTAAAAGATCCAAGGTCCAAGGTCTAAGGTTTTCGGTCTTCGGTCTTCGGTCTTTGGTCCTTGAAAATGGAGGTAAAGAGAGGTTTTTATAGGTGAAAGAGAGGTGTTTTTGGTGCCAAAACTCAGTCACCAAGAAATCCTTCCCGGGCAAAATCCTGTAAATTGAGCAAGGGAGAGAATCCTGGCCAGAAATCTGTAACTGATGCCCAGAGGCGCGCGCTTCCTTCTTTGGGGGCGGGAGGCACGCGCGCCTGGCTCCTCCTGTCGGAGGCGCGCGACTCAGAGAAGGCAATTTTGACAGAATGGACTAGAAAGTCAGCTCTGTTATTCAGTTTAGTCCCTGGACTTAACGAAGTCAGTCAGGAACTTAATGGAAGTGACAGAAATTAACGAGAAATACTTAAAATGGGGAGAAACACAAGATCAAATGTGCAATCGGGGTGAGCGGTCCAAGGCGGGGTGTCTACAACTTGTCATCCCTTGCTCATAAAAATATTTCAGGTAGACGGTCGTGACCACGAAATTAGTTCAAGCAACTTTCATGTTGAACCCGTGGACAACCGGAACACCGGAATCCGCACGACGGAGCAGTTGCAAGCTGTTGGGAGCGGGAACACGGAGCCGGAAAATCATGCATGTTTACTCCCACAAAATTCGGCACATGGATGCAATGGGGGGGTCACATGGAAGAAAAAAAAGTAACCAACGATTGACATGTGGCATACAAAGGAAGGGTCAAATTTTTCAAAGCAACACCATCACTTTTGGCCACTTTTTTCCACCCCTTTGCATGAATTTCGGGCAAGCCACACCACCCCCCATACTACCCCTACTCTAGGGGAATTTTGGTCCAAAAATATCACCTCCCTTGGTTGATCCAAGAAAGGGGTTAACACATTCACTCAACACACACAATTCATACACCATTCATACATAAGCTACACACTTCACTCCATATTCTCTCCACCATCCAAGCACTATCTCTACTCCTCAAACTTCAGTCACAAGACCATCCATACACCACCATATAACCACCATATAACCACCCTAAACACTGCACAAAAACAAAGCAAACAACTCACTCAAACTCTCATTCAATCACAAGGCAAACACCTTAAGAAAAGCACCAAAAAAGTCTTCCCTTGGAAGCAAAGGAAGCACATCTAGGTAATATCTTGTTCTTGTAAAGTTCATCCATGTAAAATGTAGATCCTTATGTGATTTGAAAAGGGGTCCCGCCACTTGTTAGGCTAGACCCCCATTTGATGTCCAAACAATGTAATGTTGATACTCTTGTTGTTCTTCTCTCTAAATGATGATATACTATTATTAAATGCTCAAATATCTGTCTTTTTGTGTTGTTAATATGTGTATCTATGTATTTCCAAAGTCTCATGTTCATATCATCTCATTTGAGTGAGTTTTTATGGGTGTTTTCATCCCTTTTGTAAATTTCCAGCAGACTGTCCATCTGCACCATTCTGTGTTGTTGCTTTGTTTATATATAGCAAACATGGGTTTTGGTCTTAGACCAAAAAAAGGATTTTGTTCTAAAAAAACAGTGGAAGATGAACATGTAAATATCATATTTTTACCCTGAGTAGAAGAGGTTCTTTCCATTTGTTTTTCCAACTCTCTGTTCTCAGATTAGCATACTTCCTGTTCTGACACCAAAATGTCAGAGGTGTTTTGTGTGACTTATACTTGCTTGATGGGTTTGAAATTATCCAGATATAAACTTTGATATGTTAGGAGTAACTTTACTGTTTAGTGTGTCCCATGATTCCCCCGTTTTCATAATGAAAAAAGTGGATCTTTTATGGAGGTATGCATATCTGTCAGACTAGGCTGTTGAAAGTTTATTTTGCATGCTTTGTTTGGACACCATAACATGCTTATAAAATCAAGGGAAAAATCATGGTTGAATATTGATGTGTTAGAAACTTTTCTGGACCTTCACATTATGGATTGAGTAAGTTTAAGAGCAGGTACAAGAAAGGAAGATGGGCAGCAATCCCTAAAATGATTGGGGACGGACTTTTGGTCATTTATTTGTTATGGGATTTGTTTCCCTTTTTTTTCACCATTGTAAATCTTAATCCCCCACCCCCTCTTTGTGACCTCCTTTACTGGATATGAATGCTAAACCATTTTCAAAACCAAGTGAGAGTCTACCCAAACCGACTCTCATTTGTGAATTAAAGCAAACGTTCCTAGAATAGGAAGACCTCCGCATATATTAAATCACCATTTTTGTTAGGGAATTAAAGCAAGGCCTAAAAGGCATAAAATTGAATCTACGTGGCATGCATGCTAGATACCATCACGGGCGAGGAGAGTGCCTAACCCCTTCTCTTCTCGTAACTTAGCCCCCGAACCCACTTTCTTTAAAAAAAAAGGTTTTATTTTCATTTTTCCTAAAATAAAATGAGGTGGCGACTCTTGACTGTTTTGATTCCATCGAGAGGAGACCATTGTGTGAGAACCGAGCGCATTTCCAAAAGCATATTAGCACGAAACGGACCCGAATCGCCCTCACGAGCGATCATTTTTTGGTGTTTGGCTTTCGAGCGCGGGCTCTCACAGCAGCACCATGACCATAATCAGTACAAATAGCACAATGAATGAAACCCGGTTTTGGTTGCCGTTTTACGAACCCCTTAATATTCTTCGGTTTCTCACATTTTACTGGGTCAGAAGTTTTGGCTTTGACAAGGATCATTTTCTTGAGCTAAATGTTTCTCTTAGGTGCGTCTTTAGGATATACTACAGGATAATCCTTGTACCGACATAGAGCTGTTTCATCACTCAGTACTTCCTTGTCAGCCGCATCTTCTGTGGATTTTTCTTTCGACTTAGAATCTCTCCCAGTCTGGTGTATAGGATACACAAAGAAATAATTTTGTTTTTTAATTTCTTTCTTAGAACCCTTATTACCAGCATGATTAACTTTGGGAATTTCATTGGTTTGTTTATGGGGTAGCACACCACCTTCGGCACAGAGGCAAGGACACCTGCACCCATAACTGGTTTTGAATCCCAGTCCACTTTTATCCGAACTTGGAATTAGTGAATTCAGAATTTGTTCCATTGTGACTCCAGACTTAGTCCACACATCAGTCACTTTTTGAAGGTCATCCCTTTGTGCAGTTAGATCTTGGATTTGGGTTAGGAGTGCCTTAACTCTATCCTTGAGATAGCGGTTTTCTTCCTCAATAGATGAAATCCCAGCAATTTGGAACTTGAGGCTATTAATTTCCTCCTTGTGGGACTTACATTCCTTTTGGGAATCTTTAAGTTCTGCAGCCATTAATTTATATGCCTTTTTAAGCACTGTGTGTTGTTGAAAAATAAGGTTAGCACGTTCAAGTACCTAGTCATCATGAGTTTGATCTGCTTTAACCTCAGGGTAGAAATTTGATGTAGTTGGAGTCTTGATTGCTCTTGCCTCAGAAGTCTTTGGTGAAACTGACTTCATTTGTTGTTGAACTAGCAGTGGAAGACTTTCATCAATTTCATACTTTTCTTCAAAGGCCATGAGGCAGAGATTAGCAATTTCTTCTTCCTCATCACTTTCATCAGAGTCAGAACCTATCCACGTAAGCGGTTGGTCTCCTTGTTAAGCTACCATTCCTATTCTCTTTAAGAACATCTTGTTGAACGGTTTCCTAGTTGGTGCGGCTTCATAGCGCGGTTTAGGAAAACTGGAAGCAAAGTGACCTGGCTGTCTACAGTTGTTGTTGGTGTATATTCCCTGGGCATGTTATTTGGCACGTTATTTGACAATGTTTATTATCATGTTTTCATTATAAATAATGAGATGTTTTGGATTATTATTTGTTGTTTCATGTTTTTTTATAATAATCCCCGTCCCTAGTACTTATGAAGAACTAGTATGAGTTTAACTAGATAATAATATGATGATTATGTGTATGGGATACAAGTTAAACTCATGGGTATATGTTGGTGAATATATACTGGACATGACCCAAAGATGAGGTTTATGTCATGGTCATAATGTCATAATTAAACTTCTAATAGTTATATCATTGAATCCCTAGACTTGAGATTATTACGGTCTTCCACATAATGGAAATTATGTTTGACATATTCAAATGTTACTCTTAACCAAGTAATTATAAAGGATATAATTGGCATGATCAAAGCTATGAAGGGAAGTGTAATAAGTCAAGATAGGATTTGTCCCTCAGTATAAGAGATGTCAGGCTTGGGCCCCTCGATGAACAGTGTTAATGAAATGCTTGGCCGTGCTCAAATGAATTGATGAGATCGATATCATTTGTGTTATCAAACTATTTGGGATCGAGAAAAGTATTGGGCATTGTAAGTTGACCATTGACCATGGCTTACGCTCAATGACATCATGGACAAAAAGGATTATGATATGTTCTATAAAGGATTCACAAACTTTGACAAGTTATATTAATCGGGTAGTCATGATGACTTGGTAGAGTCCAATCATGATTTATGTTATCGAATGGTTTTTATCACATTGCAAACTTAATATAATCATATGGGGTCACACACAAAAGAACAAATTTGGAAAGGGCTAAATTGGAATTTCGTAAAGTCTTAAAATTTGATTTTAAGACGGAAATACGAGGATCAGGCAAAAGGGATGATCCAACCGGACCTCTAGGAGGACCTGGTGTAAGTACCCCAATCTGAAATTAACCAACTTTAGAGGAACTCTTAGCACCATTCAGGGATAAACTGATAGGCTGGGACTTCACTAAGATAAACCTAAAATTCCAGGACTATTCTGGAATTAAAATTGGAAAAATCCAGAAGCTCGCCAGGCTGAGCCGTACGGATGGTTTGGACGCGGGAGGGGACAATCCGTACGGATGGTTTGGGCACCCTCAGTCCCTATAAATTGGACCCTTGGCTGATCATTTCAGGGGGGAGAAAATAATTTTTGTGTGCAAACCCTGCCAGATTGAGAGCAGATTAGGGATACAAACATTCTTGAGTGAAAAGAGAGAAGAAGATAGGCTTAGAACCAAAATTGGTGAGGCCTCCTTCTCCCCATCTTCTCTTCATCTCATAATCTATTTTATTTTGCCTTATTTACATTATGTCTTTATTATTGTTGCACATATTATGAATTGGAACCAAGTTCTTGATATGAATCAATGGTACCCTCATGTTATATGCATGATCAAGGGTTCAAACCTAAGATGATCAAGGCTTGTTAACATTTAATGTCTTTACATTATTTCTTTACTTTTATGCAATTTATGTTATGTCTTTACATTTATGCAAGTTAAATTCCATGTCTTTACTTTTAAGATGATTTTATGGAGAAATTATTAAGTTTGGATGATAAAGTTTCAATCTTTATCATTCAAACTTTGATCTAACTCCAATAATGTCCCTTTGGATGGTAAAGATTCAATCTTTATCCATCCAAAGGTTGATTTCTTACTTCCCCAAGGTCTTTCCTTGGATGAATCATCCTTTTGGATGTTAAAGTTTCCATCTTTAACCATCCAAATGATGATATTGGCTCAAATGCCATGTTCATCACCTTTCCTAATTTTTCCCCAATTATTGCCTTGATCACACCCAAAACCTTGTGTTTTGGTGTTTAATTAGTGATTAAGAGCATATGGATGATTTAATTCAATCTTTATGTGAATAAATAAACTGGAAATATGTAAAACAGTTCAGTTTCAGCAGAATGCTCTGTTTCTGCCTGAAACTGGACTGATTTCTTGATAATCTGTAAAAACCTCAGGGATGACCTTCCCAGCCGTACGACTAGTTTGGCCGGAGGGTTTAATTGTTGACTTTGTGCTTTTTTTGTGTGTATTTTATGTTTCTGTTTTAATTTATAGGAGTGAAAATGTTCTGGAAATGCAATAAACTGGGGCTTGATGATCAGAAGCTGAAAATTTGCAAAAATAATGGAGCTACTGCTCTAACCGTACGGCTAGATGGCTGGGCCCACAGAATGCTTCAAGCTAACAATTTTGTGCCGGGAAAAAGCATTCTGATGGTCCCCTTGCATTTCTTCTTGTCCATGTTCTATTTATAGCCTCTACTTGTACACATTTACCTTCTTTTTTTTAAAGCCAAAAATGGATTTTCAAAGCTTGGTAATGCACAAATCTTTTGGACATAAAATTTGGTTTTCAAAGCCTCATTGTGCATTACCCCCTTTATAAAATTTTTGGTTTCTCAAAATTCTTTTGTTGTGCGCAACCTTTTTGTACAAATGATTTTCAAAAGGTTGTTGTTCTTGTTGTAAAATTTTGGTTTCAAAAACCTTTGGTTGTGCACAACCTTTACAATGTACAAAATTTTGATTCTTGCTTGTTCGTATCTTGGCTTCATTCCTTGTGCAAATTACATGTTCATCATTTTGTTCATATATTGCTCTTTCATGTTCATGACATTAAAATGAACCAAAAATTCCTATTTTAACTCAAAAGGGAACATGGAAGACTTCACACAATGCGCACTCGACCTTGTGCACGTTCCAAAAACCTTTAAAACCCAGGATGTATGCCATGATGCAGCTTGATTGGTGCTCTTGTGCCCTTCTCGCGTGCACGGGTCCATTCCACCTCCCCTTCCGAGCCGAGTCAACCACACATGTCCGTGACACACAAATACTGTGACCATGGTTGGTTTTTGGTCTATCTCACGTCATCATGTCCCTAATACGTGTCCAAAGTTAATTATGGCCAAGTTAACACCCGAGACACGACTTCTTGTGAAAGCAAGTGTGACAAGGTCATCTTTGACCCGGTCCTTGACTTATGCGTTAATGTTAACCATAATTAACCAAAGTCATGCATTAAGGATAGGGTGACACCGTGTCGTTAATCCCTAATGCTAGACCCGTCCTAATCATCCTTAAGCCCAAGGTTAAGGTCCGAAATCCCTTATTAAAATGAGGTTATGCCAGAATTTTCTTGAAGCGTTAAGACAATCTTAACCTTAACCGGGGGTTAATTATGATAAGAATGGCCCACGCATTGGAACTTTGTGTCGCACTAGACCTTAGGTTTGGTTCTTTTTGTCAGTGGAAACCACGTGCCCTATAGGACCCTCGTCCGGGATAGTCCGTCCTTGGGAGCGTGCAATACAGGTGAAAAACGAGGGGTCTATAGACGTAGTGATGGCCTCCACTGATCCAGGGTTTAGAGTAGTTGCGAAAAAGAAGAGAAATCTTTTCCAACCATTTAGGAATAAAATGCATTTTATGTAAACTTGAACAGATAATTAATTACACCTTGCATGAATTTGCTCCGTTTTGCTTCTCGTCTTTGAAACATTGCATTCTTTCGTTAACAAGCGTCATTTCGTTAAGTCTTTGGACGGATCCCTGTTATCCTCCAAGATCTCGTTAAGCCTTAGGATTAGTTCCTCAAGATCCCGTTAAGATTCCCGTTAAATCCTTAGGAATAGTCCCCTAGGAAGTCAATCAAGTCCTTGGATGGATCCCCGTTATCCTCCAAGAAGTCAGTCAAGTCCTTGGATGGATCCCCGTTATCCTCCAAAAAGCCAGTCGAATCCTTGGATGGATCCCCGTTATCCTCCAAGAAGCCAGTCGAATCCTTGGATGGATCCCTGTTATCCTTCAAGATCTCGTTAAGCCTTAGTATTAGTTCCTCAAGATCCCGTTAAGATTCCCGTTAGATCCTTAGGAATAGTCCCCTAGGAAGTCAGTCAAGTCCTTGGATGGATCCCTGTTATCCTCCAGGAAGTCAGTCAAGTCCTTGGATGGATCCCCGTTATCCTCCAGCAAGTCAGTCAAGCCCTTGGATGGATCCCTGTTACCCTCTAGGAAGTCAGTCAAGCCAAGAAGTCAGTCAAGCCCTTGGATGGATCCCTGTTATCCTCCAAGAAGTCAGTCAAGTCTTTGGATGGATCCTTGTTATCCTCCAAGAAGTCATTCAAGTCCTTGGATGGATCCCCGTTATCCTCCAAAGTGTCCGTTAAAATTAAGTTCCAAAAAAAAATATAATATATGTAAGAAAGGAAATAAAAGTGCTTAGGGTGACTCTTTGCCTCCTTCCTTGAGCCGTCATGTGATGACCAATTTTCGCGCCTCGCGTGGCATCTCGTTCCCGTTAGTGTCGTCACGTGACCATTCCCCCTTCGAGTCTAGGCGTCACGGCACCACATAGTAATATACCTTGGTTAAGCATTGACCTCCTCGATTGGAACCCCCATGTGGTGACTATTTCAATTGCCCTGATCGCCCTTGTGGCTCGGACTAGTGTGAGTACCATTCAGTCTCAAACCAGTAATGTCTTGTCCCATGTCATCCCGACTAAAAGGCCCATTTGGAATGAGTCAACTGAGGTCATGATTGTCTTAGAATTCTAAATCCATTCGAACTATGGTGACCTGAGCCTCTCATCGCGTGGGACCCCCTCCCTCGTGGTGAGAGGAACGTAGGCAACTTCAGCCCGGTCAAATGTCTCAAAATAGAGGATTCTAAGATACGTGCGCCTTTGGCCCAAGCATTCACCCAGTGTTTACCCGCGCCTAAAGCTACCTTTTTTGTTCCCCGTAGCTCAGATGAAGTGGAAGAGAGCATCATGTCGCCGCCTGGTGCGTGTGGAGTCAGAATGTTCCCCGGTCACTACAACTTCTCCGACCCGGTACCTCAGAAAGATCACTTCCGTGGACAGTAGCTTGAGAAATGAAACCACGGATAATCCGGATGGCCCGACGAACGAAGAGTTGCTCCAAGCTTTAGAAACCCCCGGGGCTGAGAAAGAAGTCATCACAGAGAGCCACAAAGAAACGCAAAGTCCATTTGATGAGTCGACGAGGCAAAGGGGTATTGCAGCTCTGTTTCAAATTGGTGGGTCCTTCACCAAAGTTGCCAACCACAAAGAAGAGGTAGAAACCACCCAACCTCCGAATTGCAACCAAACATCACCGCTACATCCCAAATCTAACACCTCCCATGGGACGCCTCCTATAAAACCCCGAGCACAATCCACTCGAAATGCCCGCAAACCACCATTCACACCGGTCATGCCTCGAGCATCATACTCACAATACCTTCCCAATCGTATCCCTTCTCGGTTTAATGTCGTCAATCAAGTCACCAGAGCTCAGTCGCTGTTTAAACCATATATGGATACCCGACCGGGCGCCACCAACTTGCCTCCACCAGATTTCCCAATAAGATTTTGGGGTGACCCGTATCATTTCTACAATCCAAGACCTTTTGGACCACAAGCTCCTTGCATGCCTCTGATGTATATTCCTGCAAGCAACCAAGGTTGTGGGTATGCCTACGCCCCTGTGCCTCCTCAAAACCCTCTCAATCATCATCTATTGGGAAAGAGAAAGCGAATGGAAGCTAAGTTTGAAAGGACACTCAATGAACACCCCTTTGCATTGAGAGAAGGTGATCCTTGTCCCCGCCATGCTCTGGTCAATGATGAAAGAAAAGCCAAATGCCAAGCCGAGCCCCGTCTAACAAAGTTTGAGGATTTTGAAACGTAAGCAAAATATTTGAGGGATTGGTTAAACAAGGTCTCATGAGGCCCCTCGAAGATTTCCGGCCAAAGAATCCTGAGAAACGCCGCAGCACCACCAAGCGGTGTTGCACAGCTGTGAAATGCATCATCCGGAAATTAATCGCGGAAGGAAAGCTTGAATGCCCCTGGTTGGGAAATTGGAAATAAAGCTACAGCTATGGTCAGAAGTAGAATGTCAAAACCTCTTCCACCAACCTCCCCTTAGAAAGAGTCTGTTTTCATCCTTAGGAAGAGTCAGTTGCTTTTAGGATGTGATAAGCCGTTAAGAAAAGTTAGTTAAGATATTTGTTAGGTTTAGTTAGAGTCTTGACTCCCCGGTCGATGCCATGAGGTGATCATTCTGAGTCCATTGTCAGTTTTCTTAATAAGATTATTATCATTATTGCCTTGTCAAAAGTGTGCATAAAAAAACCGGAGATCAAGTTTTCTTAAAATAAAAGATCATGTTTTCCTAAAAGGCTAATCCGCTAATGAAGCGTTCTTCTCAAATCATGGTTATAATTTCACCTTAAGGTTTAATATGCTAAAGTCCTTCGCGGTTCTGTCCATTGAAAACATTGACCAAGGACCCCACACCTGAATTGGCATCTGAGACAACCGTCCACATGAGCAAGAAGATCAAAAGGATGGAACACTGCCTACAAGGAAAGGCCCGTGCTTCGGAAGCCCAAAACCGGCTACATCAAATGGAGATCCATACCTTCGTTGAGTGCCACACACGAAGGCTGCGCACCTTGAAAGGAAATCACCAAAAGGAGAGGGGGCCAAAGAAAACTCCCAACTCATGAGTAGACGAATCCGGCAATTACAACACCAAGCCAAGTGGAGACCTCGCGACATCTTTCCTGATGACACGGAAACCGAGTTCCCCATGGGAGATATGGAACATGCCGCTGACAACCCCTCCAACAATTGAGGAAGAAAATGGATCATCGTACTTCATGGGAGCCCATCCCTAAAAAAAAAAAAAAAAAAAAAAAAAAAATTGGGTCTTCCAGCCTCGTAGGATCTAGACTTTCATCAAAGTCCGTCCCGGACTGTGTCTTTTTATTTTTACTAAGGTCCGCACTTGGACATGTATGTACAAAGTTATCTAAATAAAAGAGTCATTTTTATTCTCTTCTCTATAGACTTGAGACATTATTTGCAATATACATTTACTCTTGAAATTTCTTTGCTTGTTATTATCAATTGATTGCTACGTCCCTAAAATGATGAATTGACTTCTAAGCATACTAGTCAATGACGACTCATTAAGGATGAATGGACCTAACACAAATGAAGAATGCTAAATGCAAACAATTAATCTTGATGTGAATAAATGTTGTGATCAATTGGCATGAAGAAACCATTAATGGCAAACCTTCCTCCATACACATACCCGATACACATTTCCCGATAAACAACCCGATACACCTTTCCTATACAAATTCTTGATGCCCATCAAAGGCATCCCAAGACAATGAAAAGGCAAGGATGTTGTTGCTCAACCACCAAGATTCAACCGTGATCGCACACGTGCTCAACCAAGCAAAGGACTTCCCGGATCTTCAAAGTCCAAGTGAGAAGTGACAGACATTCCACCAAGGGGCTACAAATGAGCCAATGTCAAAGATAGCAAGTTGGGGCTAACATTTCCCCTCTCTCTCAAAAAAAAAAAAGATGAGAAGAGAAGAGAGAAAAGAAATGAATAATGAAAAGAAGGAAAGGAAATGAATATATGCGAAGAGGAAGTCTGCCTCAAAAGCTCACCAAGTACACTGCAAAGGTCCACCTCAAAGAACATCCCGAGGATTTCACTGCAAAGCAAAGCGATCTACATCATCAAAGTAACAACATCCTTCAAAAGGACACCGACTTTAGCAAAAGACGATTCACATCGCCGAACTACGGTGACCTGAGCTCCTCAAACTGAGGGGAACGTAGGCAACCTTCGGGTCCGGTCACAACATGAAACAAAACCATCAAATCATGGTCCTCTCAAAATGACCAAGTGCTCTTCCCTCGGTCCCATCAATGACCGATTTCCCCGCCACACCTTCTTCTTCTGATCTTTCCATTGATTGAATCTTAATCTCAATTGATCACAAGATTTATACATGTTAAGGCTAATTGCTTGTTATAATCTTGACTTAATAACAAACAAGGTCCATTCAAGCAATCATTTGATAATCTTAACTAAGGCAAATTTCAAATGTCTCGACAAGCCTTCTTCTCTACATCTTAGGAAAGAGCTAAACACTTGTATTCTGTCAAGCAAGGGCTTCCTCCTATTTCATGATTCATTGCTCAAAGAGCTCACCAACATAAAGGGACTCTCTCCCAAATAAAATGCCCTTGCATGTTTTCTCCAAGAAAAATACCTTAAGTCCCCGTTCTATCGAGTTGGCTGGATCACTCATAAAAAAAAAGAAAAAAATAAATGCACAAAAAAAGTAGCCTGCTAGGTCGAAAACCCGCAAGGGCGGCCTAGGCAAAAAATAGGGTGTGCCATAAAAGACGTAAAAGAGATTTCCTAGGCAAAAGAAAGGGTAAGTCATGAAAAAGGGATGGGTTCCTAACCTCACTTCAAAGGACAAAAGATGATATTGGGGCTACCCCGCCATCGACACCGACAAAAGGCATGGGGCTACCCCGCCATCGACACCGACAAAAGGCATAGGGCTACCCCGACATCAACGACAACAAAGGCATGGGGCTACCCCGACACCGAAAAAGACATGGGGCTACCCCGACACCGACAAAGACATGAAGCTACCCCGACAATGATAAAGACATGGGGCTACCCCAACATCAACGGAAAAAGGGTTCTCTATTCCCGATCACTCCTAAGAAATGGACAAAGCTCCGAAGGACTTTATGCGTGACAAACCTCATGGTTAAGTTAAAATCAAAAATTTGACTAACATGCTTCGTTAAAAGATTTTCCTTTAGAAATGAGCATTTCCAAATTTGACCATTTGGTGTCATTTGTCAAAAACAATGTTTCAAGCAAAATGCTTTTGATCAAAGAATGATTTTCCAAAATCTTGGGCTTTTTCATCCACAAAGGTCGCCCCTAGGCTCTCCCCCGGTTTCAAGAAAGAGTGTCAACCATCCCGTAGAGTTGAGTTGACCAAAGTCCAAACTTTTACCAAAAGGGGTCAAGTTAAAATGTTCCGGCCGTCCTTAGTGGGACGTAAGACCAGTTTTACCATCAAACTCCCCAAAGATGGAGTTGACCAAAGTCTTGACCCAGAGAGGTCATTTTAGGTTGAAGCCATTGTCCTCGGCCGTCCTTAGTGGGACGTAAGACCAGTTTTCCCGTCAAACTACCCAAAGATGGAGTTGACCCAAGACTTGACCCAGAGAGATCATTTTAGGTTGAAGCCTTTGTCCCCGGCCATCCTTAGTGGGACGTAAGACCATTTTTCCCGTCAAACGTCCCAAATATGGAGTTGACCCAAGCCTTGACCCAGAAAGGTCATTTTAGGTTGAAGCCTTTATCCCCGGCCGTCCTTAGTCGGACGTAAGACCAGTTTTCCTGTCAAACTCGCCAAAGGTGGAGTTGACCCAAGTCAAACCTTTGTCCCCCAGAGTGGTCACTTTAGGTTGAGAAAACCTTAGTCCCCCAGAGTGGTCATTTTAGGTTGAGAAAACCTTAGTACCCCAGAGTGGTCATTTTAGGTTAAGAAACCCTAAATCCCGGCAGTCCAAAATGATGTGAGACCATCCTTTAAGTCAACCCTCTCCATAGAGCCAAGTTAACCAAGTCCCGCCTCTGACCCACCAAGAGTCATGCCCGTTCCTTAAGTCAACCCTCTCCATAGAGCCAAGTTGACCAAGTTCCCGCCTCTGACCAGCCGAGAGTCATTCCCGTTCCTTTAGTCAACCCTCCCCCATAGAGCCAAGTTGACCAAGTCCCGCCTCTGACCAGCCGAGAGTCATGCCCCTCGATGAATAGTGTAATAAGTCAAGATGGATATCATTTGTGTTATCAAACTATTTGGGATCGAGAAAAGTATTGGGCATTGTAAGTTGACCATTGACCATGGCTTACGCTCAATGACATCGTGGATAAAAAGGATTATGATATTTTCTATAAAGGATTCACAAACTTTGAAGAGTTATATTAATTGGATAGTCATGATGACTTGCTAGAGTCCAATCATGATTTATATTATCAAATGGTTTTGAACACATTGCAAACTTAATATAATCCCATGGGGTCACACACAAAAGAACAAATTTGGAAAGGGATAAATTGGAATTTTATAAAGTCTTAAAATTGGATTTTAAGATGGAAATACGAGGATCAGGCAAAAGGGATGATCCGACCGGACCTCTAGGAGGACCCGGTGTAAGTACCCCAATCTGAAATTAACCAACTTTAGAGGAACTCTTAGCACTATTCAGGGATAAACTGATAGGCTGGGACCTCACTAAGATAAACCTAAAATTCCAGGACTATTTTGGAATTAAAATTGGAAAAATCCAGAAGCTCGCCAGGCTGAGCCGTACGGATGGTTTGGACGCGGGAGGGGCCAATCCGTACGGATGGTTAGGGCACCCCCAGTCCCTATAAATTGGACCCTTGGCTGATCATTTCGGGGGGGAGAAAATAATTTTTGTGTGCAAACCCTGCCAAATTGAGAGCAGATTAGGGATACAAACATTCTTGAGTGAAAAGAGAGAATGAAGATAGGCTTAGAACTAAAATTGGTAAGGCCTCCTTCTCCCCATCTTCTCTTCATCTCATAATCTATTTTATTTTGCCTTGTTTACATTATGTCTTTATTATTCTTTCACATATTATGAATTGGAACCAAGTTCTTGATATGAATCAATGGTACTCTCATGTTCTATGCATGATCAAGGGTTCAAACCTAAGATGATCAAGGCTTGTTAACATTTAATGTCTTTACATTAACGCTCTTTATATTATCTCTTTACTTTTATGCAATTTATGTTATGTCTTTACATTTATGCAAGTTAAATTCCATGTCTTTACTTTTAAGATGATTTTATGGTGAAATGATCAAGTTTGGATGATAAAATTTCAATCTTTATCATTCAAACTTTGATCTAACTCCAATAATGTCCCTTTGGATGGTAAAGATTCAATATTTATCCATCCAAAGGTTGATTTCTTACTTCCCCCAAGGTCTTTCCTTGGATGAATCATCCATTTGGATGTTAAAGTTTCCATCTTTAACTATCCAAATGATGACATTGGCTCAAATGCCATGTTCATCACCTTTCCTAATTTTTCCCCAATTATTGCCTTGATCACACCTAAAACCTTGTGTTTTGGTGTTTAATTAGTGATTAAGAGCATAGGGATGATTTAATTCAAGCTTTATGTGAATAAATAAACTGGAAAGATGTAAAACAGTTCAGTTTCAGCATAATGCTCTGTTTCTGCCTGAAACTGGACTGATTTCTTGATAATCTGTAAAAACCCCAGTGATGACCTTCCAAGCTGTACGGCTAGTTTGGCCGGAGGGGTGAATTTTCAGTCTTTCCCTTTTCTGTTAAACTATTTACAAAACTACCCCTTTTGGTTAAGTTTCTAACTGATTTTGTTAAAAGTCAGTTTCTCCCATTTTCAAGAACACACACACACACAGTTGCACAATTTTAACAAACATTAGGGAGACTCGGTTTCTTTCGAGGCACTTTGGGTGAACTACCGGTTGAGTTCTTCCTAAAGCGTAACCTGACCTCCGAATCCTTTGTCTCTAACCATTTTTCATTAAGTTTGGGTTTAAAATTAAACTAACGTGGCGACTTCGTTAAACATTGAAAGTGCCGTGTTTGATTCTCGAGGGAAATTTCTTCCCCATTTCCCCGTGGGTATCTTACACCCGGTCGGACCATAAGAGGTTCCGGGCGCACCTCTTGCATGACCTGGCTGGACCTCACTAGGATCCGGGCGGACCTAGTATAGGACCCGGTCGGACCTACCCTTGTGCGTAAAACTGATTAATGACTCCGGGGTTTTGACGGGAATTAGACTTCCTAACCTAAACTAGTTGGGTTTAAGAAGTATAAATACCTCTCTAAAACCCCTAGGTCATATGTGATTATTGTAATCAAAATCTTAAGCCTCCAAGAAAGAAAAATCTAGTCTTCTTCTTCCTTAAGAACAAGAACCATATTTTTCATATAGCCTCCATAATAGAAGCGTGTTTTATTGGGTCTAGCAATCCAGATCAAGAAGGTGTTCTTGATATTCGTTCGTGTTTGGAGAAACATAGAGGGCGTTGGAATCAACTCCTTCAAGTTCGTGATCCAAAGTTTGTGGTCGTGCTCCTGCGATCGTGATTTAAAGAAGCGCGAAGAATAGAAATTCAAGATCAGAAAATTTTAAAGCATCACCACGGTTAGTATTCAAAATTCACCTCCGTATTAATTTAATCGTCATGAATGGATCTAGGATTTTAGGTTTATTCCGCTGCGCATGTTTGCCCAAAACCCAACAATGGTATCAGAGCCCCGTTCATCATGATTATTTTAATAATAACATGTTGATAATATAATTGGATTATATGTGTTAGCATGCTATTTGAATTTAGATTCATGATGTTTATGTGATTTGTATTTTATGTATGTATATGTGATATATGGAGATCATAAAATCACACTGTTTAATTACGTTATGTGGGATCTAAGATTACAATAATAATTTGATTATTATGTTCCTTGTGATCATCGAAAATTAATTGGATTGATTTGTTGATGATCACAGATTAAAGAATAAATTGTTTATTCAAGGCTTTGATGAACATGGTGATTTGATCATCATGAACATCAAACCCTAGTTGAATCAAGGAAAGAAATTTTAGGGTTTTAAAATTAATAACTTGGAATCTGTCCAGCTGTAATGCACGGCCGATCAGATCATATGACTCGGCTGAGTAGTGTCTGTGGAGCGGCCGTGCAGTCTGGTCAGAAGTAGTTTTGAAACACAATGTTAAATATTTTGAGTTGAGTTTAATTTTTAGATGGCTGGTTTTGGAAACCGTGTTTCCTGAAATTAAATGTTAATTTCAAAAATACTTTGGATTGAATTTGTTTGTTAGATGGCTGGTTTTAGAAACCGTATTTCCTAAAAACAAATCTCAAGGTCAAAGTCATAAATTGGTGAGACAAAAGAATTTAGAATCGAGTTACTTTATGTAAGGGATTGTGGATGCGTTTTGGCTTAGTTTCGACCTTACATAGTTGTTTCTTCTTGTTTCTAAATTTGGTACTGGATTGTGGATGCCTTTTGGCTTAGTTTCGACCGTACAATCGTGCTCTCTATTAATGTGTTAGAGAATTTATCTCCATAAATCAATCACATGAAATCAAAATTTAATTAATGGGATTAGTTAAATTATTAACCGATGCTCTATGTGTTTATATTATGTCCGTATAAACATGTTTTCATGTTATATGTGTTGAACCTTCTTGTTAAAACTTAAGTCATGTGCCAACCCATGATTAAAACACTTGTGATTACAAAATAGTCTTTATGTAGGTTACGCCCTAGCGAGGGGCATTAATTCTATTTTGTAAAAGCAAGATGAGGAAACAGTGATTCCTATACGTTTAAAATGGTTTGATTTAATTGGGTTATCAAAACAGTTTTGGGCCCAAGTCACAAGATGAGACTAAAACATGCTTTTGACATAAGATGTCTAAAGAGTCTCATAAAAGGATCTAAGAGTCATATATGATATGATTATTAAAAGTTACCTACCTAAATAACTTATTTTGAGCAGTCGTGCCCTAGCCGACTCAAAGTTAAGTGAAATATGGATCTTAGCCCATTTAAATTATATTATACATTTGATGTATATGAAGGTTATATAATTTAGTGGGAGTATTTGTGAAATACAATTATAAATATCTTTATGAAAATTGGGATTAATACATATTAATATATGTTTGCGTATATGTGTAGATAATGGCTCAAAACACTCCCAACCTATCATTGTGATCTATCGTTGAGAAGGAAAGACTTCAAGAGAATGGTGCTAACTTCATGGATCAGAGCTTCAGAAGACTCTGGAACACTTGGAAGCCTATGATTTAGGCGTTGAATTGAAAGATATGTTTCAAGAGCAAGCAAGGCAGGAAGGGTTTGATACCATAGCTGCCCTGATCTCATGTAAGATGAGTGAAGGACAAGTGGTGGGTCTTCATGTTTTGAAGATGAAGGCCCATTTTGAGCATCTGGAGAGACTTGGGCATCCAATCTCTGTTGAATTGGCTACTGATTTTATTTTAAATTCATTACCTAAAAGCTATAATCAGTTCGTCATGAACTTTAATATGCATGGTATGGATAAGTCCTGTCTGAGTTGCATGGGATGCTAAAGACAGCAAAAAAAAAATCATTAAGAAGGAAGCCTCCTGTGCTCATGGTTAATAAAGGAAAGGGATTCAAAAACAAAGGTAAAGGTAAGGCAATTGTTGCCAAACCTAAAGCAAGCAAGACAAAAGTTGCCGCAGCTGAAGTGGCTAAAGTAGACACTCAAATGGATCCAATTTTTTTCCATTGCAGTGAGACCGGTCATTGGAAGAGAAATTGCAAAGCTTATATGGAAGATAAGAAGAAGAAGAAGAAGGGCAGTGGGACTGCATCTACTTCAGGTATCTATGTTATAGATATACTCCTTTCTACTTCTAGTTCCTGGGTATTATATACCGGATGTGGATCTCACATTTGTTTAAATGTGCAGGCACTAAAGAATAGGAGGCTACTCAAATATGGAGAAGTAGACCTATGTGTGGCGAATGGAGCAAGAGTTGCTGCATTAGCCGTAGGAACCTATGAAGTCATTTTACCAAGCAGACTAATTCTTGTTTTGAACAATTGTTATTACGTTCCGGATTTGAGTAGAAATATTATTTCAATTTCTTGTTTGGATAGTGAAGGTTATAGTTTTCGTCTTAAGAATAAGAAGTTTTCTGTTTATTTAAATGATATGCTTTATTGTACTGCATGTTCATTTAATGGTCTTTATGTCCTTGTTGTTGAGAATGGAAATAATAAAGATGTCTATAATATAAATAAGAAATCCAAACCTAATGATGTAAATCATACTTATTTGTGGAATTTCCGTCTTGGTCATATTAATGAGAAGCGTATCTCTAAACTCCATGGGGATGGACTTTTAGATTCACATGATTTTGAATCATATGAAACTTGTGAGTCTTGTCTACATGGAAAAATGACTAAGACACCTTTTACTAAGAATAGTGAAAGGGCTAGTGACTTATTGAGCTTAATACATACCGATGTATGCGGACCTTTAAGTAGCAGTGCTAGGGGAGAATTTCAATACTTCATAACGTTCACTGATGATTTTAGTAGATATGGCTATGTCTACTTAATGAAACACAAAGTGAAGCATTTGAGATATTTAGAATATTTCAAAATGAAGTACAAAATCAACTTGGAAAAACTATTAAAGCACTTCGATCCGATCGTGGTGGTGAATATTTAAGCCAAGTATTTAACGATCATCTTAAAGATTATGGAATTGTTTCACAATTAACTCTACCCGGAACACCACAATGGAATGGTGTGCTCGAGAGGAGGAATCAGACTATATTGGATATGGTCTGATCTATGATGAGTCAAGTTGATCTTCCATTATCCTTTTGGGGTTATGCATTAGAAACTGCTGCGTTCACACTAAATAATGTTCCAACTAAATCGGTTCCAAAGACTTCATATGAGATGTGGAATGGAAGAAAACCTAGTTTGTCTTTCATGAGAATTTGGGGTTGTGAGGCTTATGTTAAGAGACTTGTCTCTGACAAACTTGCACCAAAATCTGATAAATGTTTTTTCGTTGGTTATCCTAAGGAAACTAAAGGATATTACTTTTACAACCGCACGGACAACAAAGTGTTTGTTGCTCAATATGGTACCTTTCTAGAGAAAGAGTTTCTCTCCAAAGGAATCAGTGGGAGTAAAATTAATCTTGAAGAGGTTTGAGAACCTGAAAGTAACATTGAACCGATGGTGGAATCTGAACAAGTTTCACAAGGAGTTGTGGAACCTGTTCAAGATACACAAACTCATCGCAGATCTAGTAGGTTATGATCCGAACCCGAGAGATATGGATTTCTCGTAACGGATAGTAATGAAATAGAAATCATTGAGAATGATGAACCTACTTCCTACCAAGAAGCTATATCCTCTCCTGATTCGGATAAATGGCTTGGAGCTATGGAATCCGAAATCCAATCCATGTATGATAATTAAGTTTGGAACTTGATTGATGCACCCGAAGGTGTAAAAACCATAGGATGCAAGTGGGTTTTCAAAAAGAAAACTGACATGGATGGAAAGGTGCATACTTATAAAGCTAGGCTTGTAGCAAAAGGTTATAGGTAGATTCATGGTATTGACTATGATGAAACCTTTTCACCCGTAGCAATGATCAAGTCTATAAGAATTTTAATTACCATAGCCGCATATTATGACTATGAAATATGACAAATAGATGTAAAAACAGCGCTCCTTAACGGGAACCTACTTGAGGATGTGTACATGACACAACCTGAAGGTTTTGCAAATCCAGAAAATTCTAATAAGGTATGCAAGTTGGAGAAATCCATTTATGGATTGAAGCAAGCCTCAAGGAGTTAGAATCTTCGATTTAATGAATCGGTCAAATCGTTTGGCTTCATCAAGAACGAAGATGAACCTTGTGTATACAAGAAAATTAGTGGGAGCGTAGCACTATTTCTAGTGCTATATGTCGATGACATATTGATCATTGGAAACGATGTTCTTGCACTGCAGTCTGTAAAGACTTGGTTGGGAAATTGCTTTTCAATGAAAGATATGGGTGAGGCCGCATACATCCTTGGAATTAAGATCTATCGTGATAGATCTAAAAGACTGATTGGTTTAAGTCAAAGTACATACATTGACAAGGTTCTTAAAAGATTCCAAATGGAAAACTCTAAGAGAGGTAACCTTCCAGTGTTACATGGTAAAGGTCTTAGCAAGACTCAGTGTCCTAAGACAACTGATGAGCGAGAACGCATGAATGGTATCCCATATGCTTCAGCAAATGAATCCATTATGTATGCCATGATATGTACTAGATCGGAGTCTCGTATGCTTTAAGCATGACGAGCAGATACCAGTCAGATCCTGGTGAGAGTCACTGGATGGTTATCTAGGCGATTCTTAAGTACTTAAGAAGAACTAAAGATTCGTTCTTGATATATGGAGGTTTGGAAGATGATCTTGTTGTAAGGGGTTACACATATGCAACCTTTCAAACTGACAGGGATGACTATTATGTTTATGCTAAACGGTGGTGCTGTAAGTTGGAAGGGTTCCAAGCAGAGTACAGTAGCTGATTCTACAACAGAAGCTGAGTATTTGGCCGCATCAGATTAGGGATGGCCAACGCCGATTCCGGTTACGGTTCCGGTTCAGAACTGGCGGTTCCGGTTTGGCTTTTATGTGAACCTTAACCGGCCCTTGGTTACACCGGATCCGGTTCCGGTTGTTACAATCTGGTTCCGGTACGGTTCCGCAGTTTTTTTTTTATCATACAATAATGAATAAACAACTTAAAAATTATTTCATAAGTGATTTTTTTAAAAAAAATAAAAAAACTAAATCAACATTATATTGAAAAACAAACATAGAAAAAAATAAAATAAATGATAGTATATAAAAGAAAAAAGGGACGGTACGCTTTAAATTTTATTGATTAAAGTCAAATTTACAATGAGGGCGACAACCTGATTTTAATGGTTTTTTAACGGTTTTACTGACGGTTCAGACGGTTCCGGTTCACGGTTTGGTTGGGCGGTTCGGAACCGCCGGTTCATGGTTTTTTGGGGGGTTGAACCTTAACTGGCCCTTATCCAAAACAGTTCCGGTTCCCACGGTTCCGGTTTTTATGGCGGTTCATGGCGGTTACGGTTTTTTCGGTTCCGGGCCGGTTCGACGGTTCCGGTCTGGTTTGGCCATCCCTACATCAGATGCTGCTAAGGAGGCTGTTTGGATCAAGAAATTCATAACTGAATTAGAAGTAATTCCTAGCATTGCTAATCCAATAGACCTTTATTGTGACAATAATGGTGCTATTGCTCAAGGAAAGGAACCAAGAGCACATCAAAGATCCAAACATATACTTAGGCATTTTCATCTCATTTGAGAAATCGTAGAGAGGGAGGATGTAAAGATATGCAGAGTACTAACTAATGATAACATAGCTGATCCGCAAACAAATGGACTTCCTCAAGCTAAACATGATGGTCATGTTAGTTCCATGGGTATTAGATACATTAGTGATTGGGCCTAGTGCAAGTGTGAGATTGTTGGTGTATATGCCTTAGGCATGTTATTTGGCACGTTGTTTGACAATGTTTGTTATCATGTTTTCATTATATATAAAGAGATGTTTTGGATTATTATTTGTTGTTTCATGTTTTGTTATAATAATCCCTGTCCCTAGTACTTATAAAGAACTAGTGTGAGTTTAATTAGATAATCATATGATGATTATGTGTATGAGATACAAGTTAAACTCATGGGTATATGTTTGTGAACATATACTGGACATGACCCAAATATGAGGTTTATGTCATGGTCATAATGTCATAATTAAATCTCTAATAGTTACTCCCTCTGTTTCATGTGAATTGAGACCAAACTTTTTGGCACACAAACTAAGGAAAAGTAAGAGAGATAAATAGTGGGAGGAGGTGTTTGTGAGTAGGGAAAAAATAAATATGAGAGAGAATGAGTGGGAGGAATAGTAAGTTGATTGGTGTTGTGAGTATAAAAGTAAAGTAGGAGAGAGAATGAGTGGGAATAATAGTAAAGATTCTTTACCATTTTGGGCAGCCTCAATTGAGGTGAAATGGACGAAAATGGAAATAAGTCTCAATTCACATGAAACGGAGGGAGTATATCATTGAATCCCTAGACCTGAGATTATTACGGCCTTCCAAATAATGGAAATTATGTTTGACATATTCAAATGTTACTCTTAACCAAATAATTATAAAGGATATGATTGGCATGATCAAAGCTATGTACGGAAGTGTAATAATTCAAGATGGGATTTGTCCCTCAGTATGAGAGATGTCAGGCTTGGGCCCCTCGATGAATAGTGTTGATGAAATGCATGGCCGTGCTCAAATGAATTGATAAGATCGATATCATTTGTGTTATCAAACTATTTAGGATCGAGAAAAGTATTGGGCATTGTAAGTTGACCATTGACCATGGCTTACGCTCAATGACATCGTGGACAAAAAGGATTATGATATGTTCTATAAAGGATTCACGAACTTTGACGAGTTATATTAATTGGGTAGTCATGACGACTTGCTAGAGTCCAATCATGATTTATGTTATCAAATGGTTTTTATCACATTGCCAACTTAATATAATCCTTATGGGGTCACACACAAAAGAAAGGATGTCTTAAAATTGGATTTTTAAGACGGAAATACGAGGATCAGGCAAAAGGGATGATCCGGACGGACCTCTAGGAGGACCCGGTCGGACCATAAGAGGTTCTGGGCGCACCTCTTGCATGACCCGGTCGGACCTTACTAGGATCCGGGCGGACCTAGTGCCCGGTCGGACCTACCCTTGTGCGTAAAACTGATTGATGACTCTGGGTTTTTGACGGGAATTAGACTTCCTAACCTAAACTAGTTGGGTTTAAGAAGTATAAATACCTCTCTAAAACCCCTAGGTCATATGTGATTATTGTAATCAAAATCTTAAGCCTCTAAGAAAGAAAAATCTGGTCTTCTTCTTCCTCAAGAACAAGAACCATATTTCTCATATAGCCTCCATAATAGAAGCGTATTCTATTGGGTCTAGCAATCCAGATCAAGAAGGTGTTCTTAATATTAGTTCTCGTGTGGATAAACATAGAGGGCGTTGGCATCAACTCCTTCAAGTTCGTGATCCAAAGTTTGTAGTCGTGTTCCTGTGATCGTGATTTAAAGAAGCACGAAGAACAGAGATTCAAGATCAGAAAATTTTAAAGCATCACCACGGTTAGTATTCTAAATTCACCTCCATATTAATTTAATCATAATGAATGGATCTAGGCTTTTGGGTTTATTCCACTGCACATGTTTGCTCAAAACCCAACAGTTGTAACACACAAAGTCATCCCTTTTCTTAGCATCTATATTTTTGTTGAATCTTGTAGGAGGGACAAACTTTGCAGGGCTTTTGGATGGAAACTGAGCTCTATTGTTCTTTCTAAACTTTGTGTATTTCTTCACATACAAGGAAAATTCTTCATCATCCGTGTCATCAAAATCAACTTGACTAGAGCATGATGATTGAGATGCTACACTCTGAGAATAGGAACATTGAGATGGAGTGTAGGATTGATAAGATTGTTGGTAAGGGTGATGAGATTGTGGATAAGGTTGATGAGACTATGGATAGTACTAAGATGGTGCGGTTGGAAGAGTATATATGGGGACATTCTAATCAGGATGAGCGGTTTGTAAGTAGAGATGAGGTGCGGCTTGATGATGGTCTGGATTGTAGGTTGGAGATAAAGTATTGTTGAATGCGGCTAGAGAAAGAGTTTTAAATTTGTTTTTGGTTTCATTGACCTCTTCAAGCTTGAATTCAAATACCTTCAGCATGGCATATAAATGAAGAAGATCAAGGGCTTTAAGGTCTTTGTTGTCTTCGATATGTGTAGTCTTAATCAGCCATTTGCTACCAAGGGCTTGCATGAATCTCATATTTAAGTCTGTAATGGAGTAGACATGACCTAGTGAGAAACATACATTAACAATTTCAATGAACCGCTCATAGCATTAACGAAGAGATTCCTTTGGATTATTGACAAAATAATCAAAGAGTCTTCTCTGTTAGTAGAGACGGTTCTTCTTGGTATCAGCATCTCCTTCCAGAAAGTCAACTATTGCATCCCAAGTTTCCTTTGCGATTTTGCAGTGCAACACCTTTGAGTGAGTCCTTAGGTCAATAGCTGAGACAAGCATAGACATAGCTTTTCCATCAAAGTCTACATTGTTATGATCTGCATCAGTCCACTCACTTTCCAGCTTTCTAATTTCAGCAGGTTGTCTAGCAGTATCTGCACGTGGGTTAGCCTTCATAGGAATATATGGTCCATCCACAACCGCAGTCCATAGTCTATGATCAACTGAAATCATGTGTTTCATCATCCTATCTTTCCAAAAGATAAAACTATCTTCATCCAGAATCGGTAAGTGATTCAAATTGGATGTCTGCATCATATGGGTGTTTACGTTTGCCATTGGATCAGGACCCAATCGGTTAAGCTTGTAAAAAAAGTTTTGGTGGATATGCTCTGATACCACTTGTTGATCCCAGGGGGAAACAATGGTATAGAACCGCTAGAGGGGGGTGAGTAGCGGTTTCAACTTTTTCAAAAATACCCTTATAAAATTTAACTGTGTACTTATCAGTTTAGCCAACTGCGGTTTAAAGTAGAAAACCAGACTAATAAATGCACAGCGTAGGTTTGCGGTTTGGCTAAAATGGATAGATAAAGAGTTGTGCGGCTTGACGGGGTTGAAAAACAATATGATGCACAAGATAATTAAAACTTAAAGATCAAAGGAAAACACTTGTCATTTTTCTGATCATTTCATAGATGAACTTGTGAGAAATCACAAACATAAAGTAAAGAACAAAACAGAAAATAAAGATCAAATACACTAATTTGGAGAGGTTCGTTCTTGAATGAACTACGTCCTCTACCTAGATGGCTAGTCTAGGATTTTCTAATAGCTACTAGACTTGTATTAATTTAGAGGAGCTTTTACAAGATTATAAAGATGAATCTAAACTCTAAACATACAATCTAACCTATCAAAGCTCTTCTTAAAACCAGTGTTTTCGAATGGTATAATCAATGTGATCATACAATACGGGTGTGTAGGAAATAAATCAAATGCTTTAAAGATTTAAGTGAAGATGAGCATAAGAAAACTTTCGTGATACAAGGCTGAGAAATGAAGGTTGTTTGGCTTGAAGTTGTTGGGTTTTGTACAATCATGCGCAGAGGAATAAACCCAAAAGCCTAGATCCGTTCAAGATGATTAAATTAATATTGAGTTGAATTTAGAATACTAACCGTGATGGAGCTTTAAAATTTTCAGATCTTTAAACTTCGTTCTTTAAGATCTGATCTTCTCCAAACTTTTATTCAAGAAGATGATTAAACAATCACCCTCTATGAATATCCACACACGAACGAATGTCAAGAACTCCTTCTTGATCTTGATTGCTAGATCCAAAATAGGCTATATGAATTTTGGGTTCTTGATCTTTGATTCTCAACCTTAGATCAAGAATATTGTTTCTCCAAACAACTAGGTTTCATATGTTTAATGGCTGATGAAAAGATGTATTTATAGTCCCTAGTCCTTAACCCATAAGGACCTAGGAATCCTAAATCCCATCACCCAATTAAACAGTCAAAAATCTGACCCAGGGACTCTGGCACAGTCGTGCTCACAAAGTGGCATGGTCGTGCCATTTGGTGCGACCATGCCTTGCCCCAGATGATTATTGGCACAGTCGTGCTTGTTAACTGGCACGGTCGTGCTCATAAACTGGCACGGTCCTGCCCACCTGATTTTCAGCCTTTTAACAATTTGTTCTATTGTGTGTGACCCCATAGGATTATATAAAGTTGGTAATGAGTCTAAATATATTTATTCTCATAAATCATGAGCGGACCCTAACAGGCCATCATGATTACCCAATTGATACAACTTTGTCAAAGTTCGCTTATCCTTTATAGAACATATCACAATCCTTTTGTCCACAATGTCATTGAGCGTAAGCCATGGTCAATGGTCAACTTACAATGCCCAATAATTTTCTCGATTCCAAATAGTTGATAATACAAATGACATTGATCATATCAATTCATTTGAGCACGGCCATGCATTTCATCAATACTATTCATCGAGGGGCCCAAGCTTGACATCTCTCACGAAGAGGGACAAATTCCATTTAATTTATTACACTTCCCTACATAGCTTCGATCATGCCAATCATATCCTTTATAATTACTTGGTTAAGAGTAACGTTTGAATATGTCAAACATGATCTCCAGTATGTGGAAGATCGTAATAATCTCAGGTCTAAGGATTCTAATGATATAACTATTTAGAGGTTTAATTATGACATTTTGACCATGACATAAACCTCATAGTTGGGTCATGTCCATTATATGTTAACCAACACATACCCATAAGTTTAACTTGTATCCCATACACATAATTATCACATGATTATCGAATTAAACTTATACTAGTTCTTCATAAGTACTAGGGACGGAGATTATTATAACAAAACATGTAACAACAAATAATAATCTAAAACATCTATTTATATTAATGAAAAAGTGATAACAAACATTGTTCAAACAACGTGCTAATAGCATGCCTATGGCATATACACCAACAGAAGCTTGATGAAGAATTCTGGGTTTCCTAAGGAGATCTATGAATATTTGAATTTCTGGGAAAATATCCAAAGCAAAATTTTGAACACTTGGGAATTTTCTCTCTTGAAAGCTTAGCAACCTTCATTGTTGAAAAATGAAGGCTATTTATAGTGAGAGCAGTCTTGTGACCGTTGGACAATGATCTTGCCAAAATCTTAAAGGTACAGCTGCTGTCAAAATCCCATTTGGTTGAGCTATCATTGTTGTCCTTTGTTTTGTCTTGTAGTCTTAAGTAGTTTTAGCACTACTACCTGACATTGTCCTTTAGTGCAGAGAAAGGACTAACGGAAAATATTTGAATTTACTGGACAAAATCGATATTCCTTGCAGAAACTCCAAGTTAACTTGAAGTTATATGTCAAATCATAAAACATTCCTTTATGGTTGTAAAGGGAATGTTTGTCTCAAGGAATAAATGACAACACTTGAATTCTTCAATAAATGCTTTGCGGTTCTGCCAACCAAGTGGAGCAGTTCCATAAAGGTCTTGAAATGCAGTTTCATTGAAACTGCAGAACACGGTTTCATGAACAATGCGGATCCATGCAGGCGGTCTGAATATGGCAGCAAGTGCGGTTTGAACGACCAAACCGCTGAGGTACAAACCGAACAAATCTCAGCCTATGACAAATAAAAAATCTAGAAATGGACTTGTCTAAAAATTGAAGTATAAAACTTCATTACATATTCCCTATAGTCCATAAAAATACACGTGACATGGATCAATCAAATCAAGTAGGGCGGATCAAAACAGTGAATCCTAACATTAGGCGTCCTGCGAACTAGGCGGTGCTCGGCGGGCGTGGCGGCGACTAGGCGGGCGCGGTCGTGGCGTCTAGGCAGGTTCAGAAGCAGCCTGAACAGTCATTGGGTGTGAGGAGGGAGAGAGAATAGCAAAAAGGATATGGGCATGAAGGGAAGAAGATAGAAAATTAAATCTGTTGTACCTTGTCTTTGATTCGGGGGAGGGTTGACTTTAGAAATCAGATTGATGGAGAAGTGAAGAATCGCCATTGACATTATCTCTCTTAGAAATTGTAAAAGGAAATTAAGAATGAAGAAGATGGGTTATTTGAATGGGTAGTAAAGAATGAGAGAAGGTAAAAAGTTGGGAGTTGTGCTTTCATTTGCACGCGTGCCTTAGCCATCAACATGAAGGGAATTGGGGTACAACTAATTGTTAGGGGAAATCAGGAGTATTTACTGTAGTATGCTTTTTTGTTTGTCAAACTGTTTAAATTTAAGTTGTTTAAAATGCATTATACTCCTTTTTTTTAATCGATATACTCTTTTTGTTTTAAACTATTTTAAAATACAAGTCGTTTTCACACATATTTAAAAATGTAATTAATATAAAAAAAAGATTTTTGTACTTTTACCAGTCAAATTATCTACATAATTTTATTATTTTTACAAGAAATAACTTTTAATCAATAAATAAGGATATAATTAATATACAAGAGATATTTTATAATTAATATATCAACAAACATCTTATGTTTATCTTTATAAATTTCAAGTTTTTTGTTTCTAAATTCTCGGCCCCGCCTAGGCCTCGATTAGTCCTCGCCTAGGCTCCGAGGCGTTAGGCCCCACGCCGCCGCCCAGCATCCGCATAGCGATTTTTAGAACAATGACTGTTATTGATAAAACAAGTGATTTATCAATAATAATTTTTTGAATTCACTTTGGGTAATTGAATTGACTTTAATATTTAATTAAATTTCATTTATTTTGACTGAGATTGTTATTCTTGATGTAGGGAGTATATCACAAATGTGTTCCCTGCTGTAGACACCCCGCCTTGAACCGCTCACCCCGATTGCACGGTTGATCTTGCGTTTCTCCCTATTTTTAGTGTTTCTCGTTAGTTTCTGTTACTTCTGTTAAGTTCCTGACTGACTCCGTTAAGTCCAGGGACTAAACTGAATAACAGGGCTAACTTTCTAGTCCATTCTGTCAAAAAATCCATCTCTGAGTCGCGCGCATCCGACCATAGGAGCCAGATGCGCGCGCCTTCCACCCCTGAGGTAGGAAGCGCGCGCCTCTGGGCAACAGTTATAGATTTATGTCAAAGAATCTCTCCCTTGCTCATTTTTACATGATTTGCCTGGGAAAGATTTCTTGGTGACTGAGTTTTGGCACCAAAAACACTTTGTTTTCATCTATAAAAACATCCATTTTCCACCATTTAAATGGACCGAAAATTCTCTCTACAAAAACTATACCGAAATCATTTCTAAAGTTTTTCCAAGAAATTCACCAAGAAGTGTTCGAAGTCCTTCGAAGCATAGGTAAAATTCCATCTTCCTCCTACTTCTCTACTTCATCTCTTTCTTTTACTTTAATCAAACGTGCAATCACCCAAATCATTTTGGGACATGACACCAATGATCGCTTCATTTCATTGAAGTTGGTCAAGGAGTCATCTCCCTACATTCCAAACACCCCTTTTAAACCCCCCCTTTATCATTATTAAGAATAGGAAGAACATTTATTTAGTGTATACTTTGAACAAGCAAGACCAACATTAGTTGGGCGAGATGGGTGTTTAAGTACTTCCCATCTCGTAACCTAACCTCCGAACCTCATAACAAGAATCTCTATTTTCGTATCAAACTTAGGCTAAATATTAGGTTTTTCTTATATTCCTCTAAAACATAGGTGGCGACTCTAAACAAATAAAACACAAATAGACATCCTAGGAATAACAACACGTGCTCTAGCCCAAAGCCGTGCCCTTTCCCGGGGTATCTACAGTGGCGACTCTGCTGGGGAAGTTTGAGGGTTAAACTTGCATCTCTGTTCAAAGTCTACATTTTTCTGGTCATTCTGGTTCCTGATGGGGGAAGCGTGCGCCTCTGGCCTTCTTGGGCTAAGGCACGCGCGTCCCACATCAAGGACCAGAATCGCCCGCCTCCCATATGTTCTTCCTATTCTTCTTTTTTTATCTACACTAATCATTTCTGCAGAGGTTACAATGTACATTCAGGACTAGGGCAATCCCCTGAGTCCAAAGTCTAAAAAGCTGACAGGTTTACCCAGAAGCGGGCGCCTCCCACAGACTCTATGCCATGCGCGCGTATCCCACAACACAGGCCAGAGGCGCGCGCTTCTGGGTGGTTTTCCAGAACAGAAACAGCTTCAAAATAGAGAAGGATGATTGGGGTATGGGCATAGTTTCCTGCATCAAGGACTGATTTGGACCTCTTAACTGATTTGTTTTGTGTTTTTTATCGGTCACACGGGTGATTCGAGAGTTTTAATTACGTGCTTATTTGCTTTTCTTTCAAAAAAATAAAAATTAAAAAATGTTTTGTCACATGTTGGACCTCACACTACGTGCACAAATTCTTATAAATTGCTCACTATCGAGTCGCACAAAGTTCATAACCCCAAACCCGTCGAGGCCCGTCCTAGGAAGTTTCAAGCTCCACCCGACCTTGACTCTTTTGAAGCGGTATACCTCAGCCCGTGGCGTAGTTCATGACTACATGCCGGGGGTGACCTTATGCCTCTCATTAGCCGAGCACAAGCCAACACAATTCTAGTTAGGGTCTAACACTCCGTGACTAAGTCGGTTTTCATGTGCCGAGATTTCCCTAAACTAATGTCTTCAAAACATACATGCCAAATGGTTATCATGGACGAAATAAAAAGCCGTCCCCAATTGGTTATTATGGACGAAAATAAAAAATCCGTCCCCGCATGTATGTTTTACTACATTAATTTAGTTTAATCCCGACACATGTAGGATTCACAAACGTGATGGAATCCGATGAGTATATGGGACTGCGAGAAGGTCTATATACTAGTGTGACGATTCCATTATATGGTTTGATTCGTGTGCCCAATGTGTGTTCTAAACCTCTTCATGGACCAAAAGGTTTACTCAAGACTGACAAGGGCCTCTTCTGCAATATAGGTTCAATTGGTACTTACTGTGTCTACCGGGATTCAGCAAATCGGTTAGTTTGTGAAGTGATTACTCCAACAGCTCCGACAACATCAATGGCCGGCGGCTCCAACACCGACAACACCATGTCTCTTGAGCAACCCTCAGCTATGGTCCAACTCCTCCAAGAGCAAGTCTCCACCCTCAATAAGGAGGCCCAAAACAAAGACGACCTCTGGCAATCCCATCTTGACAATCAAAGGGAGGCTCACGAGGCCGAGATGGACCAAATGAAGGCTAAGCTCGCCAAGCTTTCGAGTGGTAAAGACAAAGAGAACAATGAAGAATCCGATTGGACTAAGGGTTTGTTTCAAAGCCCTTATGTTAGTTCCCGTGCCAAGAAAGTGGGGGAACTGAGCACCGAGAACAATGAGCACAAGATGGTTGATTCAATCATGGCCTACATAGACCAACGCTTCAACGGTCTCAACATGGGGAAAGGCTCCGACACAAGCCTTTATCAATCATCCATTCTCATGAACACAATGGCTTCTCTTCCCGACAAGTTCAAGATGCCCGACATAAGCAAGTTCAAGGGCAACTCTTGCCCCATGGTTCCAAAGAAGGTCTCTCCTAAAGTTATGGCACAATTCTTCCCTATTACTCTCGAGGGGGCGGCAAAAGATTGGTATGCAACTCTCCCGCTCACAGTCCATCTTGATTGGGACGCCGCCATGCTCGCCTTCAAAAGTCAATACTAAGGAAACACCACTCACCGCCCGACCAAGAAAGAGCTCGAGAACACTACTCAAAGGGACAATGAGTCCTTTATAGACTTCACGAGAAGGTGGAATAACAAGCTTGCCGAAATTGTCGAGAGCCCTAATACCAAGGAATAAATGGACATCTTTCTTAAGTGTCTAAAGATTGATCTCCGTACCCATTTAAGTGGGGCTTGCTATGCCGAATTCTCTCAAATGTATGAGGCGGGGATCCGAATGGATTAGTTGCTCAAGGAGATCAAGAAAAGTGCTCCTAGCTTCCGTTACAAGGCCGCCTCTAACTCCACCAAAGAAGCTTCGGTCAATGTCGTCACTACCGACAAGGGGAATTACAAAAAGGTTCCTCCACCTCAAGGCAAGAGATCTCAAAATGACCGTGTCTACACTCCTCTCAAAGGCATGACTAAAATCGAGGCCTTCGAAGTTCTCAAAGCAAAGGGCCAAATCACACCTATACAAGGGTATCAACCCAAGTCGATCAACGCCAATCACGCTCATCACAAATATTGCGGCTACCACCAACATAGTGGTCATACCACAGAGGAATGCTTTATCCTCCGCAGTGTCATCCAACATCTCATAGACAAGAAAGAGTTCATAGTGCCTAGTGGTGACGATGTTAATGTAATAGAGATAGGAGAGTTCGAGGAGACCACTCATTCGATCCCAATTGTGAATGAGGGCTCCAATGTGATGAATAAATTTGACAATTCTTGTTACGTTGTGACTTACGATGAGGTAATGAGGGAAGTATTAGAGAATAGGAAAAAGAGGGAAGATGGGAACGTCAACATGCTAACTCGATCCGGACGAGTCATAGCAAGCAACCCCACTACTTCTGCACCAAGCACCTCTTCTCAAAGATCTCAAGCTCGCGACACTCCCGAATATCCTTTGTTGATACAACTCAAGAAAACTCAAGCCAACATCTCCATTTGGGACCTCATTGCATCCTCAAAGAAGCACCGAGATCTTGTCATTGGTAATCTAGACGACACATCGATATCTCCCGATACAAATCCTGAGGACCTTACTGCAATGATAGGCCACATTCATTTTGGCAATGTCATCACTTTTGCCGACATGGACCTTCCACCATTTGGGTCCGATCACAATGAGGCCATTTATCTCAAAGTGAGAGCAAGGGGGAGACCTATTTCAAGAGTCTTGGTTGACAGTGGTTCCGCACTCAACCTAATGCCCGGCCGAATCATGGGCATACTGGGGCTTTAGAATTCATACTTAAAGCCTTCTACTCAAGTGATCCGAGGTTACGACAGCACTGCCTGCACAGTCATGGGTATGGTGGAAATAGACATTGAGTTTGGGAGCATGGTCATGTCCGTCCCGTTCCAAGTGCTCGATGTACCTTCCTCATTCAATTTACTCTTAGGCCGACCATGGATACACAGTTCCAATGACGTCCCTTTGACTCTCCATCAGTGTGTGAAGTTCAGAAATGGGGATGAAATAGTGATCGTCATGGCAGAAAACGTCACTATCCACAGAAAGGGGGAACCCGTCCACCAAATTCAACACGGTTTAGAAGACTCCACCCTCTCAGGCGTCTCAATCAACGCCATCGATAAACAAGGGGGAAACGGATCATGGACCCTCGGCAACCACAAAGTCCTCCTCATGATGAGGAATATGAATTACTTCCCTGGTTTAGGCCTAGGGAAATATCAACAAGGAAGAATGCAACCTATTGAGGTCCTTTTTGTTAAGAACACGTTCGGTTTGGGATATGAGCCTTCCAAAGATGATTTGAAATACGAGCAAACCGTCAAGAATGAAAAGGCCTGAGCTCGTAGAGAAGGCCATCGTTATGAGATTCACAATTTGAGGCCTTACCGCAAGACACTGAATGGCTACTTTGTCCGCCAAGGGGAAGACGTCCCGTACGTAATCTTTCCCGAGCTATGGGTCAACAGCAAGGGCATCAGAAAGCCCGGTCTCAAAATCCTTTCCGACTGTGAGATCCAGAAATCCAAAGGGGAACCAACTCCCATGTCACCCCGAGAATGGTGGGGAAAGAAAGTGACCATAGAGTCCGAGACAGAGATTACCGTAGGGGAAGAATAGACATATTTAACCTCCATGTTCGAGGAATTTACCATCATGGACGAGTGCTAGATCAATGCCATCTACGACACCGATAGGAGAAGGGTAACTATCAGCGCAATCAAGCCAAGCTCCGAACCAATCAACAACTGGTATTCTACAAAGGGGCCCGTGGTATCCGAGGAATTCTTGGTCGAGAAGATGGGTTGCATTCCGCGCAAGGTCACAAAGGAAGACTTGTTCACATTCACTTTCGAGTCCGAGAGTGTTTCCGACACCCTCACCCAAGAGGATATGGAAGCCATAGCCGAGCGTGTGTTCCCTTTCTTTATTAATGAAAAATTTGGTCTTTCCGAGTACCCTGAGATTGCAAACATCATGAATGATGAATTAACTAATAATGAATCTAATAAACTAGTTAATAACGAGTCAAATAATGATGAAATAGACCACGAAAACACAACATACTTAAATGAACTTGCTCAACAGGTCCGTAGTCGTGGTGAAAATGGCCCAGGGGCTGACGAAGAATTGTATGTTGTTAATCTGGGTACCAACGAAGAGCCGAAAGAAACCAAGATCGGAAGCTTCTTCAAGGGGGAAGGGAAAGACAGATTGACTGCACTGCTCAAAGAGTTCTTGGATGTATTTTCATGGCCATACAAAGACATGCCGGGTTTAGACCGAAAGGTCGCTGAGCACAGAATTCCAATCAGAGAGGACGCTAAGCCGACAAAGCAGAAACTCAGAAAGAGCAAGCCAGAATGGTCTTTACAAGTCAAAGAAGAGATAGAGAAGCTTCTCAGTATAGGCTTCATCAAAGTTATTGAGTATCTGACATGATTAGCCAATGTGGTCACAGTCCGAAAGGCTAATGGTAAGGTCCGTGTATGTGTGGACTTCCGGGATTTGAACAAAGCTTCTCCAAAGGATGACTTTCCACTACCCAACATCGACATGCTAGTCGACTCCACTGCTGCCTATGAGGTTTGCTCATTTGTGGATGGTTTTGCTGGGTATAATTAGATTCTCATGGCCGAGGAGGATCAATACAAGACTGCTTTCACAACACTGTGGGGCACCTTTTGCTACACAGTTATGCCGTTTAGGCTAAGGAACGCTGGGGCTACATATCAAAGGGTCGTGACAGACTTGTTCCATGACATGATTCACAAAGAGATCGAGGTCTACGTGGATGACATGATCATCCATTCAAATGGGACCGACGGTCAATATTTAATCGACCTCCACAAGTTCTTTGAAAGGCTTCGACAACACAAAATGAGGCTCAATCCCACAAAGTGCACTTTTGGGGTTATCCGAGGCAAGGTTCTTGGCTACATGGTCACTGAAAGGGGAATTGAAGCAGATCCCTCAAAAATCAAGGCAATCATTGACATTCCTCCTCCCAAGACACAGAAAGAAATCAAGGGTTTCATGGGCAGATTTTAGTACATCAGTCGGTTTGTGCACCAGCTTACTTCCATGTGTGAGACAATCTTCAAGCTACTCAAGAAGAATGTGGCTCTAGAATGGACCGACGCTTGCCAAGAAGCTTTCGACCAAGTGAAGCATTACTTGACATGCCCTCCAGTCTTGGTTCCACCTCATAAAGAGAAGCCTCTCTTGCTTTACCTCACAGTGAATGATGAAGCCCTAGGGGCTATGCTAGCACAAGAGCAATGAGACTCTACAAATGAGAATGCCATTTATTTTGTCAGTCGCCGATTTCAAGGAGGCAAAAAGAACTACTCCGTCTTGGAGAAGTCATGTGCAGTACTGGTTTGGGTCACTCAAAGCTCAAACATTACATGGAAGCCTTTCCGATCAAGCTAGTAGCAAAAGTGGACCCGCTCCGCTATATCTTCGAGAAGCCTTTCATGTCAACAAGGATAGCCAAGTGGTATTTCATGTCGCCGGCTATGACATCACTTACGTCACACTCAAATCCATCAGGGGGAAAGTATTCAGTGATCAGCTTGCTGAATTTCCGTGTGACAAAGTGAAGGGGGAGGACTTACAATTTCCCGACGAGCACTTGGTTTGCACTACAACCGAGGAAAATAAGTGGCAACTCATTTTCAATGGCGCCGCCAATAAGCACGGATATGGGATAGGAATGTTGCTTGTTGATCCAAAGGACATCTACACTCCAATTGCAATTCGTCTTGAATTCGAAGCTACCAACAACACTGCTGAATATGAGGCATGCATAGCGGGACTAAAAGCGGTCCTAGAAAGAAATGTCACAGATCTAGAAGTATTTGGTGACTCCCTCCTCCTTATCAATCAGACATCGGGTAAATGGCGAATCCAAGACCCGACCCTCCAACAGTATGGCCAACACCTCGAAGAATTAGTTGAACAGTTCCAAGACATCACATTCAATTATTTTCTGAGGGACAAGAAACGCTTTGCCGATGCTTTAGCCACCATAGCCTCATTGGTTGAAATGCCCAAAGGAAAAATGGTGAAACCCTTAAAAATTTCAAGAAGGACTAGTCCGGCATACTGCATGAGTATTGAAATCAATGAAGTCCAAGATAACCCCCCATGGTACACGGACATCCTGAATTTTCTCAACAACGGCGCCTTTCCCGAGAACAGCAATGGGAAAACTCGAATAGAACTACAAAAGCTAGCCGCCAGATATGTATTGATTGGGAACCGAGTCTACAAGAGACATCATCAAGGAATCAATCTTTTGTGTGCAAATGAGTCCTAAGCTCAAGAAATCATGCACGAAGTCCACGAAGGCGAGTGCGGACCCCACATGAATGGGATTATGTTAGCCAAAAAGATTCTCCGTATTGTTTACTATTGGACTACAATGGAACGAGACTGCATCAAGAAAGTCAAGAAATGTGCCAAGTGCCAATTCCATGCTAATCTGCAATATGCTCCACCTTCACAATTGTACAACATGACCACACCATGGCCATTCTCTTGTTGGGGTATAGATATCATCAGCAAAGTCCATCCTACGGGAAGCAACAGACAGTCATTCATTCTAGTGGCCGTGGATTACTTCACGAAATGGGTCGAGGCACAAGCTTACCAAGTTCTCAACACCAAGAAAGTGGCCAAATTCGTGAAGAACAACATCATGTGCCGATATGGTATTCCTCATGAGATCATCTCCGACAATGGTTCTCACTTTGATAAAGAAATGGATGCACTTTTGGTAAACTACAAAATTACCAAGCACAAGTCATCCCCTTACCACCCCCCAAGCCAATAGAGCGATCGAAGTAGCAAATAAGACAATCAAGGTCATCATACAAAAAATGGCTTCAACAGGAAGAGATTGTCCCGAGAAATTACCACTAGCATTGTGGGGTTACCGTACATCAATACGGTCAGCAACAGGAGATACTTCATACTCATTAGTTTATGGTTCTGAAGCCGTACTCCCAGACGAACTCGAGGTTCCTTCTCTACGGGTATTACTCAAGAACCAAGTCAGCGAGGTTGATTGGATGCAAAGTCGATACGAGCAACTAGCCCTACTCGACGAAAAGAGGTTAAGAGCGTTTGAACGCACAAGGGCTTATCAACAAAGAATGGTAAGGGCTTTCAACAAGAAGGTGAAGCCTCGAAATATCAAAGTGGGAGATTTAGTCCTAAGACAACATCCTCCCAATGCCATGAATCCCCTTGGGAAGTGGGGACCTCGATGGATCGGTCCTTACGTGGTCAAGAAGATATTAAGCGGCGGTGCAGTCCGACTCGTAGATTTGGATGGCGATCAATTACCAAAGGAGGTCAACCTCGACAAGCTCAAGAAGTTCTATGCTTAACGAATGGAGACCATTAAAAAAAAAAAAAAAAAAAAACTCGCTAGATTGAAAACCCGCAAGGGCGGCCTAGGCAAAAATTAGAGCAAGTGCAAAAAAGAAGCCCGCTAGATTGAAAACCTGAAAGGGCGATCTAGGAAAAAAAAACAGGGTGCACACAAAAAAAATGGTCTCCATTTGTTTGAACTACGGAGACCTGAGCCTCTCTACGAGAGGAACGTAGGCAACCTTCAGGTGCGGTCTAAAACAATAATTTTTTCATGTCATAACAAAATGCAATTTTTATTCATCTCTTAAGTCATTCTTGCCATTACAACGGATATGTTGAGCAATAAAATACATAAAAACATTAAAACCTAATAAGTGGTCTATTTAATTGCAATCTTGGGGTACAATGAAAAATCAAATGTTTCTTCGGTTTGGGAACCCATTGCTTCTTGCTACGGCCCTTGGCCTTCTTGGGTAGGGGTGGAGCGTTCTCGGAACCGCCAAGACGAGAGAAGACACTAAGACGGGACAGAGCTTCATCAACAACCTTCCCCTTGCCTTTGTCAAAAGAAGCCTTAACCGGAGCCTTGTATGGGCGTTTCCACACATAAGGAGAATTACCCTTACCTTTCCCCTTCTTCTTCTTAGGGAAATAACGTGGCCTAGGGGCTTCAACATGAACCATTGGCTTCGAAGGTCCCGCAACAACCTCATTGGGCCTTCCCAAACGATCAAAGACACTCGGGCGTGCCTTCACAATAGGGACGGGTATAGACTTTTCACCCTCCGGGATGGAAACTTTTACCTCAAAGGAGAAGGTCATGGGAGCCATTCTTGACAAGAATTTGGGGCTTAAAGAGATGAGGAGTAGTGCAGAATATTGCTGTGTGACCAAACTGGTCGAAATGGGTTCAAATTTATAGCTGTTGGAGAATCCTGTACAGAAAGAAAGGGGCTGTAAATCAGCAGCCCAGCCGCGGTCGCCTCCGCCCCTACATCTAAAACGCGCGTGCATCCCACGCTTTATTCCAGGCGTGTGCACCTTTTACAGACGACAGAACAGAACAGCCCTTGTCAGTTCAGCAACAGCCCAGGCATTTCAACGCCTTCAACCTGTAATCAGTTCAGAATCTGCAGCAACAAAGCAACATTCACCAGCGACAAGTGGAACACTTTGGGCACACATTTGTTTGTAAAGAGTCGACACCTAAGATTGAGTCTAAAATAAAACATAAAAAATGTAGATAAAATAGCTAGGATTGTAAATACGTGCTAAATATTGTTACATTGTTCAGGCACTCATCCTCCCCAGTCTATTCTAAACCATCATCAGCGGCACTGTGCTCACCCTCATCGTCACTCTCGGTCTCCTCATCATCATCGGACTTTTCCTCAGACTCTTCAACGGTGATCTCATGATGGGTTCTCTTTGGCGCCCTTGTCGATGAACTGGCACCCCCACGGCTCAAGCTCCTACTCAGTGACTGCCTAGCCGACTGCACAGCCTCATCCACATCAAGAGCAGCATCTCTGCATCCTTTACCCATACCACGGGCACCCCAAGCCATGCCTCTAGCAGCTCCAGATACAGTCCCTGCAGCCTCCCTAGTCAGGTTCGCTATATCCCTACAGAGCTCCAGCACTCTCTCCTCCAAACGGCGCAGCCTGCTCCTCATCCCTTTGTTCTGGCAGCCTATATACCTATAAGCAGCCACGGGTACCTGTCACAACAGAAACAGGAAACTACATCAGTATACTGGGATAAAACAGACTGTGGCAGAAAGTGGGACATAATCAGAAATGTGCAAGGAAAGCAAAAGTCATACCACAGCGGTCTGGGCAGGAGGCTCTCTCTCCGGTGACATATCTTCAGGGACAATCTCCCTCTGCTCATCAACAACCCCAAAGTTAGAGCAGGTGTAATACGAAGGAGGCAAGGGAGGATCAAAGTAATAACATGTACCGGTGGGGTAAAACTGTGCAGAAGTAGAAGGAGCAGGCTGTGTTCCCCGAGGGTCAGCATATATAAAGCCCGGCATCAGATTGTTCGCTCGGAAGAGGCCGTAGTCCTGATAAAGAAGGACGAAAGGGGTAGCATTAACCCCTGCCATATACATGGCCCTATCATCCTCAGACAACGCCCCCCCCCCCCCAGTTACGAGGGCAGAAATGAGGGAACTTTGGAACCGTCAGCCTAGGCGGGTTATGGTAATCCACCATCTGGCTCCCATGCTGCCAGTATACCCTCTCTCCCAAGTACATGGCCATGCACTCCATGGAGCTCATCAGAAGCCTCGAGCGGGTATGGAACAGTGTATGCTCTATGCTACCATAAATCGGTCTCCAGGGAAACAATGACTGAGATACGGACTCAGGCCTCAGACCATCCAGATATTGCTTGGCTGAAACCAAGCCAATGGGGGCAGTGCCAGTCTTCACATTTCTGGCCTTGTAAGACCACCTAGTACAATCAGGATACAGGGGCTGACCCTCTCTCCCAATCCTGAAGTCCCTCATACCCAGAATGGCAAATGCCCACAGCTGCAAACAGAAGCAAAGGCAGAAATTAAACACAGTTGAAAGTGTAGAAAGGACAGAAATCTAAAAGGGCAAAACGGTAAATGTACCTCACAAGCGAGAGAAAATCCCATGACCGAGCTCCTAGTCGAATGACTAGTCAAGTCCATACCGTGATAGAAAGCAGCCAGACCCGCTGCACCCCAGTTGTATTGAGTAGCCTGGTCCAGATCAACCAGAAGGTCCAACAGGGACAGGGAAGCAGAACACCCCCCGGTTGCGAAAAAGGTATGAGAAAAAGTATACCAGATAAAACAACGGGCCACCGTATCGACCCGGTCAGCAGTAACACCTCGGGACTCAACCGCGAGGACATTAAAGTAAGCCCTAATCTTCCCCCAGGTCACCCGGGAGATCTTCACTATGAACCCGCAATCCACCAAGGCCATCAACTCGTCAGGCGTCCAAGCAGTCTCCCTCACACCACAAGGGACAGGCACCCCAGAAAAAGGCAAACCTGTCAGAGCCGTAAAGTCAGTCGGGGTCATAGTCACCTCCCCCATCGGCAAGTGAAAAGTGTGAGTGGTATCCCACCATCTCTCCCTCAAAGCCTAAATCACGTCGGGATCATTCTTCAGTGAAGGTAAACCCATAATAAAAGGGCCAAATCACGTAGCTGCAACCCTAGCCCGTACATTCTCGGGCAATTTCTTCCACACAGAAATGGGTGCATGAACCCCACCTTGGATTTCGGTCAGACGGTTCCATCTCTATAAGGAAACAAAAGACAAAGAAAAATTCTTCAGCATAACGGCTAGAAAATGGCCAAACCCAACATGAAGAAATTCAACATGGCAATGGCATGACGTGCAAACAAGTGTGTGAACATGCAAATGGGTGTCCAAACATCCTCTTCACAACAAATCAATAATGACAACAACATGCAAGCATGATCAAAAGGGTTACTGCAGCAGTATCACGGACAAAAGGGTACGACCCTAGAATGCAAAATTGTCAAAGGAAAGGCGAAATTCTTACTAATCCCGCGGAAACGAAGTGGGAAATATAATTATTGGACTCATAAGTAAGCTGTCTTGGGTCCATGGCTTCAACCCCGACCTCGGCTTCTTCGCCCATGGGCATCTCAAAAGGAGCAGTTTGATGAGAACTCGACATGATTCCTCGATAGAATGGTCTCAAATGAGCAAAGGAAACGTTTTGGGATGTTTTCCTCGCAAGATTTCGACTCAGAATACAGAGAGTTTGGGCAATTTTTTAACTTGGCTCGAACAAAATGAGCAGTTTCTGAATATATGTTCTGAACTTAAACGAGATGCGCGCGCCCCCTGATGCCCTTATGCACCGCGCGCGCGTTACATAGCAACGCCCAGACTCGGGCGCCTCCCGTATCCAGTCAGGCCCAGGTCCAAGTTCCCATGCAGGAATAAATACATCACATCAATTCTTCCAACTCCCATCTAAGCATAAATCCCCGCAACGAACATCATTAAATCCGACGATTACAAAAGTCAAAGTCAATCTCGACATTTTCCTCTCTAAAAGGAAAACATTCTTTTGGTCCACAGTTAACTGTACTCGCACCCCACAAAAGTCATAAAGTCAACAACAAGTGCAGCTCCGAACGGCACACATCAGAGACAGCTACAAACAGCGATACAGTCCATGAGGAACCACAGAAATCACCACTTGTTAAGCAACATAATGGATTCACTAACGGATTCGTCAACAAGGGTTCACCAACAGACTCATTCAATGGATTCACCAACGGATTCATCAAATGGATTCACTAACGGATTAGTCAACAAGGGTTCACTAACGGACTCATCAAATGGATTCACTAACAGATTCAGCCAACGGGTTCACTAACGGATTTGTCAACAAGGGTTCACCAACAGACTCATTCAAGGGATTCACTAATGGATTCATCAAGCGGATTCACTAACGGATTTGTCAACAAGGGTTCACCAACGGACTCATTCAATGGACTCACCAACGGATTCATCAAACGGATTCACTAACGGATTCGTCAACAAGGTTCACTAATGGACTCATCCAATGGATTCACTAACGTATTCATCAAGTGGATTCACTAACAGATTCGTCAACAAGGGTTTACCAACGGACTTATTCAATGGATTCACCAACGGATTCATCAAACGGATTCACTAACAGATTCGTCAACAAGTTTCACTAATGGACTCATCCAATGGATTCACTAACGAATTCATCAAGCGGATTCACTAACGGATTCGTTAACAAGGGTTCACCAATGGACTCATTCAATGGATTCACCAACGGATTCATCAAACGGATTCACTAACGGATTCGTCAACAAGGGTTCACCAACGGACTCATTCAAGGGATTCACTAACGGATTCATCAAACGGATTCACTAACGGATTCGTCAACAAGGGTTCACCGACGGACTCATTCAAGGGATTCTCTAACGGATTCAACCAACAGATTTACAAACGGATCATGCCACCTCCTCTATCAACAAAAGCCGCTCACACAGGGAGCGCACCTCTATCTCTCGCAATTTCAAATTCCTGCTTTCATTGAGTCTTTGCTTTTTCTTAGTGATGTCCTTGGTGGGTGTACTTTCTTTCGTCGATGCGTTTTGCTTTGCAATCCACGTCGCCGAGGGGCTCTGTAGACATCCCGCCTTGGATCTCTCACCCCGATTGCACGGTTGATCTTGCGTTTCTCCCTATTTTTAGTGTTTATCGTTAGTTTCGGTTACTTCCGTTAAGTTCCTGACTGACTCCGTTAAGTCCAGGGACTAAACTGAATAACAGGGCTGACTTTCTAGTCCATTCTGTCAAAAAATCCATCTCTGAGTCGCGCGCATCCGACCATAGGAGCTAGACGCGCGCACCTTCCGCCCCCGAGGTAGGAAGCGCGCGCCTCTGGGCGACAGTTACAGATTTCTGTTCAAGAATCTCTCCCTTGCTCATTTTTACATGATTTACCCAGGAAAGATTTCTTGGTGAATGAGTTTTGGCACCAAAAATACTTTGTTTTCACCTATAAAAACATCCCTTTTCCACCATTTGAAAGGACCGAAAATTCTCTCTACAAAAACTATACCGAAATCATTTCTAAAGTTTTTCCAAGAAAATCACCAAGAAATGTTTGAAGTCCTTCAAAGCATAGGTAAAAGTCCATCTTCCTCCTTCTCTACTTAGCAAATGACATTGAACACTTCAATTCATTTGGGTATGGCCATACACTATCATCAATCTCACTCTCGATAAAAGACTCAAATAGACCAGTCCGGGGTGGACTTTAACAATCTAACTAAGGTCCAAAGTGGAATCTTGCTAGTAAAAATAAAAGACTAATGTCTGAGGTGGACTTTGACTGAAAGACTCTCTAGATCCTACGAAGACTAAAAGACTTTTTTATTATTACTTTTTTTTAGAAGGAGGTAGCCCCGGTGTAGCTTCTTGCTTTTTACTTTAATCAAATGTACAATCACCCAAATCATTTTGGGACATGACACCAATGATCGCTTCATTTCATTGAAGTTGGTCAAGGAGTCATCTCCCTACATTCCAAACACCCCTTTTAACCCCCCCCCCCTTTATCATTATTAAGAATAGGAAGAATATTTATTTTATGTAGACTTTGAACAAGCAAGACCAACATTAGTTGGGCGAGATGGGTGTTTAAGTACTTCCCATCTCGTAACCTAACCTCCGAACCTCATAACAAGAATCTCTATTTTCGTATCAAACTTAGGCTAAATATTAGGTTTTTCTTATGTTCCTCTAAAACATAGGTGGGGACTCTAAACAAATAAAACACAAATAGACATCCTAGGAATAACAACACGCGCTCTAGCCCAAAGTCGTGCCCTTTTGTAGATACCCTGGGAAAGGTCACTACTTGGCTAGAGCGGTGAATTATCCTAGGATATCTAACTTGTTTTAATTTGTAGAGTCGCCACCTATTTTATTGAGGAAACATAAGAAAAACCTAAAGAAATAGCCTTTTTGTATGAAAACCAGAGATTCGGGAGAGAAGGGTTCGGGGGTTAGGTGACGGAGTGGGAAGTACTTAAACACCCACTCCGCCCGGCTTAAGCCGGTCTTGCTACTTTTAGTGTTCTAATGCTAAATGTCCTTCTTTTATTGAAATAGAAAATGTGCTAACAGCTATACTAAAACGGGAATTGCAAAGAGAAATAGAAAGATAAATTCTTTTATATATTAATGCCAATAATTACATGTAAAATTATGCTAAACAAATTACATTAAGAAACGGATAGGAAATTAAAGTAGAGATTAAAATGTAGGGAGATAACCTTAACCAACTTTAATGTAGTAAAGTGGTCATTTGGTCATGTCCCAATTGATGGGGATTGCATACATTACTAAGACATGTGAAAATAAGATAAGAAGAATAAAGTACCTTAAGAAAGAGGACTTCAAACTTGGACTTGAAAATGGTGTTGTTGTAAGGCAATTGTTGTGTAAAAATTTGTGTAGAGTTTTGTTGTGTAGAACTCTTGTTAGGGGGATTTGTGTAGAGTGTAGTTGTGTAGAAATTTCAAGTCCCTTTCTAAGGTAGAAATGAGGGGTTTAAATAGGTAGAAAAGAGAGGAAAAGATGGCTTTTCAACCAATAAGAAAATAAATAAATAAATAATAAAGAGAAAATCAAATAATAAATAAAAGAAATATTTTGTTTTAAAGAAATGGCTAGAATAGTGGGATTGGAGGTTACAAAATAAGGGGGGATGAACTTGGAGGTAAAAAGAGTTTTTTGTGATCAAGAAAAAGGAGGGAAAAGACAAGAAAAAGGAGGGAAAAGACTGCAATCCTTAACGGCCATAATGGGAGGCGCGCGCGCAGCCCACAAGCAGTGCCGGAGGCGCCCGCGGGTGGAAAAGGCAGAATGATAGAAATGACTCTAAAGTTAATTTTGTTACGCAGTTTAGTCCAAAACTAACGGGATCAGTTAGGAACTTAACCGAAGTAACAGAAATTAACAAAAATAAGTTAAATAAAAATACAATGTATGCAATTGGGGTGAGAGATCCAAGGCGGGGTGTCTACAGAGCCCCTCGGCGACGTGGATTGCAAAGTAAAACGCGTCGACGAAAGAACAAAACATCCGCCGAGGATATCGATAGGAAAAAAAAAGCAAAAACTCGATGAAAACAAGAATCTTGAAATTACAAGAGATAGAAGTGCGCTCCCTGTGTGAGCGACTTTTGCTGATAAAAGAGGTGCAGTGGCATGAAATCGGCCCACTGTGGCCAATATTTAAAGTCCATATAGGGGACTGGAGGGACTCGAGAGTCTGCCTGCTGGTTTAGAGGGACTCGAGAGTCTTCCTGCTGATTTGGAGGGACTCGAGAGTCTGCCTGCTGATTTAGAGGGACTCGAGAGTCTGCCTGCTGATTTGGAGGGACTCGAAAGTCTGCTTGTACCTGTTATGTGTATGCTTTGTAAATGCATGTGCTCGTGTGAGATGAAAGAAAACTGTGCTTGTGGTGCTTTATGATTTGAAAAGCATATTTGCATGAGAGAGATTTTAAAAGGATGGAGAAATTGTTTTTGTGTGTCATGTGATTTGTAGAAAGCGTGAATGATGTTCATACCTTCACTTACCATAGCCGCTTTATTTGGGATGGATTTCTGATGCCGTGGCTTTGATGAAGGATGTTGACACTTTTGATGAATATGAGTTGCTTGTACTGTTGACTGAGTGTCGGTGAGATGACATTTTGGATGATGGGTTGGTCGTGCCAAAAGACTGCCTACGTATCCATTGAAGAGAATCAGACCAGTGTAGTTTAGAGATGATGGAGAATGCTGGGGAAGAAGCTAGGAGCAAAGTAAAATGAAGCATATACTTTTTGCACAAGTAAGAAAAAGAAAAATATTTTTGTCATTTTTTTTAAGTTCGTGGGTGAACCATTTTAACCATTGTGTGTTTGTAAAGCCAACCCAAGATCAAATCATGTTCGGTCGAAGTCCGGATTGCCTCCCTTAAATTCTGTTGTCGCTGTTGTGCCCAACGAAGATGTCTAGCCCCAAGAGATTTGTCGATTGTGGGGTTTTAAAGACTTTCGATGCCGAGATACCAAGGGGTTGCTGATTGTAACGCCCCTAGGATGCCTTTGATGCCAAACTTTGAGTGACTGGCATAGCCCCAAGATAAATCAGCTCTTTGCCTATTCGAGTAAATTGCCTTTTGTTGTTGGTGTGAGTAAGCCCGAAGAGAAGATTATTGATAACAAGCTTCGAGAGATTGCTAAGCCCCAAATGTCATATACTTGTTGTTTGCGAGCTTGGAGATGGTGGATTGTCAAGACCTTTCGATGTAAAGCCCCAAATTATCTTAGAATCGGCTCGGCATTGAGAGCGGATGCACTGTCGGGTAGAATTCTTGATAGAGATCTCCTTCTTTCTCCTACTGGGGAGATGAATGGCCTTATTGTGGTCGGTACCCAAATGCAGTAATGTCTTGTGGTGCCGTCGAGGTTGCGGATGGTAAGGTCTTGGTGTGATAAGGTCCCAAATGGGTATGCTTGCTTGAGTTTTCTTGAGTTGAACTAAATGCGGATCTTCGGATGCAACTAGTGCTTGAGGCATAAGATCCACACTTTTTGCTTTTGATCTTGGAGAAGGGGGTGCTGAATTGCAGAAACATTGGGATTGGCCAAGACATTTCCCGCTATAACCCTGTTTTGATAGAGTTTAGCATATTGAATAGTTTTCCTTTTCTCTAAGACTTTCTTCATAACCTCGTCGTAAGTCACAACATAAGAATCATAAAATTCATTCATAACATCGGGGCCCTCCTTTCAAACCAAAAGACCTTTTGACGTGAATTGCTGAGAGACCCTTGAAGCTTGCTTGGTTTCATGAAGAGTATTCCCCACATTGAATTGTATCGAGTATCGTTGCCCAAAAGATTGTCAATTGTGAAGCCCCAATATTGCCCTTTGCTCGGATTACTGTAATGTCGTAGCCCAAAAGATTGTAGATTGCAAAGCCCCTTGAGACCTTTGGTGCCAAAATAATTGAGGATGCCTCCAACGTTGCATATGGCTTTGCTAGGGCCATTATCGGGAGGTGACGTGAATTGCCTTTTTACTGAGGGAGACTTTCAAACTTAAGTGTACCCCTAGAGTGCCACCATCGATTGCAAGTAGAACGAGAAAAGCATATCCTTGATTGGAGGAACAGGCACGAGCACACATGACATGAAAGCTTTTCGACATCCCTCTTGAGAGACTTTGAGGATAGTCTCACACATCTTTCTTGAGCGTAGCCCCTAGGGCTCATTAACTGTTAAATGAAGTAAAAGAAGCTCCCGTTCTTGAGTCACATAGCCCCTAGGGTGTCATTATTTGTCTTAGCAAGGCAAGACACTCGTCCTCGTGTTGGGGAACAAACATGAGAGGATATGGCAAGAGCTACTCCATTCTCGGGAAGCCTTTCGACATACTTTAGAGGCACATACTTGTAGAATCTTGAAGACTAAGTCACATGTTGTTGCTACTCGCTGCACAAACCAATTGACTCACTGGGGACTATTTGTGCAACCTCGTACCCATATCAATCATGAGCTCATTCTCGGACGGACCTTCTTTCACATGAGCCCAAAAATGTACATTGCAAGAATAGTCTCTCTTAACCCAAGACGACCTTTGATTGTGCCATATCTTGTCGAGCCTTTTGCAATTCCAAAGTTGACTCGGTGGGGAATTGATTTGTTGAGGAGATTCAATGTAGAACTTGTCTTCTTTAGAGGCTGGGGATCTCCATTTCTCTTTCCCTTCTCTCTCTCACTCTCTCACTTTTTTTATGACGCACCCTGTTTTTTTCCTAGACCTCCCTTTCGGGTTTTTCAATCTAGCGGGAATCTCTTTTGTGTCTTCATTTTTTATTTTTATTTTTGACTCAATTAATGAGGAAGTGTGCATTGACTCTAGCTGAGGAAGAGAGATATGTGATTTTGTGGTGGAGACCTTTTGTCACTAATGATGAGTGACATTGACTTGACTAGGGAAGTGGTCCCTAGTATTGACATGTATTTTTATTTATTTAATGACTCACGAAGGCAAGTAAGTCATTAAGATAGAAGAGAAAGAAAGCCCCAATTTGATTGCAAGAAATTGGGAGTATTGCTGAAAGATAAGAAGCCCCTAGACTTAACAAAGAACGTAAAATGATTTCAACTATAAGAAAGTCGTTCAATCTTGTGGTGATTAATTCATTGGCAAATGAATCATATAAAGATGTCTTGACAAGTTCGAGATGAAGGCCAATCACCATAACGCACTAGGGCTAAACATATTTTCTTTCTTGCATGAAACCGGACCCGCAGGTTGCCTACGTTCCTCCAGTGTAGAGACTCAGGTCACCGTAGTTCTTGTGGATGCTCCATTCGTCGTGATGGTTGTTGATTTCGCTTTGTCCTTCGTTGGTGGATGGAATGATGATGTTGATGTGAACTTCTTTGAATGAGGGGGATTTTTTTTTATTTTTTTTTTTTTTTGTGCTCTAACTTTTGTCTAGGTTGATTTGAAGAGTCAACCTAGCGAGCATTTTTTTTGTTTTTTAATCCCCCTTTGAAAACATTGCTTGATCTTTCTCCATGGTTGTAGTTCCACCTTGCTTGATGTCTTGGATTTGTCGTTGATGTTGTCGCCTTCGTCACGATGTTTTGTCCCTAGGCGTTCAAGTGATGGACTTCGTTCCAAAACTTGTTTAGACATCTTTTCATCATTTTGCCAAGAATTAGATTGAACAACTTGGAAGAGTGTATCAGGACAAGCACGACTTTTATTTGATGAGACCGACTTAAACTTTGACATTAATGAGAAGAAACTTAATGCACACATTAGAGGACTTTGACTCTCTCCTATTTTTTTATTCCTATTTACTAGGTAGAGAAAGAGAAACGGAGACTATTGTCGTCGTCCTTGTTGTTGTAGTCCTCCTTGTAACGTGATCTCTTGTTGAAGCCCCATTTCAAAACCAAGCCTCTTCTTTGATGAGTTGCTCTTTACCCACGGTAAATTCACCATTGTCGATCAAATCTTGGATGGTGTTTTGGAGAGAGAAACACCCTTCGGTAGTATGGCCACTATGCTTGTGGTAGCCGCACCATTTATCATGTGCATGATTTTTACTTATCCCCTTCGGCTTGTATCCTTCTAAAGTCTTTACCTTTCCATTTTCTACCAAAGCTTCAAATGCTTCGGCTTGGGTCATTCCTAGGAGAGGAGTGAAAAGTCGGTTGTTGGCGGCACTTTTTGAGCATGCTTTATCATTGAACTTTGCCTTATTGTCGGTGAGCTCTTGCAAACGGGCCTTGAGTTCGGAAACCTCTTCTTTGCAAATCCTTTTCTCATGATTACAACGGGCCTTGAGTTTGAAAACTTCTTCCTCGTGAATTCTTTTCTCAAGAGAAAAATGGGCTTGCCACAAATCATCCTTGCGGCGGGCATCCTCGACAAGTCTATCCATTTGTTCCCCCATGGCTCTTATTATGTTGAAAAGCCTTTCGTTGGACACGAAAAAAATACCTACCATTGTTGTTGTTGCCGTTGGAAGCCATTGGACCTATTGAAAGAGCACGGTCGATCTTAGATTGGCCTACAAACACCTTTTGAGTAAAATAATTTAACCCACAAACAAGAAAAAGACTCAACCACATAAGGAAAAATGACTCTTTTTTTTTTCTCATTTACAAAAGTCGGAAGGACGGAGTCCTTTTTGGGGTTTCTAGAAAAATAGTGAAATCGCCACACTAGTATATAGACCTTCTCGCGGTCCCATATACTCATCGGATTCCACCACTCTTGTGATACCTACATGTGACGGGATTAAACTAAATTAATGTCATAAAGCATACATGCGGGGACGGAGTTTTATTTCGTCCATAATATCTACTTGGGGATGGAGTTTTATTTCTTCCATAACCACTTGTTTCTTTTAGAAACGGCATGTATGATTTGATGACATTAGTTTAGGGAAATCTCGACACACGAAAACCGACTTAGTCACGGAGTGTTAGAACCTAAACTAAGAATTGTGTTGGCTTGTGCTCGGTTAAAGAGAGGCTTAAAGGTCACCCACGGCATGTAGTCATGAACTACGCCACGGGCTGAGGTTTACCGCTTCGAGAGAGTCAAGGTCTGGTGGAGCTTGAAACTCTCTAGGACGGGCCTCAACGGGTTTGGGGTTGGACTTGTGCGACTCGATAGTGAGAAATTCATAGGAATATGTGCATGTAGTGTGAGGTCAAGCCAAGTGACAAAATATTTTTCTTTTTTTTTTCAAAGAAAGAAAAAAAAACAAATAAGCACGTATTTACAACTTTCGAATCACCCGTGTGATCGATAAAATAAACAGAAAATAAAAAAAAAATTGTGCAGGCCCGGTGCCCACACACTGTCAAGACTGTTCTGTTCTGTTCACTATTCTGTTTCTGGAGAATTGCCCAGAAGCGCGCGCGTTGGGCAGTGAGAGTCGGAGGCGCGCGCCTCCGAGCGAGAGAGGCCGAGGCGCCCGATACTGGGCAGTACCTGCAAACTCATGGGTTCAAGGGATTGCCTTGACCCTAAATAAAAGATTATTTCCCCTGCAGAAACTTGTTAGCACAGAAACATGGAATTGAAGGACGAGATGAGAGGCGGGCGATTCTGGTGGTGAAGGTCGGAGGCGCGCGCCTTAGTCCAAGAAGGCCAGAGGCGCACGCTTCCCACATTTTTCCACCAGAATGCCCAGAAAAAAGAAATAAGAACACCAAAAAATAAAAAACACAAGTTTAACCCTCTATGTTGTCCCCAGCAGAGTCGCCACTGTAGATACCCCGGGAAAGCTCACTACTTGGCTAGAATGGTGAATTATCCTAGGATGTCTAACTTGTTTTAATTTGTAGAGTCGCCACCTATGTTATTGAGGAAACATAAGAAAAACCTAAAGAAATAGCCTAAGAGATGCAGCACGCAACCGATCTTGCGCACAAATCAAACACTCCACCATCTTGAGCCAAAACATCTTTTGCTATTTAAGAGATAACTGAATATCTACGAGCATTCATATTCCAACATAACAGAATATCAAAGTTCCCAACTTTTTTCTCAACAATTTCATCCAAGAATCTCTCAATTTCCGACTTTCCATCATCATCCACTTCCTCCAAGTGCCTATAATATGCATTACGCATATCTTCTAAGTCATCATCACGCTGAGAATCATTCACTTGTTCCACTTCAATGTCGATTATGATTTTATTTTTTTTATCATTAGGGATCACAATGTACGAAAACAGTACTTAAACACCCACTCCGCCTGGCTTAAGCCGGTCTTGCTACTTTTGGTGTTTTAATCCTAAATGTCCTTCTTTTATTGAAATAGAAATTGTGCTAACAACTTGTTGGTCCCAGAAGGGCAACAAGGGTATGAAAAATGCTACAGGGGGGGTTAATAGCGTTTTAAAATTCTTTTCAAACCCTTTTGCAAATCAATGGCAAATGCGCACAGGTCTTATTTTGGCTAAGTATGGCGCGCAACAAGAGTGTGATATGCACAGCGGAAACTTAAAGCAATCACTTATGCGCAGGGAGTATGCGCAGAAGTGTAAATACGCACGCACTAAGTTTAGCTTAAAGATTGGCGCAAAATGGAACTAAGGCAATAAGCATACAAACACAATTCAATCTGCGCAATGTAACTACAAAGATCAGACAAAGCAATATATAAGTAAAGCTTAAGAGTAGAAAACAAAGCACAATAAATAGACAAGCTATTTGGAGAGGTTCGATCGGGAAAATATCTACGTCCTCTACCAAGATGGTTAGTCTTGGATTTCTAATGAAGATCTTATAATATGAGAGAGTTACAAGTTACAACGATTTAGAACAAACTAACTCAAAGATCTATAATCTATGAAAGAACAAATCCTAGACAATAACCGGTGTTTCTCTAGAAGTATGATCGATGAGATCGAAACTTCAAGAGGTGTGTGTGTGTCAGAATTCTGGGCTCTATAAATCTGTAAGATGGAGAGCACAAAGAATTCTGGTGATACAAAGGCTTATAGGATCTAGGCTTGGATTGAGTATGAAGGTATGAAGGTTGTTCTTGGGAATTCTGGAAATGAGCAAGCAATCTTCAAATCTTCAAATTTTCTCTTTGGAAGCAAAAGCACAAGCAGCTTGGAAAATAAGGAAGAGCTGGCTATTTATAGTGGAGCTCCAAGAACTAGCCGTTGGGGAGCTTCAGCAAGGACGATGTGCTGTCACAATGTGATTGGTGCGAAGCTATCCTTTATAGCCATTGGAGACAGCAAGTTTATAGCTTTCAGATATCTTCTAGAAGGGTGACAGCTGTCTTCAATTTGAATTTCAAACTGAGGCGCGTCTCTCCATCCACGTGTATGCTGAGTGTGCACGTTTTGTCGATTGTCCACATCATCACTTTGACTCATACCAAAAAACGTAGCTTTACATAACGCTTTCCAAGCTATAAAAAGGTGAGGTCAGGAAATAAGAGATTTGACTAAGGTATATCTGTGCTGCGCATGAAATCCATGCGCATTGATGTGCGCAGAGGGTGCTGCACATGAGGGTCATGCGCATCACACTTAGGCATTTGCACATGTGACCTCAAATCCAAAGCTTCATCCCTAAATACTAAGCCTAGTCAATAAAGAGGACTTAGCTAAAAAATGAAGTTATAAAACTTCTTACATAGGGTCCTAAAGTCCTTAAAACAAACTTAGGTGATGGTATCAATCAATTCTAACATAAGTAGGAGGGTTAAGTAATAAGCATACCCAACAATCTCCCCCTAAATGATTGATGCCATTACCTACTACAACAAAGGCAATACAAAGTACTTGATAAAAACATGTCCATAAGAATGTAAATGTTAAATCATGTCTCAAGTCAATGCACACACTAGCCAGTGTTATAGATTTCTAGTCTATCCAAAAGAATAACTTACATTATGGGAAAGACAGAAATATCATTCAGCACATACAAAAATATTATGAGCTTAAGTTTGAGTATGCGTTTAAACTGAATGTTTAAACATCATGCAATGAAATATGAGCAGATAAGAATATGCGCATGATGTAGGGTTTAATAAAGCATTCATTGTTCTTCAAACGAAAAGTTTGAATTGAACAAAGTTTTATGAAAAGCAATGATGTATTTCTTCTCATTAAAACTTGAAAGATAAGAGTTACAGTAAAAGTTTTACAATGGAAGAAAAATCAAAAGCAAAAATAATGTGCGCATCAAAAACATACATTTGCGCAACAAAAAAATTACACTTCTAGTCTATGTGAATCCTAGAGAGTGCTTCCCTAAGCTCGTTCTGCAGGCCAATAATTTTGTCCATTATCTAGATCTTGAGAGCTTGAAACTTCGAGTTGTATTCCACAGCCTGGTTAACATAAGTCTTCATGCTGGAGCGCATCAGATCATTGTCTTTCTGAAGGTCTTCAGAGACTCTGTTAAAAGTATTCTCAAGGGAACCAAATTGGTTAGCCAGAGATTGCTGAGCAGAACCAACAGAATCCAGAATCTCCTTCTGCGCATCCGCAAGAGTTTTGGTCAACTCAACTTGAACCATATTTTGGCTTGCTTGCATATCCAACATAGCTTGGTTCATGGCTCCATTGAATGTATCACTGAACTGAACTAAGCAATGAGTGACATGAGATTTTAGCGCATCGATGGAGGAGGAAGGGCTGGAATCCCTAGGCGCAAAGTTATCAATGGTGTTTATAACATTGGCCGTTTCAATCTGGATTACCTCAGAAAGAGTATTTTCCAAAGTGCTAAGAGCTTCTGACAGACCATTCATAGAGGGAATCTTCGAGAGCGCAGTGGTAATAATACCAAAGTCATGCTCTAAGTCATGGCGGAGCGCTTCGTAAATTTGAGGCATATGCGCAGCTGTAGAACTGGTTGCCTGCGCATCAGCAGCAGCAGAATCGGTTGCCTTTGTTGAACTCTCCCCCTTAATGGCACAATCAATAGCTTGAAGTAAACTGGCTTGCGCATCTAGCCTTGCAGACTGGACATCCAGCTGTTCTTAAAATTTGGCTTGCGCAGTGACCACCTGGAAATGCTGGGTTTGCACAAAAAATTGATTTGCCTGGATAGTCTGAAGCATGGCTAAGACTTGGCGCATGTCAGTTGTTGAACTTGAAGGATCTGAGGGAGCAGTTGCTGGAGTTACAGCAGGAATAATTGGAGAAGTCTGTGAAGCTCCAGTAGGTTGCACAGGAGTGGCAGCAGCAGCAGGAGTCTCTTGCGCATGAACTGGAGAGTGATGCGCATGGATAGGAGAATGATGGACCTCATAATCTTCTGAGATTGAGTCTTCGCCATCTTCAACTATAGGCGCATCCTCATAAATAGTAGGATCTGGCGCATCATGAGTAAAGCCTTCACCATCAATGAAGACTGGTGGGGCCTGCTGCACAATGTTTCTCTGCGCAATTGCAGCTAGCCTTGCTTCCCTTGCAATTTCACGCGCAGTCTTTTCAGTGTGCGAAGGAGAATGCCTTGGAGGATCTGATTCAACATCAGATAAATCTTCCACAGTACGGTTTGAGGCGCGTTTCTTGGTAGCAACCTTCTTAACTCGGCGCTTGGGAGTAGACTTCTTTACATACAGTGGGATATTATCCTCACTAGAAGTTTCCTTGTGCGTATCCTTGGGAATCTCCCCCTGAGATGGTGCACCCTTAGAGGTTCCAGTGGATTTGGAAGGGCTGATGAGTGGGTCATTGAAAGCACCTTCAAATTCATCTTCCTCTTGGGGCGCAGGAGGAGTAGATACGCGCGTTGACTTATGCGCAGGTGGAGGGGACGCAGCATCATCTTCTACGTGGACGTCTTCATCAGACTCATCCAGTAGGTTTCTAGAGACCTTTTCCTTATTTTTCTTCTTCTTCTTCTCCTCAGGCTCAACAGCCTTTGCTTTCCTTTTCTCATCCTTCTTCTTTTCAGGCGCATTAGCCTTACCTCTCTTCTGCTCTTCAGGCGCAGTGGCTTTAGCCTTCTTGGATTTCTTAGGAGGCGCAGGGTCAGCTGTAGTCTTGCGCTTCTGGACAGGCGCAGAAGGCTCTTTGATAGTTATCCTAGGCGCAGCAGTAGATTTGATGGCCTTCTTCTTCTTGCGCTTAGGCGTATCAGCAGCCAAACCCTTGCCTTTCTCCTTATCACCCACCTTGTTCACCACAGGCTCATAGAAAGATTCATTTTCAGAATCTGACTCAGATGTGGAGGCTTCTTTGAGCTCACTATCAGAAGTTGGAGGTGAGCCTTGGTCATCAGGATGAATATCCTCAAACAGCTCAACTGGATCAGCAGCCCAGTACATGCAGTAATCAAAGTTGTTAACTTCACGCCGGAAATTTTGAAAGAATACGCGAGAATAGGTGCGCGTAGAAGTCACATCAACCTTTAAAGAGGGGTCCTCACCCACCAATTTGCGTACCTTGGGGAAGCGCATGAAGATAGCGGTAAGGATTTTGCAGTGAGTTTTGTACTTGGGTGGCCTCTTGGTGTCAGCGGCCTCTTTCTTGTACACGCGCACCCAACGCACTAACTCATCAAAGATGATTTCATCCCAGCTTAACTAATTCTTCTTGTAGATGGCAGCGCAGCACATCCACTGCTTGCTGATGAAAGTTGACTTATTCCCATTCTTGCAGTTGATGGTGTCCCCAATCAAAGTGCAGAGGTGGTACATAAGTTCTCCAAACTCGTTCCTATCGTGGTTGTTGTATTGACCAACCAGCGTAGGGATCTTGATCAGCTTCTGCGCAACTTTGTCTTGCACATCCTGTGATAGCTTCTTCTTATTGCACGCAGGAAGACCCATTGTCTGTCTGATATGCGCATAGTTGATCGTTACAAAAACCCCGCGAATTGAACTTTTGAGGCAAGGAACTGTAATATCGTCATACACGCGATAAACTTCTTCTGCGTTGCTGAAGAATTCATCGATGTAGGAGGGAAGGATGAAAGTCTGGCCCTTGGTGAAAAGAGGTAGAATTCCAGAAGTGTCCATGATCTCCATCATATAGCGCCCAAGTGCGTCTTGGCGCAAGTCTTCTGCATCGAGTTTCCAACCGGGAATAAAGTAGTTAAGATTCTGCGCAAAAACAAAATTGAAAATTAGGTCTGGAGATGCGCAGCGCATGAACTAGACTCCATACTTAGAACAAATAATAAATAAAGGGGTAAAAATGTCCAAAACACAAAATTTAAATCAAACGCCTAGAATGGGCGCGAAAATCAGAAACATAACCAAAAAATCATGGTAAGGCATATCATAAGACTATTTACTAAGAACATGAAGAACATGTGTTGAATACACGAAGAACGAAGAACATAAAAATGTCAAAGTGCTCTAAAATGCATAAAAAGCATATCAAAATGTTCGAAATGAAAAATCACACACAAACAAGTAAACCACAACAGTAATAACAAGAACATACATCCAAGATCTGAGAAAACCCGAAGAGAATTTGAAAAGACAAAAAAACTTGAAAATACAATAGAAATCTAACCAAAAGATCATTGATCGTAAAAGAAATTACATATATGAATAGCTATGAGTAAAACGAACACATAGCATCAAATAATTTGAAAAATGAGCAACGGATCATAGAGAAATCAGAAAGGGGAACATTCAGACCTTCGACTCAGAAATGGCGGAAAAAAAACTGAGTTTGAGATCTTACCATTTGAGTATCCTCAGATTTCTTGGATGATGTAGATGTCTTGGGAGCCATTAGATTTTATAGAAGAGGATTGTGCAAAAATAGAGTGTGAATGATGAGTGTAGAGAGAAAGAAAGTCAGAGAGTAGAGAGAAAAAGGAGTCGGTTGAGTGTATAAGAAAAATTTGAGTGAAGTGAGGAAGAATACGGCGGTTCAGAGGGTTATAGCCGAAAAGGGTATGGTGACGTCATGGTGCGCTGACACGAGAGTTGGTGTGTGAGGCGAGTGAAACGCACGCGCGAGTGAGGCGCACGCGCAGGTGACGTGGACCAATGAGGAGCGTGCGTGAAAATCCCTAGCCGCGCGCGTGTGTCAGACATTAATGGTCACGAAGAGACTCTTCCACTTTCGTCATAAGTAGCACACACTAAGCATTAATTACGCGTCACTCAATGCTTTTGCATTAAATGAGGTGGGACATGCGCAGGGGTAGAAAAGTAATTTCCCAAGAAAATTTAAAAGGAAATGATGAGGGAAAATACATAATTACGTAAGTACCCTTGCAAATTATATGCTGACTCAGCAAGTCAAGGACCTAAGTTAAACTATTGAAAAGAAAACTTACCTGAGGTCCATGTGGCATGCGCATGAAGTATATGCGCAACTCTATAATGCGTATAGTTTCTTAGACTCAAATGATTTGCCTTATACGCATTATCAAGTGCGTATGGAATGCGCAGCATGAGGCATCTAACTTAGAAATTTTAAGAAGACTCTAAAGCATTAGTATTGAAAAATTTTATGGACAAATTTAGCTGAGTTCAAGCATACCCATTTCTCCTCTAAAAAAGATGAACCTTTTAGCATCAAGTGCTTTTGTAAGAATATCGGCGATTTGATAGTCGGTTCCCACGTGTTCCAAATGAATGTTCCTTTTTTCCACGTGGCCTTTGAGGAAGTGATACTTGATGTCAATGTGCTTGGTCTTGGAGTGCATGACAGGATTTTCAGAAACTGCAATGGTTGAGGTGTTGTCGTAGTAGATGGGACAATTTTCTTCTTTGATGTCATAATCCACCAATTGCTGCTTCATCCACAGAATCTGACAGCAACAGCTTCTAGCAGCAATATATTCTGCTTCAGTAGTTGAGACAAAAACTGCAGCTTATTTCTTACTAGCCCATGACACAAGTCGATATTCGAGGAAATGACAGGTACCGCTTGTGCTTTTCCTGTCAATTGTGCACGCTGCATAATCCGCATCTGAATAACCTACAAGTTTAAAATTCGAATCTTTGGTGTACCAAAGTCCAAGGTTAACAGTGCCGGAGAGATATCGTATAATACGTTTCACAGCAATTAAGTGCGCTTCTCTAGGGTCGGATTGATAACGAGCACAGACACAAACACTAAACATAATATCAGGCCTACTAGCGGTAAGATAAAGAAGGAAGCCAATCATACCTCGATATAAAGTTTGATCAACTTTCTTACCTTTCAAGTCTTTGTCGAGTATGTTGCCGGTAGCCATTGGAGTATCATATGGTTTAGCATTATCGAGTCCAAACTTCTTGATTAGATCCCTTGTATACTTTGCTTGGTTGATAAATATGCCTTCATCCATTTGTTTGATTTGAAGCCCGAGGAAGAATGTGAGTTCTCCCATCATGCTCATCTCAAACTTGCTCTTCATTAGTTTCTCAAAGTGCTTGCACAACAATTCATTAGTAGAACCAAAAATAATATCATCGACATAAATTTGAACAAGTAATTTATGATCATTATGTTTGGCAATGAAAAGAGTAGTATCGATTTTACTGTGCGTGAAGCCTTTCTCAATGAGAAACTTGGATAGTGTATCATACCATGCTCTTGGTTCCTGCTTTAGCCCATACAAAGCTTTCTGGAGTTTGTAGACATGATTTGGAAATTGAGAATCCTCAAACCTAGGTGGTTGAGCTACGTAGACTTGTTCTTGGAGTTCACCATTTAGAAACGCGCTCTTGACATCCATTTGATATAACTTGAAGTTCTTGTGAGCAGCGTAAGCTAGGAAGATCCTTATAGCTTCAAGTCTTGCCACGGGCGCAAAAGTTTCATCGTAGTCGATTCCTTCTTCTTGCCTATAGCCTTGCGCAACCAATCTTTCTTTGTTTCTTGTGATGGTTTCATTCTCGTCTATCTTGTTTCTGAACACCCACTTCGTACCAATCACTCCTTGATCATTTGGTCTTGGAACAAGAGTCCAGACTTTACATCGTTCAAATTGATTGAGTTCTTCTTGCATTGCAACAACCCAATTAGGATCTTGGAGCGCTTCATCAGCATTCTTTGGTTCAATTTGAGAGATAAATACAGTGTAAGCATCAAAGTTTGTAGCTCTCCTTGTACGAACTTGTAGACACCCCGCCTTGGACCGCTCACCCCGATTGCACATTTGATTTTGTGTTTCTCCCCATTTTAAGTGTTTCTCGTTAGTTTCTGTCACTTCCGTTAAGTTCCCGACTGACTTCATTAAGTCTAGGGACTAAACTGAATGACAGGGCTGACTTTCTAGTCCATTTTGTCAAAATTGCCTTCTCTGAGTCGCGCGCCTCCGACACTAGGAGCCAGGCGCGCGCGCCTCCCGCCCCCAAAGCAGGAAGCGCGCGCCTCTGGGCGTCAGTTACAGATTTCTGGCCAGGATTCCCTCCCTTGCTCAATTTACAGGATTTTGCCCAGGAAAGATTTCTTGGTGACTGAGTTTTGGCACCAAAAACACCCCTCTTTCACCTATAAAAACCTCTCTTTACCTCCATTTTCAAGGACCGAAAATTGAACTTACAAAAACTATACCAAAGTCACTTTCTAAAAGTTCTCCAAGGATTTCATCAAGCAATACTTGAAGGTCTTCAAATTGTAGGTAAAAGTCCATCTTTTCCTTTCTTTTCTATTTCATCTCCTCTCTCTCTTTTACTCTAATCAAATGTGCAATCACCCAAATCATTTTGGGACATGACTCTAATGATCACCTCATCTCATTGAGGTTGGTCAAGGAGTTATCTCCTACATTCCAAACTCTATTTTAAACCCCCTTTTTTATGACTTAAAGAAGAAGAAGAAGAACGTTATTATTCATGTAGATTTTGATCAAGCAAGACCAACTTTAGTTGGGCGAGATGGGTGTTTCGGTACTTCCCATCTCGTAATCTAACCCCCGAACCTCAAAACAAAGAATCTCTGTTTTCGTAATCAAACTTAGGCTATAATCAATAGGTTTTTCTTATGTTCCTCAAAACATAGGTGGCGACTCTAAAACAAGTTAGACATCCTAGGACAATTCACTGCTCTAGCCAAGCTGTGGTTCCCCGGGGTATCTACAGTGGCGACTCTGCTGGGGAGTGTTAATTGAGGGTTAAACTTGCATTCTGATCGAAATCTACATCTTTTCTGGGCATTCTGATTCCTGATGGGGGAGGCGCGCACGTCTGGCCTCTTAAGCCTAAGGCGCGCGCATCCCGCATCAAGAACCAAAATCGCCCACTTCTTCATATCCTTCATCTTCTTCTTCTGTTATTCTGCACTAATCACTTCTGCAGGGGTTACAATATGAACATAGGACCAGGGCAATCCCCTGAGTCCAAAGTCTGACATTCTGACAGGTGTGCCCAGAAGCGCGCGCCTCCCATAAGCATTGCGCCATGCGCGCGAGTCCCACATCAGCACTCAGAGGCGCACGCTTCTGGGTTGATTCCCAGAACAGAGACAGGTTTCAGTGACTGGGCAGAATAGTGGGGTGTGGGCACAATTACCTGCATCAGAACAGAATTGAACCCTCGGACTGTTTTAATTTTGTGTTTTATTTACCGGTCACACGGGTGATTCGGGAGTTGTAATTTATGTGCTTATGTGTTTTGTGTGTTTTTATTTCTTTTCAAAAAAAAAAAAAAAAAAAAAATTGTCACTTGCTAGACCTCACACTACATGCACATATTCCTATGAACTGCTCACTATCGAGTCGCACAAGTCCAACCCCAAACCCGTCGAGGCCCGTCCTAGAAAGTTTCAAGCTCCACCAGAACTTGGCTCTTTCGAAGCGGTAAACCTCAGCCCGTGGCGTAGTTCAAGACTACATGTCGGGGGTGACCTTTGAGCCTCATATTCAAGCCGAGCACAAACCACACAATTCTAGTTAGGGTCTAACACTCCGTGACTCAAGTCGGTTTCCATGTACCGAGATTTCCCTAAACTAATGTCTTTAAATCATACATGCCAATTTGTTGAAATGGACGCAATAAAAATCCATCCCCAAAAGTGGTTATTTTGGACGAAAATAAAAATCCGTCCCCGCATGTATGCTTTACTACATTAATTTAGTTTAATCCCGATACATGTAGGATTCACAAGCGCGATGGAATCCGATGAGTATATGGGACCGCGAGATGGTCTATATACTAGTGTGACGATTCCATTATTTTCTTAGAAACCCCAAAAGGGATTCATTCCCTCCGACTTATAAAAAAAAAAAAAAAAAAAAAAAGAGTCTTTTCTTATGTGGTTCGAGTCGTGTGCCCAACTGTGTGTTCTAAGCCTCTTCATGGACCGCAAGTGTTACTCAAGACTGACAAGGGCCTCTTCTGCAATATAGGTTCAATTGGTACTTACAAACTCTACCGGGATTCGGCAAATCGGTTAGTCCGTGAAGAGATCACTCCAACAGCTCCCACATCAACCATGACCGGCAGCAGCAACACCATGTCTCTCGAACAGCTCTCAACCATGGTCCAACTTCTCCAAGAGAAAGTGTCCACCCTTAATAAGGAGGCACAAAGCAAAGACGACATTTGGCAATCCCACCTCGACAGCCAAAGGGAGGCCCACGAGGCCGAGATGGAGCTAATGAAAGCAAAGCTCACTAACCTTGCCAAGGGAAAGAACAAGAACAATGATGATGAATCCGAATGGACCGAGGGTTTGTTCAAAAGTCCTTATGTCAACACCCGCACCAAGAAAATGGGGGAGCCGAGTTCCGAAAACAATGAGCCCAAAATGGTGGATTCTATCATGGCCTACATCGACCAAAAATTCAACGGGCTCAACATGGGGAAAGGCTCCGACACAAGCCTTTATCAATCATCCATCCTCATGAGTACTATGGCCGCTCTTCCCGATAAGTTCAAGATGCCCGACATAAGCAAATTCAAGGGCAACTCTTGTCCTATGGCTCACATTGAGACTTATATTTGGGCAATGGTTCCGAAGAAGGTCTCCCCCAAGGTGATGGATCAATGCTTTCCTCTCACTCTCGAGGGGGCGGCAAAAGATTGGTATGCTACTCTCCCGCTCACTGTCCGTCTTGATTGGGACTCCGCCATGCTTGCCTTCAAGAACCAATACCAAGGCAACACCACTCACCGGCCCACAAGGAAAGAACTAGAGAACACTACTCAACGAGACAATGAGTCCTTCATCGACTTCACAAGGATATGGAATGATAAACTCTCTGAAATTGTTGAGAGGCCGAACACAAAAGAGCAAATGGACATATTTCTCAAGTGTCTCAAGATTGATCTCCGCACCCACCTAAGTGGGGCTTGCTACTCCGACTTCTCCCAAATGTACGAGGCGGGGGTACGCATGGATGACTTGCTCAAGGAGATTAAGAAGACCACTCCTACTTACCGATACAAGGCCGCTTCCAACTCCACAAAAGAGGCCTCGGTCAACGCCGTTACTATTGACAAGGGGAATTACAAAAAGGTTCCTCCACCTCAAGGGAAGAAGTCCCGAAGTGACCGTGTCTACACGCCTCTCCAAGGCATGACTCAAACCGAAGTGTTCGAGGTCCTCAAGGCAAAGGGTCAAGTCACACCCGTGCAAGGGTACCAACCCAAGACGGTCCACCCCAATCATGCTCACCACAAGTATTGTGGCTATCACCAATATAGTGGCCACACCACCGAGGATCGCTTCGTTCTCCGCAATGTCATTCAAGATCTCATAGATAAGAAAGAATTTGTAGTGACTAATGACGAACATGTCAATGTAATAGAGATAGGAGAACTCGAGGGGACCACCCATTCAATCCCAATTGTGAATGGGGGCCCCAATGTTATGAATAAACTTGACAATTCTTGTTATGTAGTGACTTACGATGAGGTAATGAGGGAAGTACTAGAGAATATGAAAAAGAAGCAAGATGGGAACGTCAACATGCTAACTCGATCCGGTCGAGTCATAGCAAGCAACCCTTCCACTTCCGCACCGAGCTCCTCTTCTCAAAGGCCGCAAGCTCGCAACACTCCCGAAGATCCTCTACTTGTCCAACTCAAGAAAACTCAAGACAACATCTCTATTTGGGACCTCATTGCATCCTCAAAGAAACACCGAGATCTTGTCATCCGCAATCTCGATGATACATCAGTTTCTCCCGATACTACTCCCGAGGACCTCACAGCAATGATCGGTCACATTCATTTTGGCAACGTCATCACCTTTGCCGATATGGACCTTCCACCATTTGGTTCCGACCACAACGAAGCTATTTACCTCAAGGTACGAGCAAGGGGGAGGCCCGTCTCAAGAGTCTTAGTGGACGGTGGTTCCGCACTCAATCTCATGCCTGGCAGAATCATGGGCATACTGGGGCTTAAGGATTCCGATTTGAAGCCTTCTACTCAAGTAATCCGAGGTTATGACAGCACCGCCCGTACAGTCATGGGTATGATCGAAATAGACATTGAGTTTGGGAGCATGGTCATGTCCGTTCCATTCCAAGTGCTTGATATCCCGGCCTCGTTCAACTTACTTTTGGGTCGACCATGGATTCACAGTGCTAATGCCGTACCGTCAACTCTCCACCAATGTGTCAAGATCCGAAATGGTGATGAAATAGTGACCGTCATGGCTGAAAACGTCACTATCCACAGAAAAGGTGAGCCCGTCCACCAAGTTCAGCATGGTTTACCAGACTCCACTCTCTCCGGTGTCTCAATCAACGCCATTGACAAAGAAGGGGGAAACGGATCATGGACCCCCAGCAATCACAAAGTCCTCCGTATGATGAGGAATATGGACTACTTCCCTGGTTTAGGCTTAAGGAGATATCAACAAGGAATCCTACATCCCGTGCAAGTCCTATTTGTCAAGAACACATTCGGTTTGGGGTACGAGCCTTCCAAAGAAGACTTGAAACAAGAGCAAGCGATCAAGAACGAAAAGGGCCGAGCTCGTAAAGAAGGCCGTCGTTATGAAGTCCCTAATCTAAGGCCTTACCGCAAGACGTTGAATGGTTATTTTGTCCGCCAAGGGGAAGACGTTCCATACATGATCTTTCCCGAGCTGTGGGTTAACAATAAGGGTGTCAAAAAGCCCAGCCTCGAAATCTTCTCCGATTGTGAGATCCAGAAATCCGAAAGGGAATCAACTCCCATGTCGCCCCGTGAATGGTGGGGAAGGAAGGTGACTATGGAGTCCGAGACAGAAATCACCGTGGGGGAAGAACTGACAGATTTAGCCCCCATGTTCGAAGAGCTTGCCATGATGAATGAATGCCAAGTTAACGCCATCCATGACACCGTCATCATAAACGAGACTCTCAGTGAGATCCTGCCAAGCTCCGAGCCGATCAACAATTGGTATTCAACAAAAGGGCACGTGGTATCCGAGGAATTCTTAGTCCAAGAAATGGGTTGAATACCCCGCACAGCAACAAAGGAAGAGCAGCTCACACTTACTTTCGAGTCTGAGAGTGTCTCTAATACCCTCACCCAAGAGGATTTGGAGGCCATAGCCGAGCGTGTGTTTCCTTTCTTTGCTAATGAAAAATTTGATATTTCTGAGTACCCTGAGATTGCAAACATCATAAATGATGAATTAACTAATAATGAACTTAACGAACAAGTTAATAACGATTCAAATTATGATGAAATAGACCACGAAAACACAACATACTTAAATGAACTCGCTCAACAAGTCCATAGTCATGGTGAGAATGGTCCAAAGGCTGACGAAGAATTGCATGTTGTTAATCTGGGTACCGAAGAAGAGCCAAAAGAAACTAAGATTGGAAGCTTCTTCAAAGGGGACGACAGAGACAGGTTGACTGCATTACTACGGGAGTTCGTGGATGTGTTCGCATGGTCATACAAAGACATGCCGGGTTTGGACAGAAAGGTAGCAGAGCACAGGATTCCGATCAGAGAAGATGCCAGGCCAGTAAAGCAGAAGCTCAGAAAGATCAAGCCAGAATGGTCTCTGCAGGTCAAAGAAGAGATTGAGAAGCTCCTCAGTGTGGGTTTCATCAAGGTTATCGAGTATCCGATATGGTTAGCCAACATTGTGACAGTCAGGAAGGCAAACGGCAAGGTTCGAGTTTGTGTAGACTTCCGGGATTTAAACAAAGCTTCCCCAAAGGATGATTTTCCACTCCCTAATATCGACATGCTAGTCGACTCCACTGCTGCCTACGAGGTTCGCTCATTCGTGGATGGGTTCGCTGGGTACAATCAGATTCTCATGGCCGAGGAAGATCAACATAAGACAGCCTTCACAACACCGTGGGGTACCTTTTGCTACACAGTCATGCCATTTGGGTTAAGAAATGCTGGGGCTTCCTACCAAAGATCCGTGACAGACTTGTTCCACATTTAATCGATCTCCGCAAGTTCTTCGAAAGGCTTCGTCAACACAAGATGAGGCTCAACCCTGCAAAGTGCACGTTCGGGGTTATCCGAGGCAAAGTTCTTGGTTATATGGTCACTGAAAGGGGAATTGAAGTAGACCCCTCCAAAATCAAGGCAATCATTGACATGCCTCCTCCAAAGACGCAGAAAGAGATTAAAGGTTTCATGGGCAGACTACAATACATCAGTCGGTTTGTGCACCAACTCACTTCCATGTGCGAGCCAATCTTCAAGCTACTCAAGAAGAATGTGGCTCTAGAATGGACCGACGCGTGCCAAGAAGCCTTCGACCAAGTGAAGCATTACTTGACGTGCCCTCCTATTCTAGTTCCGCCGCACAAGGAGAAACCTCTGTTGCTCTATCTCACTGTCAATGATGAAGCCCTAGGGGCTATGTTAGCACAAGAGCAACGAGAGTCCACAAAGGAGAACGCCATTTATTTTGTCAGTCGCCGATTCTAAGGAGGCGAAAAGAACTACTCTGTCTTAGAGAAGTCATGTCCAGCATTGGTTTGGGTCACTCAAAAGCTTAAACACTATATGGAAGCTTTTCTGATCAAGCTAGTAGCAAAGGTGGACCCGCTCCGCTACATCTTCGAGAAGCCTTTCATGTCAACAAGAATAGCCAAATGGTACTTCATTCTCGCCGGCTATGATATCACTTACGTCACACTAAAATCCGTCAGGGGGGAAAGTGTTCAGTGACCAGCTTGCCGAATTCCCGTGTGACGAAGTGAAGGGGGAAGACGTACAGTTCCCCGACGAGCATTTAATTTGTACTGCAACCGAGGAAAATAAGTGGCAACTTTTTTTCGATGGCGCCGCCAATAAACACGGTTTTGGTATATGGGTATTGCTTGTTGATCCAAAAGACATCTACACTCCCATTGCCATCCGCCTGGAATTCGAAGCTACCAACAACATTGCCGAGTACGAAGCATGTATAGCGGGGCTCGAAGCAGCTCTCGACAGAAACATCACAGAACTAGAAGTATTCGGCGACTCTTTGCTCCTTATTAATCAGCAATCGGGAAAGTGGCGAACCCAAGACCCGACTCTCCAACAGTATGGTCAGCACCTTGAAGAACTGGTTGAACAATTCCAAGAGATCACTTTCGACTACCTGCCAAGGGATAAGAATCGCTTCGCCGATGCACTAGCCACTATAGCTTCATTAGTCGAAATGCCCAAAGGGAAAATGGTGAAGCCTTTCAAAATTGCCCGAAGGAACAGTCCGGCATATTGCATGAGTATCGAGATCAACGAGGTTCAAACAAACTCTCTGTGGTATTCGGATATCATGAATTTCCTCAAAGATGGCACTTATCCCGAGAATAGCAATAAGAAGTCTCAAGCAGCTCTGCAAAGGATAGCCTCTCGGTACGTACTGATTGGGGACCGAGTCTATAAAAGGCACCACGACGGGATCAATCTCTTATGCGCCAATGAGGCCGAAGCTCAAGAAATAATGTGTGAAGTGCACGAAGGAGAGTGTGGACCCCACATGAATGGGTTTATGCTAGTCAAGAAGATACTTCGCATTGGTTACTATTGGAGCACTATGGAACGAGACTGTATCGAGAAAGTCAAAAGGTGTGCCAAGTGCCAATTCCACGCTAATCTGCAACATGCTCCACCCTCACAACTTTACAACATGGTCACACCTTGGCCTTTCTCTTGTTGGGGGATAGACATCATCGGTAAAGTTCATCCTGCCGGGAGCAATGGGCAGTCATTCGTCCTAGTGGCAGTCGACTACTTCACAAAGTGGGTCGAAGCACAAGCCTATCGGACCCTCAAAGCCAAGAAAGTGGCCGAATTTGTAAAGATTAATATCATGTGCCGATACGGCGTGCCTCATGAAATCATTTCCGACAACGGCTCTCACTTTGAGAAAGAAATGGATGCACTTTTGGTAGAATACAAGATCACCAAGCACAAGTCATCTCCTTACCGTCCCCAAGCAAATGGCGCGGTTGAAGCAGCAAATAAAACCATCGAGACCATCGTCAAGAAAATGGCCTCAACAGGAAGGGATTGGCCCGAGAAGCTACCATTAGCATTGTGGGGCTACCTCACATCAATACGGTCCGCAACAGGAGAAACTCCTTATGCATTAGTCTATGGTTCTGAAGCCGTACTCCCTATCGAACTTGAAGTCCCATCTCTACGGGTCCTCCTCGAGAATCAAGTCAACGAAGTCAACTGGATGCAAAGTCGATACGAACAGCTAGCCTTACTCGACGAGAAAAGGTTAAGAGCACTCGAACGCACGAGGGCATATCAGCAAAGGATGGCAAGAGCTTTCAACAAAAAAGTGAAGCCTCGAAACATCAATGTGGGAGATTTGGTCATAAGACAACATCCTCCTAATGCCATGAATCCCCTGGGGAAATGGGGATCCCGATGGATCGGTCCGTACGTGGTCAAAAAGATACTAAGCGGTGGTGCAGTCCGGCTCGTGGATTTAGATGGTGACCAGCTGCCAAAGGAGGTCAACCTCGACAAGCTCAAGAGGTTCTACGCTTAATAAACAAAGACCATTAAAAAAAAAAAAAAAAAAAAATCGCTCGCTAGGTTGAAAACCCGTAAGGGCGGCCTAGGCAAAAATTAGAGCACGTGCAAAAAAGAAGCCCGCTAGATTGAAAACCCGAAAGGGCGGTCTAGGCAAAAAACAGGGTGCACACAAAAAAAAAATGGTCTTTGTTTGTTTGAACTACGAAGACCTGAGTCTCCCAACTGGAGGAACGTAGGCAACCTTCGGGTGCGGTCTAAAACATATCAAAAATACCCAATTCACTTCAAATAACAAAATGCAATTCTTATTCATTCAATGAATTATTCAAACCATTACAACGGATTTATTGAGTAACAAAATACATCAAAATACTAAATCCTAAAACAAAGTGGTCTAATTGCAATCTCTTAGGGTACTAAGAAAAGTCCAATTTTCTCTTAGCTTTCAAAGGACCACCCGATCGTCTCTCAATCCTTTTCTTCTTGGGTAACGAAGGAGCACTAATACGCACCGAAACCTTCTGTGTTTCAACACATCTCCTAGCATAAAAGTCATCCAAAGGAGTACCGAAAGGGTCAGCGAGAATGTTACTCGAATCAGCAGCAGCCTCCCTATATCTCAAAGTGCTGCTAGGCTCAAAACCCTTTCCCAACAACTCGGCACGAAGCACATCAACCCAAGTGATGCCACGGTAAAGGGTGCCAAATAAATAATCCAAGTAGCTCTCGGGAAGGAAGTCACTCCCCCGATGCAGAGGAGCAAAAGCCCAACGGTTGTGGTCATCTCCCCAAGCCGACTGAAGCTCACTCGAGAAGTCAGGACCCATGTAAGCAACTGGACGAAGCATTCTGTCCCTCGGAAAAGGAATTGTCTGTTGGCGACCGAACTGCCGCAGAACCCGCTCTGGCTGGTAAAATGAAGAATCTCTCAAACCGGGTACAACCACGTGTTGAAAACCAAGAGTCCATTCCACAAAAGGACGAAGACCCCAAGAAGAAGGACACCACTCAATATCAACGGTCACCCGAGAGGCAAAGAATTTCTTCCAACCATCTTCAGATAAATCCCGGATCAACAACTTCCTCCTATGAACAGCAAAAGGAGACAAATCACCATCCGAAGAATAAATCTTGAAGTGTTCTCGGAGCCATATGGTCAAGAGCAAAGGGCTTCCCCGACACATCTTGCCCGTCCTATGTAACTCATCAAGGCCATGCAACGTCTCCCCTACAATAAGAGGGATTACACTAAATTGATGCTCCTTAGCTTGCAAAATAATCTCAGCCAACTGCACGTCCGCAGTCCCGAAGGGTGTAACAAACAGTACTTCGCTGAAGAGACAAACGGCCATGGCATTCCTTTTGAAAGATTGAACCACCGGGTCCTCCGAGTGTAAACTGAAGAACATCGGCAACTCAGTTATGTCAATCACGGTACCGTGCAACATCTTCCTCACGTCCTCAACAGGGAGATTCAGTAAATCAACCCAAGAGTCGATGGCACCACGGTGATATTTAGGGACGGCAATCCGACCGGCCAAAGGCATGCCGAGGATGGCCCCGAAATCATCAACAGTCGGCACCATTTCATTAGCTGAAAAGTTGAAGGTATGGCTATCGCAATCCCAGAAAGCCGCGACAGCTCTCAACAAATCCCAATCTGGCTTCAACGTCCGCAAAGTGAAAAGAATTCGGAACCCGAAGTCTTTAATGAAGGCCTTCTTGGGATGGGTCTTGAAAGAATACACAAAAGTGCCCAAGTCCTTTTCATACTCACTAACAACCTTGGCATCAAGGGCAAAAGAATTGGAAGCCATGGAAAATGTTGATCACAAGCAAAGTTAAGCAATAATATGATGTTCAAGAATGGCAGAAAGGAGCTGTGAGAATCAAGTGGTCGAACAGAAGATGATATTATAGCTGTTGGGGGGCTCTTTTGGTCAGCAAATGTCAAGCCCGGAATTCCGCCTCCCAGACGCGCGCGCCACCCGCCAGCAGTCTGAAATGCGCGCGCGTCCCAAGCCTACAGAGGAAAGTGCGCGCCTCCCAAGTCTAAATCACTTCAAGAAAAGGCCTTATCAGAGATCTCCAGCTTAAATCAAGGCACAGCCCCTGTCCTCGGACACCCAGTTGGGCACACATTCTTCTGGTCCGCCCTTAAGGCATGTCAAAAAATTGAAAGTAGGATAGAAACTCCCACTCAAAAGTAGGCCGTCCTCCCACGGATTCCGAACTCCCTAAGTTCTGTCACGGGTGCCACACCCCCCTCAAGAGTCAATCTCAACATTTCATCCCCAGCAGGAACATTTTTCTGGTCGCGGTCAACTGTGCCCGCACCCCACAATTCAAAAGTCAAGTGTGACTCCAATTGGCCCGAGACTTCGAAGCAACGGCCTCATCAACGGATTTCACTAACAGATTCGTCCTCAAAGGTTCACTAACGGCCTCATCAACGGATTTCACTAACGGATTCGTCCTCAAAGGTTCACTAACGGCCTCATCAACGGATTTCACTAACGGATTCGTCCTCAAAGGTTCACTAACGGCCTCATCAACGGATTTCACTAACGGATTCGTCCTCAAAGGTTCACTAACAGCCTCCTCATCAACAGATTTCACTAACGGATTCGTCCTCAAAGGTTCACTAACGGCCTCATCAACGGATTTAACTAACGGATTCGTCAACAAGGGTTCACCAACGGACTCATCCAAGGGATTCACTAACGGATTCATCAAACGGATTCACTAACGGATTCGTCAACAAGGGTTCACCAACGGACTCATCCAAGGGATTCACTAACGGATTCATCAAACGGATTCACTAACGGATTCATCAACAAGGGTTCACTAACGGACTCATTCAAGGGATTCAGTAACGGAATCATCAAACGGATTCACTAACGGATTCATCAACAAGGGTTCACCAACGGACTCATCCAAGGGATTCACTAACGGATTCATCAAACGGATTCACTAACGGATTCATCAACAAGGGTTCACTAACGGACTCATTCAAGGGATTCACTAACGGACTCATTCAAGGGATTCAATAACGGATTCATCAAGCAGATTCACTAACGGATTCGTCAACAAGGGTTCACCAACGGACTCATCCAAGGGATTCACTAACGGATTCATCAAACCGGTTCACTAACGGCCTCATTCAAAACATTCAGCCGGCAGGTTCACCTAACGGATCATGCCACCCCCTCTATCAATAAAAGCCGCTCACACAGGGAGCGCACCACTATCTCTCGCAATTTCAAATTCCTGCTTTCATCGAGTCTTTGCTTTTTTCTTGGTGATGTCCTCGGCGGGTGTTTTTAACTTTCGTCGACGCATTTTGCTTTGCAGTCCAGGTCGCCGAGGGGCTCTGTAGACACCCCGCCTTGGACCTCTCACCCCGATTGCACATTTGATTTTGTGTTTCTCCCCATTTTAAGTGTTTCTCGTTAGTTTCTGTCACTTTCGTTAAGTTCCCGACTGACTTCGTTAAGTCCAGGGACTAAACTGAATGACAGGGCTGACTTTCTAGTCCATTCTGTCAAAATTGCCTTCTCTGAGTCGCGCGCCTCCGACACTAGGAGCCAGGCGCGCGCGCCTCCCGCCCCCAAAGCAGGAAGCGCGCGCCTCTGGGCGTCAGTTACAGATTTCTGGCCAGGATTCCCTCCCTTGCTCAATTTACAGGATTTTGCCCGGGAAGGATTTCTTGGTGACTGAGTTTTGGCACCAAAAACACCCCTCTTTCACCTATAAAAACCTCTCTTTACCTCCATTTTCAAGGACCGAAAATTGAACTTACAAAAACTATACCAAAATCACTTTCTAAAAGTTCTCCAAGGATTTCATCAAGCAATACTTGAAGGTCTTCAAATTGTAGGTAAAAATCCATCTTTTCCTTTCTTTTCTATTTCATCTCCTCTCTCTCTTTTACTCTAATCAAATGTGCAATCACCCAAATCATTTTGGGACATGACTCTAATGATCACCTCATCTCATTGAGGTTGGTCAAGGAGTTATCTCCTACATTCCAAACTCTATTTTAAACCCCCTTTTTATGACTTAAAGAAGAAGAAGAAGAATGTTATTATTCATGTAGATTTTGATCAAGCAAGACCAACTTTAGTTGGGCGAGATGGGTGTTTCGGTACTTCCCATCTCGTAATCTAACCCCCGAACCTCAAAACAAAGAATCTCTGTTTTCGTAATCAAACTTAGGCTATAATCAATAGGTTTTTCTTATGTTCCTCAAAACATAGGTGGCGACTCTAAAACAAGTTAGACATCCTAGGACAATTCACCGCTCTAGCCAAGCTGTGGTTCCCCGGGGTATCTACAGAACTCCAACATGAAGATCACCAATGATGTTTGTGATTGGGTGATCTCTAACTTCACGAATTTCAGGAGGTAAGTTAGGTTGAGTCGTAGTAACTTGAAGGTTTTCAATTGGCACATCTTCACCAGCATCAAAGTCATTGAAATTTGGGGGTTGAATTGGTTCAGAATTGAAAGAGGGATTAACTCCAAATGCGGCAGTAGATTGAGGCGCATGAGGAGAATCATCAGGCGCATGATAAGGTGCAACTGAAGGTTCTCTTGGTGCGCTATTGATATAACTTTGCGCAACTGATGTGGATAGATTTCCTTGTGTTGATACATTCTGTTCTTGTGTATGCGCAGTTGGAATGTGCGCACCTGTCTCATAGACTCAACAGAATCATCAGCAACATTAGGAGCCAAATGTGGCTCAAGGAGAGAATGTTCATCAAATGTAACGTGTACAGATTCAACTATCACTAATGTAGATCTATTGAAAACACGAAAAGCTTTAGAATGTTTAGCATACCCAACAAAAATACCTTTATCCGCTTTGGCATCGAATTTGCCTCTATGTTCGTTTCCGTTGTAGAGGATATAGCATTTGCAGCCAAAGATCTTGAAGAATGCAATGTTGGGAGATTTACCACGCCAAAGTTCATAAGGGGTCTTGTTATGGCACTTGTTGATGAGGGAACGATTTTGAGTAAAGCATGCAGTGTTGATAGCTTCTTCCCAAAAATACTTAGGAAATTTCGCTTCAGCTATCATCGTCTTTGCTGCTTCAATCAACGTTCTATTCTTTCTTTCCACAACTCCATTTTGTTGAGGAACTCCAGCGGTTGAGAAGTTGTGATCTATCCCATGATCGTCGCAATATCGAGCAACACCGTTGTTCTTGAATTCTGTTTCATTGTCGGATCGAACACTAACGATGTCATCTTGTTTTTGGGTTTGGAGCAGTCTAAATAATGAGGTGAGAATATCATAACATTCGTCTTTAGTAATCATCATCTCCACCCATGTGTATCTTGAGAAATCATCCACCATAACTAAGGTATACTTGTTTCTTTTGATGCTCGCAGTGGTTACTGGTCCAAATAGATCAATGTGCAGCAGTTGCAAATATTTGAAGTTGAGGGACGTGTCTTGATGGAGAAGAACTGCTTTGATTGTTTGCCTAGTTGACAAGCTGCGCATTTGTTGTCATAATGATCAGCAACCTTGGGAAGTCCTTTGACAAGATTATCCCTGCTGAGTTTTGATAGACATTTGAAGTTCAAGTGACTCATGCGCTTGTGCCATAGCCAACTATTTTCGCTCACACTTTTTGCTACAAAACAAAGATTAGTACTAGAGTTCATACTATAGAAATCAATAATATAAATATTTGTCTTACGATATCCCGTGAGTAAGATAGCTCTAGTTTTGCCATTCTTGATAAGACATTGAGTTGAAGTGAAATGGCATTCTAATCCTTTGTCGCAGAATTGAGATATGGATAATAAGTTGTGCTTGAGTCCTTCTACAAGAGAGACTCTTTCAATGCACACTTTGCCTTTCTTGAGCTTTCCATATGCAACAACTTGACCTTTGTTATTATCACCAAATGTTACTGAGGGACCTCTTTCTTCATGAACATCTTCAAGTAAGGATTCATTTCCAGTCATGTGTCGTGAGCACCCACTGTCGAGAATCCATTCATACGTTCTAGCTTTAGAAGATCCAGCCATGAAGCAAAGAACCTGAAATATAGACATTTAAGCAGGTCCCCTTTATTCCTTTTGGGTCCTAGAGTTAGCAACTTTTGATGACCCACTCTTGCTTGACCTTAAGATTTTTAAGTCCTTTGGCATTGGGAGTGAATCTCAAAAGGCATTCCATGGCCTTGTGTCTAAAACAATTACAAATTGAACAATGATGAAAGCCACCAATCACATGAGTTTTTACAGACTCATTACTTTTCTTTGGGATAGCATTCTTCTTTGGGTCAGATGATCCAGCCTTAACAAAATCTTTCTTTTGAAATTTTGGAGCGCTTTTTCTAGTAGGGCGCATAGGGCTAGGATGCGCATGGCTCCTAGGCGCATAATGTGAACTAGTAGAAGGAGCGCGCTTTGTTTCAAGAATGATTTTGCTAGGAGATGGTTCATCTGTAGCTACTCCCTTCTCCTTAGCTTTCCCAAATTGTTTCGTTGGATAGACATAATGGAATGTCTGTCTTTTGACTTTTTCCTGTCCTTTATCCATTGAAATAGAATGTTTCTCCTTGGAATTTCATGAGTTTGTTGAGTTGTAAATTCACTATCTCTTTCAGCGCAGACCTCACACTTAAAGTTGTCACTAGTTGATGAGAATCCCAAGCCACTTTTATCACCACAGGCTTTTTGGGACTCAAAGATACTTTCCATAGTGACACGAGAATTGGGCCACTCATTTGTAATCTTTTGAAGATCAGTAATTTGAGCAACCAATTCATTGTTTTGAACTTTAAGTAATGAGTTATGTTCCCTTAGAAAAGTGTTTTTAATAGTAAGAGGAGTCATGCTCTTTATCTGCTCCTTAAGGAGGGTGAGTTCAGATTTTAGAAGAGATTTCTCGGTCTTAAGCTGGGAAATTTCTTCACATGATAGTGCTAAAGCTTCCTTCATTTTGCCAAATTTACTGATTACCTTTTCAGCTTCCTCGAACAACTTTTCTTGCTTGGCAATGTCCTCATCATGAGTGATTATAGGGATTGGTTCAACTTGAGGTCTGATGTAGTTGCCTTTTCTGAGCTTGCTTCTTGCGCTCAGGTCACATCTGGAAAATAACAATCCACCATCGCTTTGAGTTGGGGTAATAAACCCTTGTTCAACAAGCTCACTGATGGTTGGTCCTTTCTTCTTTTTCATATCTTGAAAACCTACAGATTTCTTGATAGGTTTATTCAAAACATTCATATCAAGGATATCCTTTGAGCAGTCATCATCGGAATCATAAGTATCGACTTCATCATCATTTGCCATCAAGCACACGAGCCCATCATCAGTATCTGCATCGCTCTCTTCAGAGTCTGATTCGATCCAGGTGTTATGCTAATTTGCTGGTGATTCTTCTTCAGTAATCATTCCCTTGTGACGATTGGGTCTGGGAGAGAATTTGGGAGTATGGCTGCTCTTCTTCTGCATGTATTCAAACTTGGGGATTGGGCAGCTTGAGGCAAAGTGTCCTGGTTTCCTGCAATTAAAACATACTAGATCTTCTTTCCTTTTTTGAGTCGCTGCTCCTAGTGAACTTTGGAGGAGCTCTGCTTGTAGATCCTTGAAATTTGCTGGAGGAGTTGGGTTTTAAGAACTTTCTGAACTTCTGAAATTTCTTCACAAATAAAGCGAAGTCTTCGTCATCCATATCTAATAGCTCAGAGGTAGAAATTTTGGGGTCGGAACTTTTCTCAACTTGAACTTGAACTTGCGCAGGAGCTTCTTCTCTGCGCGCCACCATTGAAATGGACTTAGATTTTCCTTCAGTTTCACTGATTCGTTGGAGTTTGAGCTCATAAACCTCAAGATTTGCATAAAGGTTCCTTAAAGTCCATACATCTAAAGTTCCGGCGTCTTCAAGAGCGCTGGATTTATGAAGATATCTTGAGCTAAAAGCTTGGAGGAAATTTACGTTCAAATCTTTGTTTGAAAACTTCATGCCAAGTGAAATACATAGATTTATAATTTCACAGTAGCGTTCATAAGTCTGTCTTAGGGTTTCACCGGGGAGTTGGGAGAAATTATTGAATCTATTTTGTACTTCGTATCTCTTGTTTTCTTTGCAAACAGTGTCTCCTTCGATATGCTCTTCGATAGCACCCATAATTCATTTGCAGTAGCACAATGCATGACTTGCTGTTTCATGGCCGTGCTTAGAGTGCTAAGAAGAATGTTTCTAGCTTTCCCATCATTTGCAAGTCTTCTAGTTTCTTCTTCATTCCATTCTTCCTTCGGTTTCAGAATGGATGGTTGAGCAGCGTTGGTGCGTGGATTAGGATTCACCTTCATTGGAATATAAGGTTCATAAACTACGGTGTCATGGAGCCTTTCATCAATTGAGTTGAGATGGGTCAGGATGCTGAATTTCCACACGTTGAAATGATCTTCATCAAAGACTGGAACATGTGTATAGTTAGCAGTTGCCATAGGTTTTGTGTTTGCCATATCGAATCGGCACCCAAGTTGTTAAGCTTGAAAAACAGAAATGTTTTATGAAAGTGTTTGCTCTGATACCACTTGTTGGTCCCAGAAGGGCAACAAGGGTGTAAAAAATGCTAGGGGGGTGAATAGCGTTTTAAAATTCTTTTCAAACCTTTTTGCAAATCAATGGCTAATACGCACAGGTCTTATTTTGGCTAAGTATAGCGCGCAACAAGAGTGTGAAATGCACAGCGGAAACTTAAAGAAATCACTTATGCACAAGGAGTATGCGCAGAAGTGTAAATACGCACGCACTAAGTTTAGCTTAAAGACTGGTGCAAAATGGAACTAAGGCAATAAGCATACAAACACAATTCAATCTGCACAATGTAACTACAAAGATCAGACAAAGCAATATATAAGTAAAGCTTAAGAGTAGAAAACAAAGCACAATAAATAGACAAGCTATTTGGAGAGGTTCAATAGGGAAAAGATCTACGTCCTCTACCAAGATGGTTAGTCTTGGATTTCTAATGAAGATCTTATAATATGAGAGAGTTACAACAAGTTACAATGATTTATAACAAACTAACTCAAAGATCTATAATCTATGAAAGAACAAATCCTAGACAATAACCGGTGTTTCTCTAGAAGTATGATCGATGAGATCAAAACTTCAAGAGGTGTGTGTGTGTGTCAGAATTCTGGGCTCTATAAATCTGTAAGATGGTGAGCACGAAGAATTCTGGTGATACAAAGGCTTATAGGATCTGGGCTTGGATTGAGTATGAAGGTATGAAGGTTGTTCTTGGGAATTCTAGAAATGAGCAAGCAATCTTCAAATCTTCAAATTTTCTCTTTGGAAGCAAAAGCACAAGCAGCTTGGAAAATGAGGAAGAGCTGGCTATTTATAGTGGAGCTCCAAGAACTAGCCGTTGGGGAGCTTCAGCAAGGACGATGTGCTGTCACAATGTGATTGGTGCGCAGCTGTCCTTTATAGCCGTTGGAGACAGCAAGTTTACAGCTTTCAGATATCTTCTAGAAGGGTGACAGCTGTCTTCAATTTGAATTTCAAACTGAGGCGCGTCTCTCCATCCACGTGTATGCTGAGTGTGCACGTTTTGTCGTTTGTCCACATCATCACTTTGACTCATACCAAAAAACGTAGCTTTACATAACGCTTTCCAAGCTATACAAAGGTGAGGTCAGGAAATAAGAGATTTGACTAAGGTATATCTGTGCTGCGCATGAAATCCATGCGCATTGATGTGCGCAGAGGGTGCTGCGCATGAGGGTCATGCGCATCACACTTATGCATTTGCACATGTGACCTCAAATCCAAAGCTTCAGCCCTAAATACTAAGCCTAGTCAATAAAGAGGACTTAGCTAAAAAATGAAGTTATAAAACTTCTTACATAGGGTCCTAAAGTCCTTAAAACAAACTTAGGTGATGGTATCAATCAATTCTAACATAAGTAGGAGGGTTAAGTAATAAGCATACCCAACACAACTATACTAAAACGGGAATTGCAAAGAGAAATAGAAAGATAAATTCTTTTATATATTAATGCCAATAATTACATGTAAAATTATGCTAAACAAATTACATTAAGAAACGGATAGAAAATTAAAGTAGAGATTAAAATGTAGGGAGATAACCTTAACCAACTTTAATGTAGTAAAGTGGTCAGTTGGTCATGTCCCAATTGATGGGGATTGCATACATTACTAAGATATGTAAAAATAAGAGAAGAAGAAAAAAGTACCTTAAGAAAGAGGACTTCAAACGTGGACTTGAAAATAGTGTTGTTGTAAGGCAATTGTTGTGTAGAAATTTGTGTAGAGTTTTGTTGTGTAGAACTCTTGTTGGGGGGATTTGTGTAGAGTGTAGTTGTGTAGAAATTTCAAGTCCCTTTCTAAGGTAGAAATGAGGGGTTTAAATAGGTAGAAAATAGAGGAAAAGATGGCTTTTCAACCAATAAGAAAATAAATAAATAATAAATAATAAAGAGAAAATCAAATAATAAATAAAAGAAATATTTTGTTTTAAAGAAATGGCTAGAATAGTGAAATTGGAGGTTACAAAACAAGGGAGGATGAACATGGAGGTAAAAAGAGTTCTTTGTGATCAAAAAAAAGGAGGGAAAAGACTGCAATCCGTAACTTCCATAATGGGAGGCGCGCGAGTCCGGCTTTAGGAGCGAGACGCGCGCGCAGCCCACAAGCAGTGCCGGAGGCGCCCGCGGGTGAAAAAGACAGAATGACAGAAAAGACTCTAAAGTTAATTCTGTTATGCAGTTTAGTCCAAAACTAATGGGATCAGTTAGGAACTTAACCGAAGTAACAGAAACTAACAGAAATAAGTTAAATAAAAAATACTATGTATGCAATCGGGGTGAGAGGTCCAAGGCGGGGTGTCTACACCTTTCCCGGGGTATCTACACCTACAAAATCAATAAAGTAGACATTGTTTTAGATATCCTAGTCAGAGGGCTATGAGAGAGATCGAACTTAAACTTTACAAATTGTTAGACTTTACTTCTGTCACTAAACTAATTTTTGCTAGGATATAAATTAGATATTTAGACTTTAAAAAGTTCAACTAAAATATAATTGATTATTGATTAAATAAATGGTGATACCAATCAACAATATTATTATTAAGTTATTAGATCAATGATAGGGGCAAAAAATAAGCTTACAAAATCTTGCTCACAAAATGAGGTGACGATATTTTATTAGTTGCATCGATAATGGACCCACCACACTCTATTTAAAAATACCAATAAAATCATTACACCTAGGATTTTGTGAGCAAGATTTTGTGATTTTTTTGTGCCCCTAGTATTAGACCATGTACAATGGGAGTTTAATGGGGGTGTTGAATGGGGACTAAACATAGTAGGAGGTGTTGATAGCTACAATGGGAGTTGAAGGGGGTGTTTAATGGGGGTCTTGTTGAATAAATTCAACACAATTGAATGGGAGACATGGCTGCCGAAAATGACAGGTGGCGCCTCGGCATTAGGCCGAAATGGCGCTGCACTCCACGCGCCGACAAAGGCGCGTCGCGTCCAGAAGGAAGGCTTTTTTTTCCTGATTGGGACACTTGGCAGCACGTGATTGGTCCATCAAATTTTCGGATTTAATTTTCATCCCAATTCTTTGAGCTCAATTATTTTACAGTAAATGATTTTAAAAAAAAATACACCAAAATTCATTAAAAAAATCCCTATAAATAGATGCAAGTTTCATTGTATTTGGACAAAAAAGAAACCCTCTTTTTAGTGAAATGGAATTACAACCCCAATTATTTGAGATCAATTATTTTACAGTAAATAATTTTTTATTTTTTTTATACCAAAATTCATAATTATTTAATTGCAATAACAAAAAATTAATTAAGTGTGAAGTATTTTTTTTTTATAATTGATTATAATTATTATTATTATTTTACTAATCATAAAAATAAAGAATATAAAATACATTTTAAGTGGTGGGTATAGGATGATGAGTTGGAATGGTGTTGAATGAGTGTTGAATTATTAGGTGGAAGAGAGAGAAAATGATGTGGAGTGATAAAGTGGGTGTTGAATGGAAATTGGTGTTGAAACCATTGTAGATGGTCATGGATGATGAATGGGGGTGTTGAATGGAGATTAAACATAGTGGGGGTGTTTAATGCCTACAATGGGGAGTTGAAGGGGGTGTTGAATGTTGTGTTGAATAAATTCAACACAGTTGAATGGGAGAAAGGGGCCAGCCCGGTTGCCACGTGGCGCCTTCTGAATGGGCAGACTAGGTGCGTGCGCCACACGCGCCGACAAAGGCGCGTCAGTTGGGCGGTGAATCCTTTTTTTTTAAATTGTGACACTTGGCAAGCTATGATTGGTTCTTAACATTTTTTATTTTATTTTCATCCCAGTTATTTGAGCTCAATTATTTTATAATTAATTAAAAAAATACACCAAAATCCATAAAAAAAAATCTCTATAAATAGAGTCTTGAGCTCAATTTTTGATTTTAAATTTCTCAATTATCCTTTATTAACTCTTATTTTATTTTTCAATATCTTTTTTAAAATATAAATTTCTCGTATTTATTTAAATGCAATTACATAAAATTAATGAAGTGTGAAGTATTATTTTTTTAATTATAATTGATTATTATTATTATTATTTTATTAATAATAAAAATAAAGAACATAAAATAAAATTTAAGTGGTGGGGTATAGGATGATGAGTTGGAAGGGTGTTGAATAGGGGATTTAACAAACCATTTGTAGGGTGTAAAAGTTGAATGATTGTTGAATTATTAGGTGGAGGAGATAGAAGATGATGTGGAGTGATAAAGTGTGTGTTGAATGGAAATTGGTGTTGAATTTATTGTAGATGGTTATTAATAGCTTGAATAAGGCTATGTACTCCCTCCGGACTTAATTAAAAGCAAAAGTAACCGATTTCACACAGATTAAGAAATTAGTTAAAGTAGTTAAATCATCTTAATTTTACAAAAAAGAATAGCAAAAATGACTAAAATAACCTTAATTAATGAAGTGCATTATTCTAACACATTAATGAAATTAAGACATAGTAGTGAATGAATTATTAGGGGTATATTTGGAACAAAAGTATTAAATAGTCTTGAAATCCTTTAGAGTTGCTTATATTTAGGTCCAAAAAAAAACCCACTTTTGTTGCTTATAATTGAGTCCGGAGGGAGTACAATGGTTTCAACTACCTCAACCCATTCAACTACCACTTTAACACTCCACATCATCTTGTCTCTCTTCCACCTAATAATTCAACTACCCTTTCACTTTTACACCCTACAATGGTTGTTTTAATTTTAAATTCAACTACCTTCCAACTCATCATCCTATATCCCACTACTTTTATTTTATTTATATTATTTATTTTTATGATTAGTAAAATAATAATAATAATTGTTATTATTATTTATAATTAAAAAAAATACTTCACACTTAATTAATTTTTTTCTAATTGCAATTAAAAAAAAGATGTTGAAAATTATAAAAAAAAAAAGTGAAGGAAGGATAATTGAGAAACTTATATTGAGAAAAGATGGGTTTTTTTTCTGTGTCCAAATCAAATGAAACTTGCATCTATTTATAGAGAAATTTTTTTTATGAATTTTGGCGAAAAAAATAAAACAAAAATTAATTTACTATAAAATAATTGAGCTCAAATAATTTGGATGAGAAATAAATCCGAAAATATCAAGAACCAATCGGAGAATGACAAGTGATCCAATCAGAAAAAACAAAACAAAAAAAAAAACTGGCAGCGCAGCGACTCACGCGCCCGGCTCGGCCCAACCAACGGTTGCCGCGTGTCCAAGCTGGCCCCCCTCATTTTCTCTTCAACCTAATTGAATTATTTCAACCTCAAATTTCAACTACCCCCTTTCTAACACCCCCCCCCCCCCCATTAAACTCATTCAACTAACTTAACCCAATTCAACTCCCCAATTCAACCCCCCCAATGTAACTACTAACCAAACACGGTTTCGGTTACGGTTCGGAACCGCCGGTTCCGGTTCCCAAAAAACTTGAACCGCAACCGAACCATTTCTCTTCCGGTTACGGTTCGGAACCGCCGTTCACGGTTTCCTTTTAAAAAAAAATAATAACGAAAAAAAAATTATAATAAGATTTTATTACCGATTTTTTTACAAAAAAGGTATAGAAAAAATGTTTAAAAAAATTAAATAGGTCTGTCCCTCTTTTCTTTTATATACTTAACAAATTTTTTTAATTTTTATTCACCGAATTTGACTAAAAATCAGTCAAGAGTCAACTTTTCTTGTCAACCTTCCGTTAGTAACGGTTAATTCTGATGAAACCTTTAGAAATCTAACAATTTTAACGTTTTTTGACGGTTTCTAACGGTTTTGATAACGGTTCTGGTTCGTTCTAGGCGGTTCACGGCGGTTCGGAACCACCGGTTAACTGTTTTCAGAGGGGATGAACCGGACCGTGTTACAAACAGTTCCGGTTTTCATCAAGGTTCAAGGCGGTTCCAGGCTTTTCGGTTCCGATCCGATTTGGCGGTTCCGGTCTGGTTCCGTTTCGGTTTGGCCATCCCTAGTAACTAGCCTTAACTCAATGAAGTAGGTGTAGAAAAAATGAACTAAGAAGTGTATTTCTTTTCAAGAATCACCACTTCACTCTCATCTACAAGGGTAAATATAAAGTCACAAAAATGTTCACAAAATTTGGCTTACAAAATAAAGTGTCATGATTTTTATTGGTGCTTTTAATTAGAGTGTGTTGGATCCACAATCGATGCAACCAATATAATATTGCAACTTCATTTTATATTCATCATTTTATAAATTTCTTTTGTGCCTCTAGGATTGTCCCGTAGCATTGGTGCAAGTCTTCAAACTTGGCTCCAATTGCACCACAAGGAAGAAACACTCTTCTTCCTATTATTATTACACAAAAATAACTTAATAATGTTGGCGTGTCCGGCCCTGCCCAACGAGAATATGGTTGGTTTCTACACCACATTTCATTCACCAAATCAATCAATCAATCGGAAATTGGTTGCCACCGGCATCTTCCGCCGCCGGTTGCCAAGCCGACGCTGTCAACAAAGACAAATCCTTCCACCCCAACTTCAAACACCCATTCTCCTCCACCAACGTATACCCTTTCCAAGGAAACATCCCCAAGCAATAAACTAGCTTGGGCAGCCGGGGTTACCCGCCAACGAAACGGGTCGAAACCCGATTCTCCTCAGCTCCTCTCCCCACCTCTCCACCTTCACCTCCCCTGTCCTCTTCGGCCCTCCGACCGCCACAATATTCTTTATCTCACACCCAAACAACTGCTGCTCCACCGTGTACCTCTCCACACTATCTCCGTCCAATCCATCGCCCAAAGCATCAAACAACGCCGAGTAATAATGAAGCGCTTCAACGAACCGCCCTAGAAAACTACCGGCGTGGCACAAATCTTGTTCGACGATCGTAATCAGCTTTGGCCGGAATGAATTGAGCAATCTCAACGTACCCAAATCGCTTCCGGTGACGTCGTACAAGCAGTGATGCATCCAGTGGACAACCGCCGTTTCTCCCGGCCGGATTGCCAACTGGGTCATTAGATACTCGGTCGACATGTTTCCGGCGACTTTACCTTCCATTGGGTGGAACTCGAAGGGGAGACCGAGAGAAGTTGCGAAATCTGCCAACCGCCGGCCGGTTGCTTCGAGTAATTCCATTGACGAGCCGACGCCGGTGATTCGGAGAGACCGTATTTTGCGGGGGCGGGAAGCGAGGATGTGGAAGAGACCTGGCCATTGAAGGCCTTGCATTATGTCGAGATCGATTATATGAACGCGGTCCTCGCCGTCGAGGGCTTGGAAAATCGCTTGGTTCGCCGTGAAATGGGAGAATTTGATTAACGGACTGATTGAATTGTAAGATTGGAGAGCGTTACAGATCTTCTGACTATGAGTTAGGTTCAGGTTTTTGATGATGTTGAGAGGCGTGTAGGTTCCTAAACACGAGCTGATTATCCGAGCTTGTAACGCTTCGGCGAAGTACGCCGCTACCCTCTCCGGCGAAGAACCGAACGGCGACGATAGCTCAGATATCTCCGGCAGTAAATCGCTGGCGTCGTTAAGGTTGTCAACGGCGACGCACTCCGCGCACTGAAGCAACAGTCCAAGAAGTCGTAACCCCGTCGATTCCGCCTCCATAATAATCGGCTCTTCATGTTCATCAACCATCTTCTCGCCGGAAATAGTGGCAGTAGCGTCTCCTGAGAAATTCCGGCGTTTGTGGGAAGGGTCATCTTCGTGGTCGCCAGATGATTCACCGGCGACGGCTGCAAAATCGATGCTGCTGCGTTTGTTCTTCATGGATGAAGAAGAATTGGTGGGATTGGGGTTGGAATTGAGTAGTAGACTTTGAAGCATGTTCTTGGTTGTTCGTCGGAGAGAATATTGAAAAGGGGAAATTCTTTTTCGCAGAAACTTTCGAGGGAAAATTGACAAAAGAAATCCTGCGGGAAAATGACAAGAAAGAACGTGGAGAGAAGAATTGCAGATGGGAGATTACAAAGTAAAGGGGGGGGGGGGGGGGGGGGGGGGGGGGGGGGGGGGGTTTGCCGGATGAACTTTGGGAGGTTCAACAAGACTATTATGAAATAAATTTGATTGGGTAAAGTAAGGGATAGATAAGAGAGAGAAAGGTAACGAATGAGGTGGGAAAAAGGTTGATAGCTTTTGGGAGTTGTGATTTTACACTGATCTCCCCTCTTGTTTTAATCTCATCTAATTGTTACCCTCAAAGTTTTGATTTGTACGATTTAAGGCTTGTCTGGTAGAGCGGTGCGTTAAAAACGATCGAAAATATATACTCCCTTCATCCCAGAGTAAGAGTCATACCCCCAAATCTCACGCTTATTAAGAAAAGTGCTTCAAAATGAATAAACAAATATCAAGTGGGTAGAAATCAGTAGAGAGAGAGTGTAAAATTACATTCTACTCCTATATATATATATATGTAGGTGCTCAAATGAGAACCTAAATATCGTGAGAACCAATCATAACCATTAGATTAGAAAAAATTCAAGGGTCCATATGTTAGATACAATTGATACACTTAGATACATTACAAAAAATTCGATATTACACTTGGATACAATAGGTTAATAAGTATTGTATCTAAGTGTTGCACTTGGATACACTATGTTAAAAACTAATGTATCCAATTGTTTTTTCGAAAATTAATCAATGTATCCAAGTGTATCCAATGTATCTAACATCTGGACCCTTGATTTTTTTTCTAATCTAATGGTTATGATTGGTTCTCACGGTTCTCATATAAAATGGTTCTCACATGAGCGCGACCCTATATATATATATATATATATATATGTGTGTGTGTGTGTGTGTGTGTGTGTGTGTGTGTGTGTGTGTGTGTGTGTGTAAATGATAAATATTTTGTTCATTTCATATTTGAGTAATTAAATATACTTGCATATATAACTGCAATAATAGATGTTAATTTTATTTTTTATTTCAATGAGAAAAACAATATACTCCCTCTGTCCCAGTACAAGTGAGGCTTCTTTCCCTTTTGGTTCGTCCCACTAAAAGTGAAACTGCCCAAAATGAAAATGTTTCAACCCCACTCATGCTCTCTCTTCATTTTCCACCACTTAATTTATTCAACAACACTACTATTTATTCCACTCATTCTCTCTCTTCATATTTCACCACTCAATTTATCCAACTAACACTACAATTTATCTCACTCATTCTCTCTCTTCATTTTCTACCACACATTTTCTAACTTTTCTTAATTAGTGTGAAAACTCCTCTAGTCCTACTTGTGCTCGGACGGAGGGAGTATAAGACAAATATGTGTACATTTGAAAATAATAAATTAGTTTTGAAAAAAAAAACCCAACTATTGTGTGTCTCTACGTTTCATAATGAATGTGCATAAAAAATAAATTAATTTTAGTTGTTGTACAATTAATGTTGTTTAATTCATTTTGAAGATAAAAATATTTTAGTTATGATTTATTCCTTGTACAATGTTGTGCATACATATAATGTATGTGTATTCATTACAAAAGTAATAATGATGATTGTCGAGCTCGAGCTTAACGAGCCGAGCCAATCTCGAGTCGAAAGCAAACAAAACAGTACGTGTTAACGAGCTTATCGAGCCGAGCCCGAGCTCGAGTTATTCGTGAATTGAACGAGCCGAACACGAGCTGAGCTCGAGCAGAGCTCGTCGAACAAACGAGCCGGCTCGATAAAAATTCGAGCTGGAAAACTCGGTTCGATCTCGAATAGCACTTCGATCCCATTCGAATCAAGCTTTAACGAGCCGAGCCCGAACTGAGCTCGAACAGGCTCGGTTCGTTTAACAATCCTATAATCCTCAACGTGTTGGTGTTCTTTGTTGTACATGTAAAAATACATCTACTACTAACTAACTCGTACTCTGCACGGGAAATTAATTTACCAATTTTAGTATTTCTTTAATATTTTTATTTAATAGTATTAGTTAATCTTAAATCATAGTAATTGTAAAATTTTTATTATAATAGGTATTTATAACAATTAATTATTAATAGTTAAATATAACTTATAAATAAATGTTTAATTATTAATAGTTAGATATAGTAGTTAGCTATAATAGTTAACTAATAATAGTGAAATATAATATTTAACTATAATAGTTAACTACCATAATGACTATAATTGTTAACTAAATTAGTTACTATTAGAATTAACTATTATAGTAATTATTACTATTATAAGTATGAGTTAACTATAATAGTAACTATCATAGTTAACTATTATAATAAGTATTACTCTCTCTGTCTCAGAATATATATTTACTTTTCCTTTTCAATCCGTCCCAGAGTATATGTCAAATTGCAAAAATGACAAATAATCTTTATTATTCCTCCCACTCATTCTCTCTCTTACTTTACTTTTATACTCACAACACTTATATCATTTCCATAATTTTTTAATCTCCGTGTAACTGGGAGGGTGGACATATACTCTGGGACGGAGGGAGTACTATTATTATTATAAGTATAGTTAACTATTGTAGTAACTATTGCTATTATAAGTATTACTCCATATGTTTCAAAATATCTGTCACTTTAGACTTTTTATTAACACATATTAAGAAATATAATTAATGCATGTTAAGAAGACTCATTTGCCCCTAAATAATTCAACTTTCTAGGTGATTAAATGCTTATATGAGAGATACTTTCACCATCATTAATAAGGGTATAATTGAGACAAAAGGGTAAAAATGCATTTATAATAGTAAAGTGACAGATATTTTGAAATAATTTTTTACTCCTAAAGCGACAGATAATTTGAAACAGATGGAGTATTTATTATAATAGCTAACTATAATAGTTACCCTATACAATAATTAATATTATTAGTTAATACTGTTAGCTAATAGAAAATAAAAATAAAAAATCACTTATTTATTCGGGTAGAGTTGATTTGGGATCAGCAAATGCATCATTCTCACATAACTTATCAACATGGCAACATCATGACCCTTTTCACCAACTTTAATATATATATATATATATATATATATACTCCATCCGTCCCAGCACAAGTGACATTTTAGTCAACTTGATTGCACTTTAACAAAATAATTTGAAGAAAAAATAATGATCTTAATAAGAATTTAAAAATTGTTATTGTATCACGATTGATAATATTTTCAATAACAATTTTAGGTTTTAATTAAGATAATTATTTTTTATTTAAATTATTGATCAAAGTGTACTCAAGTTGACAAAAAGTGTCACTTTTACTGGGACGGAGGGAGTATATAGTTTACAATTTATAATCTTTTGCCTCAAGATTTTCATAAGTCAATATTACTGTAGCAAAGTAAATTTTACTATTCACTATTCATGTGGTTTTGATATTTTGATATTGTTATTTACTAGTGAGTAACCCGTCGGAATTCGACGGGAATAATAAAGTTAATTAATTAAGAAAAACTAAGGAAAGGCATTTTCAAACTGAGATAATGGTACGAAATCAAATTAAGTGATCTATATAATACCATATAATTTGCAAGGATATTAAGTGATGAAAGATATTTTCAAACTCAGAATATAAGTTCACCATCTCATTTGCAAGGATATAAAGAAGCCCGTTTAAGGCCTTAAATAACGTTTTTTTGTTGTTTTAGACCCCGCCTCAAGGGGCTTTGCCCAATGACTTTAGTCCGTCTCGCTCCGCCGTTCGATTTGATATGCGGTGCGTTCCGCAGTTCATCCGGAGTCAAAAGTTATGACGGTTTCGGCGCACTCGCTGAAATTACTCCAAAAACTTCAACGCCTTAGTGTCCGCATCAATTAGTAATTTAAACTATCAAACATACTTTATTTATAGAATCCTTCATTTTTATTTTTATTTTTGCAAAATATGTGGTTCGATTTTCTTCACCGAGATATACTGCTACATCACATTTCTTATCTTTAGCCCATATCTTAAAATTCAACTAACTGAATGATTATAATTTCTAATATTTTAATTTAAGATATCCATTATCTTTAGCCTACTAAAATTAAGTAATCATGTTTCGTAATTTAAGCTCAGAAAATATTTGATTTAAAAAAAAATCAGTTTTAAAAAACTAAATCATTTCCTGAAATAAGTATTGTATACATTTGCCTATAGAATAATGCCACGTGGATTTCCACGTCATAATTCCACGTGGCTTAATGAGAAGGCTTGAAATGTTTTTGCTTTTATATATTATATAGATAGATGTGTAGATAGATGTGTAGATTTTTACCATTAATTATTAACTTTATTTTTTTTCACTAAATAACAAAAAATACAAATTCTCATATAAAAATGAATATGCATGCAAAGTTGACAACATCTACGTCCAAATTAAAGATAACGACTTTTGTCCGTCTCGCTCCGACGTTCGATTTGATATGCGGTGCGTTCCGCGGTTCATCCGGAGTCAAAAGTTATGACGGTTTCGGCGCACTCGCTGAAATTACTCCAAAAACTTCAACGCCTTAGTGTCCGCATCAATTAGTAATTTAAACCATCAACATACTTTATTTATAGAATCCTTCATTTTTATTTTTATTTTTATTTTTGCAAAATATGTGGCTCGATTTTCTTCACCGAGATATACTGCTACATCACATTTCTTATCTTTAGCCCATATCTTAAATTCAACTAACTGAATGATTATAATTTCTAATATTTTAATTTAAGATATCCATTATCTTTAGCCAACTAAAATTAAGTAATCATGTTTTCGTAATTTAAGCTCAGAAAATATTTGATTTAAAAAAAAATCAGTTTTAAAAAACTAAATCATTTCCTGAAATAAGTATTATATACATTTGCCTATAGAATAATGCCACGTGGATTTCCACGTCATAATTCCACGTGGCTTAATGAGAAGGCTTGAAATGTTTTTGCTTTTATATATTATATAGATAGATGTGTAGATTTTTACCATTAATTATTAACTTTATTTTTTTTCACTAAATAACAAAAAATACAAATTCTCATATAAAAATGAATATGCATGCAAAGTTGACAACATCTACGTCCAAATTAAAGATAACGACTTTTGCCGTCTCGCTCCGACGTTCGATTTGATATGCGGTGCATTCCGCGGTTCATCCGGAGTCAAAAGTTATGACGGTTTCGGCGCACTCGCTGAAATTACTCCAAAACTTCAACGCCTTAGTGTCCGCATCAATTAGTAATTTAAACCATCAAACATACTTTATTTATAGAATCCTTCATTTTTATTTTTATTTATTTTTGCAAAATATGTGGTTCGATTTTCTTCACCGAGATATACTGCTACATCACATTTCTTATCTTTAGCCCATATCTTAAAATTCAACTAACTGAATGATTATAATTTCTAATATTTTAATTTAAGATATCCATTATCTTTAGCCTACTAAAATTAAGTAATCATGTATTCGTAATTAAGCTCAGAAAATATTTGATTTAAAAAAAAATCAGTTTTAAAAAACTAAATCATTTCCTGAAATAAGTATTATATACATTTGCCTATAGAATAATGCCACGTGGATTTCCACGTCATAATTCCACGTGGCTTAATGAGAAGGCTTGAAATGTTTTTGCTTTTATATATTATATAGATAGATGTGTAGATTTTTACCATTAATTATTAACTTTATTTTTTTTTCACTAAATAACAAAAAATACAAATTCTCATATAAAAATGAATATGCATGCAAAGTTGACAACATCTACGTCCAAATTAAAGATAACGACTTTTGTCCGTCTCGCTCCGACGTTCGATTTGATATGCGGTGCGTTCCGCGGTTCATCCGGAGTCAAAAGTTATGACGGTTTCGGCGCACTCGCTGAAATTACTCCAAAAACTTCAACGCCTTAGTGTCCGCATCAATTAGTAATTTAAACTATCAAACATACTTTATTTATAGAATCCTTCATTTTTATTTTTATTTTTGCAAAATATGTGGTTCGATTTTCTTCACCGAGATATACTGCTACATCACATTTCTTATCTTTAGCCCATATCTTAAAATTCAACTAACTGAATGATTATAATTTATAATATTTTAATTTAAGATATCCATTATCTTTAGCCTACTAAAATTAAGTAATCATGTATTCGTAATTTAAGCTCAGAAAATATTTGATTTAAAAAAAAATCAGTTTTAAAAAACTAAATCATTTCCTGAAATAAGTATTATATACATTTGCCTATAGAATAATGCCACGTGGATTTCCACGTCATAATTCCACATGGCTTAATGAGAAGGTTTGAAATGTTTTTGATTTTATATATTATATAGATAGATGTGTAGATAGATGTGTAGATTTTTACCATTAATTATTAACTTTATTTTTTTTTCACTAAATAACAAAAAATACAAATTCTCATATAAAAATGAATATGCATGCAAAGTTGACAACATCTATGTCCAAATTAAAGATAACTACTTTTGTCCGTATCGCTCCGACGTTCGATTTGATATGCGGTGCGTTCCGCGGTTCATCCGGAGTCAAAAGTTATGACGGTTTCGGCCGCACTCGCTGAAATTACTCCAAAAACTTCAACGCCTTAGTGTCCGCATCAATTAGTAATTTAAACCATCAAACATACTTTATTTATAGAATCCTTCATTTTTATTTTTATTTTTATTTTTGCAAAATATGTGGCTCGATTTTCTTCACCGAGATATACTGCTACATCACATTTCTTATCTTTAGCCCATATCTTAAAATTCAACTAACTGAATGATTATAATTTCTAATATTTTAATTTAAGATATCCATTATCTTTAGCCTACTAAAATTAAGTAATCATGTATTCGTAATTTAAGCTCAGAAAATATTTGATTTAAAAAAAAAATCAGTTTTAAAAAAACTAAATCATTTCCTGAAATAAGTATTATATACATTTGCCTATAGAATAATGCCACGTGGATTTCCACGTCATAATTCCACGTGGCTTAATGAGAAGGCTTGAAATGTTTTTGCTTTTATATATTATATAGATAGATGTGTAGATTTTTACCATTAATTATTAACTTTATTTTTTTTTCACTAAATAACAAAAAATACAAATTCTCATATAAAAATGAATATGCATGCAAAGTTGACAACATCTACGTCCAAATTAAAGATAACGACTTTTGTCCATCTCGCTCCGACGTTCGATTTGATATGCGGTGCGTTCCGCGGTTCTTCCGGAGTCAAAAGTTATGACGGTTTCGGCGCACTCGCTGAAATTACTCCAAAAACTTCAACGCCTTAGTGTCCGCATCAATTAGTAATTTAAACCATCAAACATACTTTATTTATAGAATCCTTCATTTTTATTTTTATTTTTATTTTTGCAAAATATGTGGCTCGATTTTCTTCACCGAGATATACTGCTACATCACATTTCTTATCTTTAGCCCATATCTTAAAATTCAACTAACTGAATGATTATAATTTCTAATATTTTAATTTAAGATATCCATTATCTTTAGCCTACTAAAATTAAGTAATCATGTATTCGTAATTTAAGCTCAGAAAATATTTGATTTTAAAAAAAAATCAGTTTTAAAAAACTAAATCATTTCCTGAAATAAGTATTATATACATTTGCCTATAGAATAATGCCACGTGGATTTCCACGTCGTAATTCCACGTGGCTTAATGAGAAGGCTTCAAATGTTTTTGCTTTTATATATTATATAGATAGATGTGTAGATTTTTACCATTAATTATTAACTTTATTTTTTTTTTCAGTAAATAACAAAAAATACAAATTCTCATATAAAAATGAATATGCATGCAAAGTTGACAACATCTATGTCCAAATTAAAGATAACGACTTTTGTCCGTCTCGCTCCGACGTTCGATTTGATATGCGGTGCGTTCCGCGGTTCATCCGGAGTCAAAAGTTATGACGGTTTCGGCGCACTCGCTGAAATTACTCCAAAAACTTCAACGCCTTAGTGTCCGCATCAATTAGTAATTTAAACTATCAAACATACTTTATTTATAGAATCCTTCATTTTTAATATTATTTTTATTTTTTCAAAATATGTGGCTCGATTTTCTTCACCGAGATATATTGCTACATCACATTTCTTATCTTTAGCCCATATCTTAAAATTCAACTAACTGAATGATTATAATTTCTAATATTTTAATTTAAGATATCCATTATCTTTAGCCTACTAAAATTAAGTAATCATGTATTCGTAATTTAAGCTCAGAAAATATTTGATTTAAAAAAAAAATCAGTTTTAAAAAACTAAATCATTTCCTGAAATAAGTATTATATACATTTGCCTATAGAATAATGCCACGTGGATTTCCACGTCGTAATTCCACGTGGCTTAATGAGAAGGCTTCAAATGTTTTTGCTTTTATATATTATATAGATAGATGTGTAGATTTTTACCATTAATTATTAACTTTATTTTTTTTTTCAGTAAATAACAAAAAATACAAATTCTCATATAAAAATGAATATGCATGCAAAGTTGACAACATCTATGTCCAAATTAAAGATAACGACTTTTGTCCGTCTCGCTCCGACGTTCGATTTGATATGCGGGGCGTTCCGCGGTTCATCCGGAGTCAAAAGTTATGAAGGTTTCGGCGCACTCGCTGAAATTACTCCAAAAACTTCAACGCCTTAGTGTCCGCATCAATTAGTAATTTAAACCATCAAACATACTTTATTTATAGAATCCTTCATTTTTATTTTTATTTTTATTTTTGCAAAATATGTGGTTCGATTTTCTTCACCGAGATATACTGCTACATCACATTTCTTATCTTTAGCCCATATCTTAAAATTCAACTAAATGAATGATTATAATTTCTAATATTTTAATTTAAGATATCCATTATCTTTAGCCTACTAAAATTAAGTAATCATGTATTCGTAATTTAAGCTCAGAAAATATTTGATTTAAAAAAAAAATCAGTTTTAAAAAACTAAATCATTTCCTGAAATAAGTATTATATACATTTGCCTATAGAATAATGCCACGTGGATTTCCACGTCATAATTCCACGTGGCTTAATGAGAAGGCTTGAAATGTTTTTGCTTTTATATATTATATAGATAGATGTGTAGATAGATGTGTAGATTTTTACCATTAATTATTAACTTTATTTTTTTTTTCACTAAATAACAAAAAATACAAATTCTCATATAAAAATGAATATGCATGCAAAGTTGACAACATCTATGTCCAAATTAAAGATAACGACTTTTGTCCGTCTCGCTCCGACGTTCGATTTGATATGCGGTGCGTTCCGCGGTTCATCCGGAGTCAAAAGTTATGACGGTTTCGGCGCACTCGCTGAAATTACTCCAAAAACTTCAACGCCTTAGTGTCCGCATCAATTAGTAATTTAAACTATCAAACATACTTTATTTATAGAATCCTTCATTTTTATTTTTATTTTTTCAAAATATGTGGCTCGATTTTCTTCACCGAGATATACTGCTACATCACATTTCTTATCTTTAGCCCATATCTTAAAATTCAACTAACTGAATGATTATAATTTCTAATATTTTAATTTAAGATATCCATTATCTTTAGCCTACTAAAATTAAGTAATCATGTATTCGTAATTTAAGCTCAGAAAATATTTGATTTAAAAAAAAAATCAGTTTTAAAAAACTAAATCATTTCCTGAAATAAGTATTATATACATTTGCCTATAGAATAATGCCACGTGGATTTCCACGTCATAATTCCACGTGGCTTAATGAGAAGGCTTGAAATGTTTTTGCTTGTATATATTATATAGATAGATGTGTAGATAGATGTGTAGATTTTTACCATTAATTATTAACTTTATTTTTTTTTCACTAAATAACAAAAAATACAAATTCTCATATAAAAATGAATATGCATGCAAAGTTGACAACATCTATGTCCAAATTAAAGATAACGACTTTTGTCCGTCTCGCTCCGACGTTCGATTTGATATGCGGTGCGTTCCGCGGTTCATCCGGAGTCAAAAGTTATGACGGTTTCGGCGCACTCGCTGAAATTACTCCAAAAACTTCAACGCCTTAGTGTCCGCATCAATTAGTAATTTAAACCATCAAACATACTTTATTTATAGAATCCTTCATTTTTATTTTTATTTTTATTTTTGCAAAATATGTGGCTCGATTTTCTTCACCGAGATATACTGCTACATCACATTTCTTATCTTTAGCCCATATCTTAAAATTCAACTAACTGAATGATTATAATTTCTAATATTTTAATTTAAGATATCCATTATCTTTAGCCTACTAAAATTAAGTAATCATGTATTCGTAATTTAAGCTCAGAAAATATTTGATTTAAAAAAAAAATCAGTTTTAAAAAACTAAATCATTTCCTGAAATAAGTATTATATACATTTGCCTATAGAATAATGCCACGTGGATTTCCACGTCATAATTCCACGTGGCTTAATGAGAAGGCTTGAAATGTTTTTGCTTTTATATATTATATAGATAGATGTGTAGATTTTTACCATTAATTATAAACTTTATTTTTTTTCACTAAATAACAAAAAATACAAATTCTCATATAAAAATGAATATGCATGCAAAGTTGACAACATCTACGTCCAAATTAAAGATAACGACTTTTGTCCGTCTCGCTCCGACGTTCGATTTGATATGCGGTGCGTTCCGCGGTTCATCCGGAGTCAAAAGTTATGAAGGTTTCGGCGCACTCGCTGAAATTACTCCAAAAACTTCAACGCCTTAGTGTCCGCATCAATTAGTAATTTAAACCATCAAACATACTTTATTTATAGAATCCTTCATTTTTTTTTTATTTTTATTTTTGCAAAATATGTGGTTCGATTTTCTTCACCGAGATATACTGCTACATCACATTTCTTATCTTTAGCCCATATCTTAAAATTCAACTAAATGAATGATTATAATTTCTAATATTTTAATTTAAGATATCCATTATCTTTAGCCTACTAAAATTAAGTAATCATGTATTCGTAATTTAAGCTCAGAAAATATTTGATTTAAAAAAAAAATCAGTTTTAAAAAACTAAATCATTTCCTGAAATAAGTATTATATACATTTGCCTATAGAATAATGCCACGTGGATTTCCACGTCATAATTCCACGTGGCTTAATGAGAAGGCTTGAAATGTTTTTGCTTTTATATATTATATAGATAGATGTGTAGATAGATGTGTAGATTTTTACCATTAATTATTAACTTTATTTTTTTTTTCACTAAATAACAAAAAATACAAATTCTCATATAAAAATGAATATGCATGCAAAGTTGACAACATCTATGTCCAAATTAAAGATAACGACTTTTGTCCGTCTCGCTCCGACGTTCGATTTGATATGCGGTGCGTTCCGCGGTTCATCCGGAGTCAAAAGTTATGACGGTTTCGGCGCACTCGCTGAAATTACTCCAAAAACTTCAACGCCTTAGTGTCCGCATCAATTAGTAATTTAAACTATCAAACATACTTTATTTATAGAATCCTTCATTTTTATTTTTATTTTTTCAAAATATGTGGCTCGATTTTCTTCACCGAGATATACTGCTACATCACATTTCTTATCTTTAGCCCATATCTTAAAATTCAACTAACTGAATGATTATAATTTCTAATATTTTAATTTAAGATATCCATTATCTTTAGCCTACTAAAATTAAGTAACCATGTATTCGTAATTTAAGCTCAGAAAATATTTGATTTAAAAAAAAAATCAGTTTTAAAAAACTAAATCATTTCCTGAAATAAGTATTATATACATTTGCCTATAGAATAATGCCACGTGGATTTCCACGTCATAATTCCACGTGGCTTAATGAGAAGGCTTGAAATGTTTTTGCTTGTATATATTATATAGATAGATGTGTAGATAGATGTGTAGATTTTTACCATTAATTATTAACTTTATTTTTTTTTCACTAAATAACAAAAAAATACAAATTCTCATATAAAAATGAATATGCATGCAAAGTTGACAACATCTATGTCCAAATTAAAGATAACGACTTTTGTCCGTCTCGCTCCGACGTTCGATTTGATATGCGGTGCGTTCCGCGGTTCATCCGGAGTCAAAAGTTATGACGGTTTCGGCGCACTCGCTGAAATTACTCCAAAAACTTCAACGCCTTAGTGTCCGCATCAATTAGTAATTTAAACCATCAAACATACTTTATTTATAAAATCCTTCATTTTTATTTTATTTTTATTTTTGCAAAATATGTGGCTCGATTTTCTTCACCGAGATATACTGCTACATCACATTTCTTATCTTTAGCCCATATCTTAAAATTCAACTAACTGAATGATTATAATTTCTAATATTTTAATTTAAGATATCCATTATCTTTAGCCTACTAAAATTAAGTAATCATGTATTCGTAATTTAAGCTCAGAAAATATTTGATTTAAAAAAAAAATCAGTTTTAAAAAACTAAATCATTTCCTGAAATAAGTATTATATACATTTGCCTATAGAATAATGCCACGTGGATTTCCACGTCATAATTCCACGTGGCTTAATGAGAAGGCTTGAAATGTTTTTGCTTTTATATATTATATAGATTTTTATTTTGTCATCTTAATATTTATGTTTCTAATCGAATCTCTGATCCTTGGTTGTTATTTATTGTTATTTTCTCATCTTAATATTTATGTTTCTAATCGAATCTCTGATCAAAGATTTCGAATACAAATGTCTAGCTATGTTAGATTCCGGAGCAGACCTAAACTGTGTTGAACAAGGAATAATACCAACAAAATATTTTATCAGTTCTAAAATTTCTCTCCAAATATTCAAATCCTCTACTCTGATCAACCATATTGTACTCATCAACAAATTGCAATAAACAAGTAAGTTTACTATTTATAATCTTTTGCCTCAAGATTTTCATAAGTCAATATTACTGTAGCAAAGTAAATTTTACTATTCACTATTCATGTGGTTTTGATATTTTGATATTGTTATTTATTGTTATTTTGTCATCTTAATATTTATGTTTCTAATCGAATCTCTGATCCTTAGTTGTTATTTATTGTTATTTTGTCATCTTAATATTTATGTTTTGAATCGAATCTCTGATCCTTGTATATATATATATATATATATATATAGGTAGGTGCTCAAATGAGAACCTAAATATCGTGAGAACCGTGAGAACCAATCATAATCATTAGATTAGAAAAAAAATCAAGGGTCTATATGTTAGCTACAATTGATACACTTAGATACATTACAAAAAAATCGATTACACTTGGATACAATAGGTTAATAAGTATTGTATCTAAGTGTTGCACTTGGATACACTATGTTAAAAACTAATGTATCCAATTGTTTTTCGAAAATTAACTAATGTATCCAAGTGTATCCAATGTATCTAACATCTGGACCCTTGATTTTTTTTTTCTAATCTAATGGTTATGATTGGTTCTCACGGTTCTCATGGTTCTCATATAAAATGGTTCTCACAGGAGCGCGACCCCATATATATATATATATATATATATATATATATATATATATATATATAAGATTTTCACATACTAGCTACTCCATCCGTCCTAAAATAATTTTCATACTTTTTTCACAGTTATTACGAATGATGTTTGAGCAATAATTTTAGGTTGATTTAATCCCCCTAATGAAAATCTAAATCTTATTATTGACAAACCATAAACAATACTATCAATAACAAGTTTTAGATTTTCATTAAGAGAATGAAATCAACCTAAAATTATTACTAAAAAATCATTATTAATAACGGTAAAAAAAAATGTGAAGATCGACGGATGGAGTACTATATTTTCTTAATAACTACAACATAGGCTCTTGCTACCATTTTCATAACAAAGTTCCATTTGGGGCCGGGCCATGTAACTTGGCTTACTGAACTCCTTTTAAGATTGTAATACTTTGACCTATAAGTGAATTTGCACATGGGAGAGAGAAATGTGTTTGCTAATTAATTGGTCACAAAAAGTGTAAAAATATATTTCATCCGCTTAATTTATATTGATAACGTTTGATTTATTTGGTCAGTAAAAATGAATTTTGATCGAACGTTTATATTAAACTAGTCATTTGAATGAAATTTTAAAAATTGTTGTTGATAAAATATATTATTATTTATCAACAACAATTTTTTTAATATTTACTAAGACGACTAAATTAACATTAATATTTGGTTAAAGTTGATTGTATTGATAAAACAACTAAAAGTGACCAATATAAATAAATATGATTGGGGGAATACAAAATCTTGAGTAAAACGCGTTTTACCCAAATCCCAGGAAAAACGTGTTTTTGGTGGCATTTTTGAAAATATGTGTAACTTCTTTAAAAAACGCGCGGTGGCATTTTTGTAGATAATCGGAACTTTTCATCGGTTCTTGATATCAATAACAAATCTTCTGGGCAGGGCCGTTCCTAGCTTTTTGTGGGCCCTGGGCGAGGTCTAATGAAGGGCCCTTTCTCTTTTTAAAACAATGAACGGCCTTTTATAAATCTTTTTTTTCCACAAAACTCCTGATTTTTTACTAGCAATTTTTTTTTTTTTTTTGTGTGTTAACTTGTACTTTGAGTTTTTATTTAAGTATAAAATAATTGTAAGATCAAATGATTGAAGTTAGAATAATAACAGATAAATTAAAGGTTATAATCAAACCTATAAATTTTTATCATAAAATATAGTAATAAAATATATAAAACCCAGTATAAATACAAAAGGAAAAAAATATGTACAACAAAAACATGATGAAAAATGTACATATAACGTCCCAAAATTTGCAAAAGAACATATTAAATAAATATATAAAAGAAACTTAAAAACTCTTGCAAAAGATAAGATTAAATTATGTTCACCAAAAATATAATAATATAATAAGAATATGAAAACTAAAAAAAACTACTCCAAAGAATATTATACATATCCATGTCTTACATAGATGTTTTCATTTTTACTTCAATTTGTCACAAGAAAAAAATAATTTTCTTTGAGCTATTAAAATAAGTGAACTTCCTAAACTAAACCACAAAAATGCTTAAATAGTCATTTGCTACGAATGTAAATCTTACTCCGGTTAAGAATAATGACGAAAGGAAAATATATCAACATTTCTTTCAATAATCAAATAAGACATTTTATGAGGTCATGGGAGTATAACAAAAATATTAAAAACGTGAAACAACAAAGTATGAGGGCTCAAATATGATATAAATGAGAGAATGTGAAGGCCTTAAAAGTTATAGTATATGTAGTTGTCCTTGGTTGCCTTTTTTTTTTTTTCTCAAATAAAATAGGTCTCTTTTGTGTATTTTTTTTCTTGTGGCCTCTTTTGCTTAAAAATGAACTAATAAAATGTATCAGCTGATTTTCTTTTTTTTTCTTTAAAAAAGAATTAGTGATAATTTTATTTTTACATAATAAAGATAATATGTGTGTGTGTGTGTGTGTATATATATATATATATATATATATATATATATATATATATATATTATAAAATTTTTGGGCCCCTCTCCAGGCAAGGGCCCTAGGTGGGCACCCCACCTGCCCCCCCCCCCCCTTAGGCCGGCCCTGCTTCTGGGTATGATTTTCAATCACATTTGAAAAAGGTCATGACCAATAAACTTTCTGGATATCAAACTCAAGAGGTTCTGGATATAGATAAGAAGCATCTCCAGTGAGAAAAAAAAAACGGAAAAAAACCTTTGAGACTGATATCCAGAATCTTTGAGACTGATAGCCAGAACCTTTGAAAGTGATAGCCGGAAAGTTTTTTCTGAGAAAAAATTTGAAGAGCAGTTGATGCGTTAATATATAGCCAGCGACAGTGTTTAGGATGATCAGTTGATGTGTTATAAAGGTCCGGCGAGTGTGTTGAGGAGCGCCAGATGATTATGAAAAAACGTTATTCCTAATCACTAGGAAAAAACGCGTTTTACAGGAGACTAACTCTTGTGGGAATAGTTCCTTTGCCATAATATTAACGAAGGATTGTCAATTTGACAATCACTCCCTCCATCCGTTCCATATTTATTGCTATTAAATGAGAGTGCACGGGGATTAAAAAAATAGTATGTTGGAAAAATAAGTATTGTGAGTGGGTATGAGTGAGAAAAAAGTTAGTGGATAGTTGTAGTGAGTGGATAAGAGAGAAAAAAGTGAACATTTTGGGTAAATAGTAATAAGTATGAAATGCTCAAAATGAAAATAAAAATAAGTACCGATAAATATGTACGGGAAGTATTTATTTTACAAATGACAAGCATACTGATTATTGCTCTTCAAACTCAAACAAAATCCATTAGCAGCCGTTAACTGTTTGACTTGACTTTGCTATGGTAAAATAATTAAATATTTTAGACATTCCGAGAATATTTTCATTTTTGCTTGTTCAACAAGTTTGTCACATTTTTTAAATTAAAATTTAAAATTATTGAATATTCAAAATTTATAATGTAATTCTAAATTACATTGTTTGAAAAATCAAATAAAATTTTCAATTTAGGACGAATGGGTATATATATACTCTCTCCGGCCCATTTATTTTGGCAACATTTGTTTTTTTTTTTCTTTCAACACAAGTAAATTTTAACCAAACATTAATCTCAAACTAGCCATCCTAGTGAAATTCTAAATTTTTTTATCGATAATTCATTAAGAGATTCATCAATAACAATTTTTAGAGTTTCAATAGGATGGCTAGTTTGAGATTAATTTTTGGTCAAAGTTTACTTGTGTTGACAAAAAGAAATCAAACTTTGCCAAAATAAATGGAATGGAGGGAGTAGTATTTTCATTTAGCATATTTAAGATATTTTCCGCTTATTGTAAATAAATTAAGTTTGATACTAATTATGAAAAATGAATGTCTTAAAATTCAAAATCAATAACCTAAGTGGGCTCTTTATATGGAACATGTAGAATATTACTCTCCCTCTCAGCAGAAGCAGAAGTCCGGCCTCTTTTCCTATGACCCGTCTCATCACATGCGAGACTATCCAAAATAAACATATATTGCTATATTTATATTAACTATACCCCATCATTTAACCTCATTCATTATTATTTTTCATTTTTCACCACTCAATTTATTCAACCAGCACTATTATTTACCTACTCATTCTATCTCTTCATTTTCTACCACACATACTCTCTCCGTTTCATTTGAAATTGCAAAATATTAACTAAAATTGTCAACTTAATTATATTTTGACCAAGAATAAGTGAAAATTTAATAATTCAAATAAAAACTTAAAAATTGTTATTGATACTATCTTTAATAGTGAATCAATATCAACTTTTAAATTTTTATTAGGACTATCAAATTTTCTATAATTTCTTGGTCAAATGAAATTAAGTTGATAATTTTTTTGTCAATATTTTGCAATTTCAAATGAGACGGAGGGAGTGTATTATTTTTTTCTTAATTATTATTCTCACTCCTCTAATTTTACTTGAGTTGTGATGGAGGGAGTCTTAGATAGTGGGGGTACACAAATACCATATTTAAAGATTAGGGGTGTCAAACATATTACATTAGTCTGTAAGAAGAGAAATGGAAATAACAAAAAGGAAGAGGGAGGCATTTGGTTAAACAAAGAAGTAAAGTTGTGGTGGCATGAACGTAAAGGTCCAAATAATGTCCGTCTTGATATGCGCGTTTGTTTGTTGCGTTGAGTGTTTATGGAAATAAGTTTATTTAGTTAATTGAGAGATGAATTATTAACACTTACTAATTAATTAGTTCACGTAAATTACATCACCCTAATATTCTTTCCACTTATTTTGAGTATTATTATACGCCTCACCTTTGTCTTTTATGCAAACATATCACATCATCCTAAGGGTGGGTGACCTAAATCAGTAACCACGAATTCTAAAACATACCCTCCGGTCAGGGTCAGTTATGTGGTGAAGCCAGAATTGTGTAAAAGAGGGTTGAAATTATTTTTAAGATAAATATTATAGTTGATGTATTCAAATTTAGTGTAACACCCCGAATTTTCTTATAATATCTGAGCATTTAATGGCATTAAATATCCATAAATAACAATAATAAATACTTGAAATTAGGGTTCATAACGGCCCCTTATTTAACCATAAATTCAAACAATAGCGGAAGCGTAACTTAACCTTGTCTTGGTAGGTAACAACCCTAACCATTAATGTACTTCAACTTACATCAAGATAAATAAGCGTACTTAAACTATTAAATTAAGAATCTTCAGTCCACCGTCTTCCTACGGCTGCTTTCCTTGTCTTGACCTTCTACTTAAATCCTGAAAACAAATTTATAGAGAAGGGATGAGCGAACGAATGCTCAGTAAGTTCATACGTGGCCTCTCCGGTTACTAAGGAGAGACGACCAGAACGAATACTATGAATAACTTTACAAAGATAGGTTCAGTTACTTTTGGATTCAAGGCTGCAGAACAATACAGTCTTATTACTTTTAAGATTTTACTTTCAAAGGATTATGGCACTACAATTCAAAGGGATTTATTCAAGTTTCCGTCAATTCCTTGGTAACGTACATTATAACCTCAATGCCAAAGGTACAATTTGTACACCTAGCTTCTTCAGCCAATAGTGTGGGTCGTAACATATATGGTATCCACACACATATGCTCGGGGTCTAGAATCATCCTTGTAATCAGACAATTCCTGAGAGAAGGCATGTGATCACTCATGCAATCCCTAGTTTAAGGACGAGTCTTTTCTAACTGGACTGTCCTTCAATGTCTTTTCTAACTGGACATTGGATGCCTTAACGAGTAAGCGATTAACTTACAAGTTAAAATTAAATGCCTTAACGAGTAAGCGATTAACTTACAAGTTAAAATTAAATGCCTTAACGAGTAAGCGATTAACTTACAAGTTAAAATTAAATGCCTTAACGAGTAAGCGATTAACTTACAAGTTAAAATTAGAACATACCATGGTACAAGTATGTGATACAAGTTTCAAACTTCGATACTTAGTAGATCGATGGGGACATCACTAAGTATAGATTCTTTCAAGGAACGTTCAATAACGCAGAGTTCATTCAAATACTATCATGCCATACTGATAGCTAACTTTAGAAAGAAATACCGAATTCCAATAAACAGGAGTTCAAATACTGTAAGGAACGTAATCCCTTACCTGAATTGCTTTTCCTCGCAATCTCCTCTCTGTGCAAATCTACAAGGCACGGAGTAATTTACTTTAGTACTCTCTACATTGTTAACTATTTTTACTTAGTTAACTGAGAGATGCGTTTTAACTTCTTTACTTCGTTACTTCTTTCTTTACGTTTAAGTTTCTGACTTTGATTTACTAGTCAGTCCTTTAACTTGATATAATTGCAATTAAGTCCTCTAACTTTGGGTTAATTACAATTTGGTCCCTCAACTTTGGGTTAATTGCAAATTGGTCCTTCAACTTTGGATTAATTGCAATTTAGTCCTTTAACTTTAGTTCAATTACAATTTAGTCCTTCAACTTTGGATTAATGTAATTTAGTCCTTCAACTTTGGATTAATTGCAGATTAGTCCTTCAACTTTCCTTTAATTACAGAAAGGTCCTTGGACTTTGGTTCTGTTCATAAGGTCCCCTAAGTTTCTCTTTTCAATCACTTAGGCCCCTCTAACTTCAAAGGTTTCCTTTTTATTCCTTCTAACTTTAATTCTTTTCAGTTTAGTCCTTTCCCGTTAGGAAACTAACTGAAATCTTTTAATCTTCCTCCTTTCCGTTAACTTTCTAACTTTCAAGGTTTTCCAAGTAACTATCACATCCTTTCAAGTTAGTTTTCTAACCTTCTAACAATTCTTTTAACGATTATGTTTTCTTTTCATTATAAACTTAACGAAAATACTAACTTTCCGTCCCAATTCTTAACATTCTCAATCAAGAATCAACACCCAAATTATATAGCTTTTAGGATTTTCATCAATCGCATGAAACACTATTCCCAACTCAGTTCACTATTCACAGCGTAAATTACTATTCATCGCAGATTACTATTCACAGCTTTTTAAACTCGGTTTACTATTCACAGCGTAAATTACTATTCATCGCAGATTACTATTCACAGCTTTTTAAACTCAGTTTACTATTCACAGCGTAAATCACTATTCATCGCAGATTACTATTCACAGCTTTTTAAATTCAGTTTACTATTCACAGCGTATTTTACTATTCATCGCAGATTACTATTCACAGCTTTCTTAAAATATGAATTCATCCCTTTCATGATCATAGAATCAACTTAAAATAAAGCTAAGCATTTAACCATTAAAATTCCCACCATTAATTGACTAGCATGCAAAAACCCTAACGATTATTTCCTTTAAACATGCATAACTTATGATTTATTAATCCGAATTCAATGAAACAAATTTTGGAGAGTAGGATTTAGCATTACCTTGAGAACGATTGGATTGATCTTCCAAAAAAATGTCAAAGCTCCTCCTCCCTCTTGATCTTGGCCGGCGGCTGCTAGTTTAGGGTTTTGTTTTTCCTTTTTTTTTTTTTTTTTTTTTTGAATAAGAAGAATAACCTAATTTTCACTAACCCAAGTATTTATACTTTGGATGGTTTATTAATTGGGTTGGGTTTATTAATTAAAACCTTCGGGCCAACCCATTCCTTTCGGCCCACTCATTAATTAACTTCTTAATTCTAATTTTTATTTACTAAGTTAATGTTACCAAAAAAAAAAATTGCGGGTGTTACATTCTTACCCCCTTAAAAGAAGTTTGTCCTCAAACTTTGACCAGTCTTAATCCGAGAAGATGTCCGGGTACAATTCGCGCATTTCACTTTCTTGTTCCCATGTCGCTTCTCTTTCTGAGTGATTGCTCCGTTGCACTTTTACATAGGGAACCGTACGCTTTCTTACGACCTCGTCTTTTCTGTCGACGATCTTGATTGGTTGTTCATCGTACGTCAAATCTGCCCGAACTCTTAACTGTTTGTATTCTATCACATGACTCGGATCATGAATATACTTCCTTAGCATGGAGACATGGAACACATTATGCACTCCAGCTAATACCGGCGGTAACGCCAATCGATAAGCCACTTCCCCTATCTTATCAAGAATTTCGAATGGTCCCACATATCGTGGACTTAGCTTCCCTTTGTAACTCCCTCTTAATTTCGTCATTGTTCGGCACTCATACTCTCTTTTGGTACCTCAATATTCCATCTTCACCCATGTGAAGATCCTTTGCTTGCCCATTTCCGATTAGAGCTTCTCTCACCTCGTCTACCTCTTGTGCCTCTTTAATCTTGCTCAACAGTGCAGGCTGTAACGTCAATCTAGCCAAATATCCATTTACCTTCACCACTAAGTTCATCTCCTTGACATCATTCCACATACTTACCCCCTTAGAGATCAACGTCGCCAACATTCCGTGATTCTTTCTACTTAAGGCATCTGCCACCTTGTTAGCTTTCCCAGGATGGTACAATATTTCACAGTCGTAATCCTTGAGAAGCTCCAACCATCTCCGTTGTCTCATGTTCAACTCCTTCTGAGTGAAAATGTACTTAAGGCTCTTGTGATCTGTAAAAATCTGGCATTTCACGCCATACAAATAATGTCCAAATTTTCAAGGCAAATACTACTGCCGCTAACTCCAAATCATGGGTCGGGTAATTCTTCTCATGTACTTTCAACTGCCTAGATGCATAAGCTATAACCTTATCATTCTGCATCAACACTCAGCCTAGCCCTTTAAGCGAGGCATCGCTATATATTACAAATCCATCCGATCCAGACGGTAAAGCAAGAACTGGTGCGGACACCAATCGTCGCTTCAATTCCTCAAAACTCCTTTCACATTCTTCTGACCAAACAAACTTTGCTCCTTTCTGAGTTAACCCCGTCAATGGCACTGACAACTTCGAGAAACCTTCTATGAATCTCCTATAGTAGCCAGCCAAACCTAAGAAACTTCTGATCTTACTTACTGAAGTTGGTCTTTCCCAATCCACAGTAGCTTCTATCTTTGTTGGATCTATGACAATCCCATCCTTTGACACCACATGTCCTAAGAATGCTACTTCTTCCAACCAGAATTTACACTTCTTGAATTTAACATATAACTTTTGCTCTCTTAAAATCTGCAGTACTAACCTTAATGCTCTTCATGTTCTTCCTTGGTCCTCGAATACACCAAGATATCATCAATGAATACAATCGCACACTTATCCAGAACTTCTGAAATATCCTATTCTTAAGTTCCATAAACGCTGCCGGTGCGTTAGCCAACCCACACGGCATCACTACAACTCATAATGACTATACCTTGTTCTAAAGGATGTCTTAGCTATATCATCCTTCTTCTTCACAATTAATACCGGTGCACCCCATGGTGATACACTCGTTCTAATCAAGCTCTTATCCAACAACTCTTACAGTTGCTCCTTTTATTCTTCAATTCTGCTGGAGCCATTCTATACGGCGCCTTCGATATTGGTGAAGTCTCAGGTACCAATTCGATAGAAAATTTTACTTCTCCTTATGGAGGTATTCCCGGTAAATCCTCAGGAAACACGTCCTTGAAATATCTAATCACAGAAAGTGATTCTACGGTTACTTCCTTCTTGCTCGTATTACCAATGTACGCCAAGAATCCTTCTCATCCTTTCTTTAAAAGCTTACGAGCCTTCATTACCGATATAAGGTTCGATCGGGTTTTAGGTTTCGTTTCTTGAGAACATCACTCTTCTCTAGGTAGTAATCTAAAGTGGACTTCTTTCTTTAAAACAATCCACATGGGCATGGTATTCAGTCAACTATAGTCCATTCCCAAGATTACACCAAATTCTTCGATGTCCTAACTAATGAGATCAACCTCAAGTTCTTCCTCGTCCATTTTCAAAGGACACTTCCTAGATATAGACGTAATAGGGATCAATTCTCTAGTTTGAATATCCATAGCTAAAGAATTCTCTAACACATCAGGAATTAAATTCACATTCCTAGCCAAGCAATCATTTGGCACTTCTTATCAGAACATTGCCCTTTGGCGTCGTTCTTATTATCATTATTTCTATTGCCGTAGCCTTCATTCTGGTACTTACTTGTACTACCTTCCTTTTCGCGATCGTCAGTAGCCTTCCTTTAGATTCAGTCGACACTTTCTTAGTTGACTCTTCTTCTCTTTTCGCTTACTGCGATAACTATCAGATTCTTTCTCCACTATCCTCGTCCTATCCAACACTTAATCCTAGGTTGGTAGTATTAATAGAGTGATTCTATATCGGATTCGGTTGCTCAAACCATCTTCAAATCCTCGAGCCTTTTGCGCTTCATCATCGAAGAGTGTTAGGGTAAATTCTAGCAATTCGGTGAATCTAGTACCATAGTCGTTCACCGTCATACTTTCTTGAGTTAGCATCATAACTTAGCCTCTCTGGCGTTTCGAACACTTTCCGGATAATATGGTACTATCATTAGTTATCATGAATACGAGACTTTTTCACGCACTCTCATACTATAGCTCGTCTCTACAGACTAACATTCAATTTATAGGTCATTCACTAAACCACTGGTCGTTTCAACAGACCATCACTATCTTTATTAGTCTACTTTACTAGACGTATGGGTCACTTCATTAGACCATTTCTATTTTCATAGGTCATTTCAATAGACCATAATCACTTTCATTGGTCGTTTCCATAAACCATTCTTACTTGTTCCAGGTTAACTCGCACATTTAACACTATTACTCACGTCAACCCAAGCATTGTACTATGCCTAATACTTTTACATAAATATACCGTCCCCAAAAGACGTAACTTTTACAAAAGATCGGTCTACTAGATTTCTGGTCGTTCCAATAGACCAGTTCTACTTAGGGAAGTCATTTCACTAGACTTTACTTATTAATCATATGTCAATTCACTAGACCTACTCTCATTCACACTTGGCCGTTTCACTAAGCCAATTACTCTTAACCGTTTCAATAGGTTTTTTTTTTTTTTTTTTTTTTTTTTCTTGTTTCGATCGCTTCAATGGATCAAAATTAACTTTACTTGGCCGTTTCACTAAGCCTATTACTCTTATACTTAACCGTTTCAATAGGTTATTTTATTCTTTCTTACTTGACCGTTTCAATAGGTTACTTTGGCCGTTTCACTAAGCCAATTACTTTCTCTTGACCGTTTCAATAGGTCAATTTATTCTTGTTTCGATCATTTCACTAGACCAAAACTAATTTCACTTGGCCGTTACCATTGCCGTTTCCGTTGTTTCCACTTCTGGTATTCATCTGCCGATTTACTTTTACTTTAGAACAGGTTCGTGTTCTAGCAACATTCATCACGATACAATACGTGCAGTATTCATGGTATACTTAACTTATTCTTTTACTAACGGGTACTTGTTAGTTTTGATTAATGTTCGTAGGTCTTTTGTACTAGACCATTATTCAGATGTGGTTAGTTTACTTAACCTTTCTTCTCCGGTTCAGGAGTTTTCATACTTCATAATTTACAACCGTTTTACTTGGTTGTTTATTATTTCTTTACTTCACTAGTTTTTATTACTTAACTAGCTTTAACTTATTCCAATGGTCGTCTTACTTCGTACCATGGTTACGGAGATTATTTCAAATCACTCCGATGCTTTCCCTTGTCTTTTCTCGACAAGTTAACTTTTGACTTCATAACAATAGTAAAATTCAAAATTTTGGGTATTTAAATTAAATAATTAACTTTATTCAACTGAGGTGTGAGATTTAAACATCTCAAATACACCCAAAATTCAAATTTAACATAAGAAAAATTCTAACTGTATTACTCCACTAATAATAAAGTAAAAGAATCTATTCTTATAACTATCAGTCACTAATTGCATCACTTCCCACAGTGTGCATGTTCTGCTGCAAGTTGGTCATATTTTTCTTGCAATTCTAACTTCTCAGCCCAAATCTGATAGCCTGAAGTCCTAAGCTCTTCCTCATAAGCTGCTTGCTCATCTATTTTCTTTTTCAGTTCATTATTTTGTTCTATCTCATCCACCAGTTGTACACTGATTCGATTCCATTCGCGGTTAGCTCTAACCACATGGCTTTCTAGGCTTTGGACCTTCTTCAGTTGGACTGCTAACTTTCCTTCCACATACATTATGTCCTCATCGCGTTCTTTGATGACATTCTGTAGACTGCCGACTCCTCGAGTCTCCTTCCTAAGCTCTCTTTTTGCTGAGCGAAGTTCCTTAGTTAGCTGCTTAATAATCTCCTCTTTAGCTTCTATTTCTTCCCTTAGAGTAGCACTGTACCTTACCGACTTCATGGGTCTCCTCGGCATGGTCCTACACACACCAATAGTAAACTTAATTAGTACATAACCCCAAGATTCCATTATAACATATTAATAGAATATAAATAGACATACAATGAAGAGGTTCCTATTTCTCCAAGTATATTCATACTTTATGCACACTCTTAGTATCATTCCTAGAGTTAGACTTTATCACTTGAACTTCCTCAAGTAAGATCTTATTCAAGTGAAGTACTAAGTTCTCCCATTAGTCCTAACTTTCAGTTTTCTCCCATAAGACCTAAAGCCATTGCTCTGATACCAACTGTAACACCCCGAATTTTCTTATAATATCTGAGCATTTAATGGCATTAAATATCCATAAATAACAATAATAAATACTTCAAATTAGGGTTCATAACGGCCCCTTATTTAACCATAAATTCAAACAATAGCGGAAGCGTAACTTAACCTTGTCTTGGTAGGTAACAACCCTAACCATTAATGTACTTCAACTTACATCAAGATAAATAAGCGTACTTAAACTATTAAATTAAGAATCTTCAGTCCACCGTCTTCATACGGCTGCTTTCCTTGTCTTGACCTTCTACTTAAATCCTGAAAACAAATTTATAGAGAAGGGATGAGCGAACGAATGCTCAGTAAGTTCATACGTGGCCTCTCCGGTTACTAAGGAGAGACGACCAGAACGAATACTATGAATAACTTTACAAAGATAGGTTCAGTTACTTTTGGATTCAAGGCTGCAGAACAATACAGTCTTATTACTTTTAAGATTTTACTTTCAAAGGATTATGGCACTACAATTCAAAGGGATTTATTCAAGTTTCCGTCAATTCCTTGGTAACGTACATTATAACCTCAATGCCAAAGGTACAATTTGTACACCTAGCTTCTTCAGCCAATAGTGTGGGTCGTAACATATATGGTATCCACACACATATGCTCGGGGTCTAGAATCATCCTTGTAATCAGACAATTCCTGAGAGAAGGCATGTGATCACTCATGCAATCCCTAGTTTAAGGACGAGTCTTTTCTAACTGGACTGTCCTTCAATGTCTTTTCTAACTGGACATTGGATGCCTTAACGAGTAAGCGATTAACTTACAAGTTAAAATTAAATGCCTTAACGAGTAAGCGATTAACTTACAAGTTAAAATTAAATGCCTTAACGAGTAAGCGATTAACTTACAAGTTAAAATTAGAACATACCATGGTACAAGTATGTGATACAAGTTTCAAACTTCGATACTTAGTAGATCGATGGGGACATCACTAAGTATAGATTCTTTCAAGGAACGTTCAATAACGCAGAGTTCATTCAAATACTATCATGCCATACTGATAGCTAACTTTAGAAAGAAATACCGAATTCCAATAAACAGGAGTTCAAATACTGTAAGGAACGTAATCCCTTACCTGAATTGCTTTTCCTCGCAATCTCCTCTCTGTGCAAATCTACAAGGCACGGAGTAATTTACTTTAGTACTCTCTACATTGTTAACTATTTTTACTTAGTTAACTGAGAGATGCGTTTTAACTTCTTTACTTCGTTACTTCTTTCTTTACGTTTAAGTTTCTGACTTTGATTTACTAGTCAGTCCTTTAACTTGATATAATTGCAATTAAGTCCTCTAACTTTGGGTTAATTACAATTTGGTCCCTCAACTTTGGGTTAATTGCAAATTGGTCCTTCAACTTTGGATTAATTGCAATTTAGTCCTTTAACTTTAGTTCAATTACAATTTAGTCCTTCAACTTTGGATTAATGTAATTTAGTCCTTCAACTTTGGATTAATTGCAGATTAGTCCTTCAACTTTCCTTTAATTACAGAAAGGTCCTTGGACTTTGGTTCTGTTCATAAGGTCCCCTAAGTTTCTCTTTTCAATCACTTAGGCCCCTCTAACTTCAAAGGTTTCCTTTTTATTCCTTCTAACTTTAATTCTTTTCAGTTTAGTCCTTTCCCGTTAGGAAACTAACTGAAATCTTTTAATCTTCCTCCTTTCCGTTAACTTTCTAACTTTCAAGGTTTTCCAAGTAACTATCACATCCTTTCAAGTTAGTTTTCTAACCTTCTAACAATTCTTTTAACGATTATGTTTTCTTTTCATTATAAACTTAACGAAAATACTAACTTTCCGTCCCAATTCTTAACATTCTCAATCAAGAATCAACACCCAAATTATATAGCTTTTAGGATTTTCATCAATCGCATGAAACACTATTCCCAACTCAGTTCACTATTCACAGCGTAAATTACTATTCATCGCAGATTACTATTCACAGCTTTTTAAACTCGGTTTACTATTCACAGCGTATTTTACTATTCATCGCAGATTACTATTCACAGCTTTCTTAAAATATGAATTCATCCCTTTCATGATCATAGAATCAACTTAAAATAAAGCTAAGCATTTAACCATTAAAATTCCCACCATTAATTGACTAGCATGCAAAAACCCTAACGAGTATTTCCTTTAAACATGCATAACTTATGATTTATTAATCCGAATTCAATGAAACAAATTTTGGAGAGTAGGATTTAGCATTACCTTGAGAACGATTAGATTGATCTTCCAAAAAAATGTCAAAGCTCCTCCTCCCTCTTGATCTTGGCCGGCGGCTGCTAGTTTAGGGTTTTGTTTTCCTTTTTTTTTTTTTTTTTTTTTTGAATAAGAAGAATAACCTAATTTTCACTAACCCAAGTATTTATACTTTGGATGGTTTATTAATTGGGTTGGGTTTATTAATTAAAACCTTCGGGCCAACCCATTCCTTTCGGCCCACTCATTAATTAACTTCTTAATTCTAATTTTTATTTACTAAGTTAATGTTACCAAAAAAAAAAATTGCGGGTGTTACATTTAGTATATAAAAGGGTCAAAATAACAATCTATTGCAAAATTTACTTACAACTAAAGAGTCAAAATGTATGAATACATCAATTTTAATAGTAAAAAGTTATTTTCCAAAAATTTGAAAGTAAAATGACACGTTCCTTATAAAAAAGGGTCTAGAGTAGTGACCCCATACCACTAACGTGGTTTTACCACTGGCTAACCCTAACATTTTAGATGCCTTGTTCAGGATTGAACTTAGGCCCTAACCTTTTAAGCGTGTAGCGTACATAATTGGTGGATAGTCTTAGACGGTTTAGAATTATTGAATAATTAAAATTAAACTTTATTCGCCTAAGATTAAGACTAAGGGCCTGTTTGGTAAAGCTGAAAATTAAGCTCTGAAAATGTAGAGTTGAAAAAGTAGAGCTGAAATAATTAAGTTGCTGAATTTTGTAAGACTTCAGTTTGTTTGGTACTGACAAACTACATACATTTGAATTTAATCGAAATTATAAACAAACACTCAAAAATTAGTCTCATCTCTTTCATTTGATTATTCTTTTTGTTTATCCTAAAAAAAGTCATATTTTTAAAATAAATAATTATAATTCAAAATATTATTTGTCAAATTATTTTTTATTTAGACCGATAATAATAATATTTGAACAGTTTTTTATTGGTACTTTCATTTGTCCCACATTAATAAAGTTCATCTTCACTATTTTGATCAATTTTATTAAACTTTGACAACAAAAAAATTGATAAAATTTAATTATGATACTCAAGTAAAATATTATCAAAATTTATAATATAAAAATAATTTTATTTTAATTTTATCATATTTAATCTGTAGAAAAAATAAAATATTTCAACAAAGGATGATACTAGTATTTATACTTAAGTCAGTTATAGAACATAACAAACACTCTAACTTGTAAGAGACAATTATCCCACATCTTTTAAAAAGAAAAACATGGATTAATATATAGGCTTGAGGAGTTACTCCCCTTATCACCAATTGGTTTTAAGGTGAAACCTCCAACATAGTTCATTACCGGCTCAGTCCAGCCTATGCTAACACTCTGGCCTCTCACTTCTTCGTACCCCATCTATAATTCTAAGATGTGTTGGAAATTATGCCCTAGGCCCTTGAGAAAAGCCTCATGTTACAACATGTTCTCATTTGTTATAGAGATAACAACCTTGAATTATTATATGTTTTACATGTTTATTATAATAATCCCCGTCCCTAGTACTTATGAAGAACTAGTATAAGTTTAATTGATGATCATGTGATGATCATGTGTATATAATGCAAATTAAACTTATGTGTACTTGTTAGTGAACAAGTACTGGACATGACCCACATATGAGATTTATGTCATGGTCAAATGTCATAATTAAATCTCATTTAGTTATATCATAGGAATCCTTAGACCTGATATTATCATCGTCTTCCACATGATGAACATTGTGTTTGACGTATTCAAACGCTACCCTTAACCTGGTAGTTATAAAGGCTACGATTGACACAATCGGATTCTTGTAGGGAAGAATGATAAGTCAAGATGAAATGGTGTCCCTCTTTGTCTCAAAGAGAGATATCAATCTTGGCCACTCGAGAGTGAGATTGATGATAGTGCATGGCCATGCCCAAATGAATTGATCTGTTCAATGTCATTTGCTCATAATCAATCTACTCGGAATCGAGAAAGCATTAGTCACTTAAGTTGACTTAGACCGTGGCTTATGCTCAATATGATATTACGTGACAAATAGGATTGTGATATGTTCTATGAGGATAAACGAACTTCGTTAAGTTATATTAATTGGGTAGTCATGATGGCTTGCTAGAGTCCGCTCATGACTTATGGGTTTGACCTTGGTTTGACTCATTGCCAACTTAATATAATCCTATGGGGTCACACACAAAATAACGAATCAAAGAAAGGCTAAAATTGGAATTACGTAAAAGAGCGTAAAAATCGAATTCAGGAAAAACTGGAAACTGGTTCCAGAAAAGGAGATCCGGCTGGACCCCCTATGTAACCCGGTCGGACCTATCATGTGACCTGGCCGGACCCTTGGCTTTGGGGTGCATATTTTTCTCTCCGATTTTTGACGGGTTTTTGGCATATTTCTCCTAAAGGGTTTAGGTTATATAAGTATAAAAACCTCTCTCTTTACCCTAGTCCAAATGGTATTGAATGAAAGTAACATAATTGATATTGTATCATTATTGGTAGCCTCCATGTGTTTGAGAAACACATTCTTGAGTTTAGATTGTGAATAAAAAGCTCAAGAACACCAATAAATTCATATAGCCTTTGAAGATTAGAAAAGCGTGTTTTCTAATTGGTCTAGCAATCTAGATTTAGAATGGTTCTAGATATTCGTTCGCGTGTGGATAAACATAGATGGTGTTTGCTTTAGCATCTCAAGTTCGTGTTCCTGCAATGGTGATTCAAAGAACGCGAAGAATGAGGACATCAAATCATAAAGCTTGAAGACTTGAAGATTTGAAGATCCAAAAATTTTAAAACGCACAACAACGGTTAGTATGGTTATGAACAAGGTCCCTCAAAACCCAACAGTGGTATCAGAGCCCCGTTCATGTATGGTTATTTTAATATTATCATGTCAAAATATATGATTTGATTATATGATCTAGCATGATGTGAATTTAGAATAAGGGATTTATGTGAATTTTTTGGTGAAAGAATTATATATGATATAGTATGATTATGAACAAGGTTTTCAAGTTACATGATTAATTTGATTAATCTATTTATCGGATCATCAATCTCTTTAATTGGATTATTGAATTGATGATTCTTGATCTTGAAGAACAAATTGTTTGTTCTTAGGGTTTGATGTTTATGATAATTTGATTATCCTAAATAGTTGAATTCTTAAAGGATCAAGATTTGATAAATTGCGTTCGTACAGTTCGCGTGCAATACACGTTTTCGTGCAGATTACGTGCAGCGCACGTGCAGTCCAGAATTTTCTGCAAAATTTTCGTGCAGTTGGCGTGCAATGCACGAATTCAGGCAGATTTTCGTGCAGTTCGCGTGCACTGCAGATTTCTGAATTCGTGTTTTTCAAACTTGGAGATGCATTGTAGAATATATATTGTTCATGGAATTGGATTCTATGAAGTGATGTATTCTTAATAGAGTTGGACTCTATGAAAGAATTCATTATTCAATATGTATTATACCAAGAGTAGGACTCTATGAAAATCTCAAATTCATAATTATATTCTATAGATACCCCCGGAGAGCCCACTGCTTGGCTAGAGCGGTGAATTGTCCTAGGATGTCTAACTTGTTTTAGAGTGTTTAGAGTCGCCACCTATGTTTTAGAGGAACATAAGAAAAACCTAATGTGTAGCCTAAGTTTGATTTACGAAAACAGAGATTCTTGTTTATGAGGTTCGGGGGTTAGGTTACGAGATGGGAAGTACTTAAACAGCCATCTCGCCCAACTAATGTTGGTATTGCTTGTTCAAAATCTACATAATCAAAATGTTCTTCCTATTCTTTGATGATGATAAAAGGGGTTAAAAAGGTGATTTTTAGAATGTAGGGAGATAACTCCTTGACTAACTTCAATGAAGTGAAGTAATCTTTGGTGTCATGTCCCAAAATGTTTGGGTGATTGCACTTTTGATGAAATAAAAAGAGAAGGAAAAAAGATGAAGTAGGGAAGAGGGAAGAGAATGGTCTTTTACCTATACTTCAATGTGACTTCAAATATTTCTTGAGAATTGCCTTTGAAATGCCTTGAATATTTTTGTGTATAGTTTTCTTTCTTCTAAAAAGAGTCCTAAAAAGGGTCTCTTGAAAGGGTGGAAAAGGGATGCTTTTATAGGTGAAAACAAATGTTTTTGGTGCCAAAACTCAGTCACCAAGAAATCTTTCCCAGGCAAAATCATGTAAAATGAGCAATGGAGGGATTCTTGGACAGAAATCTGTAACTGACGCCCAGAGGCGCGCGCTTCCCACCTTGGGGGCGGAAGGCGCGCGCTTCTGGCTCCTATGGTTGGAGGCGCGCGACTCAGAGAAGGCATTTTTGATAGAATGGACTAGAAAGTTAGCCCTGTTATTCAGTTTAGTCCCTGGACTTAACGAAGTCAGTCATGAAGTTAACAAAAGTGACAGAAACTAACGAGAAACACTTAAAAGAGGGAGAAACACAAGATCAACCATGCAACCGGGGTGAGCGGTCCAAGGCGGGGTGTCTACAGAGCCCCTCGGCGACGTGGATTGCAAGGCAAAACGAGTCGACGAAAAAAAGTACACCCGCCGAGGACATCACCAAGAAAAAGCAAAGACTCGATGAAAGCAGGAATTTGAAATTGCGAGAGATAGGGGTGAGCTCCCTGTGTGAGCGGCTTTAATTGATAGAGGAGGTGGCATGATCTGTTTGTGAATCCGCCGGTTGAACCTGTTGGATGAATCTATTAGTGAATCCATCGGAATGAGTCTGTTAGTAACCCTCTTGATGACGAATCCGTTAGTGAATCCGCTTGATGAATCCGTTAGTGAATCCTTTGAATGAGTCCGTTGGTGAACCCTTGTTGACGAACCCGTTGAATGAATCCATTAGTGAACTCTTGTGGATGAATCCGTTAGTGAATCCGTTTGATGAATCCGTTAGTGAATCCATTTGATGAATCCGTTAGTGAATCCTCTTGAATGAGATCGTTAGTAAACTCTTGTTGATGAATCCGTTAGTGAATCCTCTTGAATGAGCTCGTTAGCAAACTCTTGTTGAAGAATCCATTAGTGAATCTATTTGATGAATCCGTTAGTGAATCCTCTTTAATGAGCTCGTTAGTAAACTCTTGTTGACGAATCCGTTAGTGAATCCGTTGAATGAATCCGTTGGTGAATCCTCTTGAATGAGCTCGTTAGTAAACTCTTGTTGACGAATCCGTTTGTGAATCCGTTTGATGAATCCGTTAGTGAATCCTCTTGAATGAGCTCGTTAGTAAACTCTTGTTGATGAATCTGTTAGTGAATTCATTGCTTTGCTTCAAAAAGTGGTGAATTTTGGTGGCTCACCGAGGACCGAATTGCTATTGGTGGCTGCATTTGATGTTGACTTTTCCCGGGGTGCGGGCACAGTTGACTGCGGGCCGAAAAGAATGTTTTCCCTTTAGCGAGGAAAATGTCGAGATTGACCATGACTGTTGTAACCGTCGGTTTTAAAGGTGTCCGTTGCGGAATTTTTGTACTTGAAACAACCCAAGGCGGAGCTAAAAAATCGAACGAGAGTTGAATGCATATTGATGTGATGTATTTATTACTGTATGGGAACTTGCACTTGGGCTTGACTGGACACGGGAAGCGCTCGCATCTGAGAACGGCTGTGGGACGCGCGCGCGGCATGTAGGGGCACCAGGAGGCGCGCGCATCGCGCATAAGTTCAGCATATATTCAGAAACTGCTCATTCTGTTCTAGCCAAGTTAAAAAATCGCCCAAACTCTCTGTATTCTGAGTAAAAATTCTGCGAGGAAATCATCCCAAGACGCTTCCTTTGTTCATTTGAGACCATTCTATCGAAGAATCATGTCGAGTTCTCATCAAACACCCCCTTTCGAGATGCCCATGGGTGAAGAGGCCGAGGTTGGGGTCGAGGCTATGGACCCAAGGCAACTAACTTATGAGTCCCATACTCATATCTTCCACTTTGTTTCTGCGGGATTGGTAAGGATTTCGCCTCTCCTTGTTGAATTTTTTCGCATTTTGGGGCTATGTCATTGTTGCCCGTAATACTGCTGCAGCAACCCTTTCGATCATGGCTGCATGTTGTTGTTCTTGTTGATTTGTTGTGAAAGGAATGCTTGGACACCCATTTTCATGCTCACACACTTGTTTGTACATGGTGATTTTGTTGAATTCCTCATGTTGGGTTTGGCCATATTCTAGCCGTTATAATGATGAATTTTTCCTTTGTCTCTTGTTTCCTTTCAGAGGTGGAACCGTTTGACCGAGATTCGTGGTGGGGCTCAGGGACCCGTTTCTGTATAGAGGAAACTGCCAGAGAATGTATAGACTCGGGTGGCCGCTACATTTTTCGGTCCTTTCATTACCAGTCTGCCTTCGTTGAAGAATGATCCTGATGTGATTCAGGCTCTGAGGGAACGATGGCGGGACACCACTCACACCTTCCACTTGTCGATGGGGGAGGTGACTATGACCTCGACTGAATTCACGGCTCTGACCGGTTTGCCTTTTTTGGGGGTACCTGTCCCTTGTGGTGTTGCCGGGACTGCTAGGACACCTACTGAGTTGTTGGCTCTAGTCGACTGCGAGCTTGTGGTGAAGAACTCCCGAGTGACTTGGGGGAAGTTTCGGACTTATTTTAGAGTCCTTGAGGCTGAGTCTCGGGGGGTTACTTCTGACAGGGTCAAAGCGGTGGCCCGATGTTTCATTTGGTTTGCTCTTTCTCACACCCTATTTGCGAATGGGGGATGTTCTGCTTCTTTGTCCTTGTTGGACCTTCTGATTGACTTGGACCAGGCTGCTTAGTACAACTTGGGTGCAGCGGGTTTGGCTGCTTGTTATCACGGTATGGACCTGACCAGCCGTTCGTCACAGAGCTCGGCACGGGCTTTTCTCTTGCTTGGGAGGTATATTTGTCACTCCGCCCTTTTCAGATTTCTGTCTTCTCTGTACTTTCAACTGTAGTTAATTCTGCCTTTTCCTCTATTTGCAGCTGTGGGCTTTTGCTATTCTGGGCATGAGAGATTTCAGGATTGGGAGAGAGGGTCAGCCCCTGTATCCTGATTGTGCTAGATGGTCTTACAAGGCCAGAAATGTGAAGACTAGCACAACCCCCATTAGCTTGGTTTCTGCCCGACAGTATCTGGATTGTCTGAGGCCTGAGTCAGTATCTCAGTTATTGTTCCCTTGGAGACCGATTTATGGTGGCATAAAGCATACTCTGCTACCTACTCGTTCTAGATTGCTGATGAGTTCGGTCGAGTGCATGGCTATGTACTTGGGGGAGAGGGTGTACTGGCAGCATGGGAGCCAGGTGGTAGACTATCATAACCCGCCTAGGCCGGCGGTTCCGGAGTTCCTCCCTTTCTGTCCTCGTAACTAGCGGGCACTGTCTGAGAATGACAGGGCCATGTACGTGGCAGGGGTTGATGCTACCCCTTTCATCTATATTTACCAGGATTATGGTCTCTTCCGGGCGAACCATTTGATGCCGGGCTTTATGTATGCCGATCCACGGGGAACACAGCCTGCCCCCTCGACCTCTATGCAGTTCTACCCCACAGGGGCGGGTTATTGCTTCAATACTCCTCTGCCTCCTTCGTATTATACCTACTCCAACTTTGGGGTTGTTGATGAGCAGAGGGAGATTATCCCTGGAGATATGTCACCGGAGAGGGAGCCTCCGGCCCAGACTGTTGTGGTATAACTTTTACTTTTCTTGTACGTTTCTGATTATGGCCCACCTTTCTGTTCTAGTCTGTCTCATCACAGTACACTGATGTAGTTTCCTGTTTTTGTTGTGACAGGTACCCGTGGCTGCTTATAGGTACATAGGCCGCCAGAACAAGGGGATGAGGAGCAGACTGCGCCGTCTGGAGGAGAGAGTCCTGGAGCTCTGTAGGGACATGGCGAGCTTGACCAGGGAGGCTGCGGGGACTGTGTCTGGAGCTGCTAGAGGCATGGCTTGGGGTGCCCGTGGCATGGGGCGAGGTTGCAGAGATGCGGCCCTTGATGTGGATGAGGCTGTACAGTCGGCTAGGCAGTCACTGAGCAGAAGTTTGAGCCGCGGAGGTGCTAGTTCATCGGCAAGGGTGCCAAAGAGAGCTCGCCATGAGATCGTTGTTGAGGAGTCTGAAGAAGAGTCCGATGATGATGATGAAGAGACCGAGAGCGGTGATGGGGATGAGCACAGTGCCACTGGTGACGGTTCGGAGTAGACTGGGGAGGACGAATGCCTGAACAATTTATTTTTTAACATGTAATAACATTTAGCACATATTTAAAATCCTAGCTATTTTATCTACATTTTTTATGTTTTATTTAGACTCGATCTTAGGTGTCGACTCTTTACAAACAAAGTGTGTGCCCAAAGTGTTCCAATTGTTGCGGGTGAATGTTGCTTTGTTGATGTAGATTCTGAACTGATTGCAGGTCGAAGGCGTTGAGATGCCTGGGCAGTTGCTGAACTGACAAGGGCTGTTCTGTTCTGTCGTCTGTCAATGGCACGCGCATATGGCAATGGAGATGGGAGGCGCACGCGTTTCAGGTCCAAAGGGCGAGGCACCCGCTTTTGGGCTGCTGATTTACAGCCCCTTTCTTTTCTGAACTGGGTTTCCCAACAGCTATAAATTTGAACCCATTTCGACCAGTTTGGTCACACAGCAATATTCTGCACTACTTCTCATCTTTTTTAAGTCTCCAATTCTAGTCAAGAATGGCCCCCATGACTTTTTCCTTTGAGGTGAAAGTGTCCGTCCCCGAAGGTGAGCAAGTGAAGTCCGCCCCTATTGTGAAGGCACGCCCGAGTGTCTTTGACCGTTTGGGGAGGCCAAATAAGGTTGTTGCGGATCCTTCGAAGCCGATGGTTCACGTTGAAGCCCCTAGGCCACATTATTTTCCGAAGAATAAGAAAGGCAAAGGTAAGGGCCATTCTCCTTATGTGTGGAAGCGTCCTTACAAGGCTCCGGTCAAGGCTTCTTTTGATAAAGGCAAAGGGAAAGGGAAGGTCGTTGATGAAGCTCCGCCCTGTCCTAGTGTCTTCTCTCGTCTTGGTGGTTCCGAGAGTGCTCCGCCCCCAATCAAGAAGATCAAAGGCCATAGCAAGAAGCAATGGGTTCCCAAACCGAAGAAAGATTAGATGTTTCTTTGTACCTCAAGATTGCAATTTAATAGACCACTTGTTTAGGATTTAATGTTTCAATGTCTTTTATTGCTCAACAAGATCCGTTGTAGTGATCAAAATAATTCAAGGGATGAATAAAATTGCGTTTTGTTATGACTTGATTGGGTAATAATTTATGTTTTAGACCGTACTCGAAGGTTGCCTATGTTCCTCTTGTAGAGAGGCTCAGGTCTCCGTAGTTCAAACAAACGAAAACCATTTTTTTTGTGTGCACCCTGTTTTTTGCCTAGACCGCCCTTTCGGGTTTTTCAATCTAGCGGGCTTCTTTTTTGCACGTGCTCTAATTTTTGCCTAGGCCGCCCTTACGGGTTTTCAACCTAGCGAGCTTTTTTTTGTTTTGTTTTTTTTTTTTTTTTTTTATGGTCTTTATTTGTTAAGCGTAGAACTTCTTGAGCTTGTCGAGGTTGACCTCTTTTGGCAATTGATCGCCATCCAAGTCTACGAGTCGGACTGCACCGCTGCTTAGTATCTTCTTGACCACGTAAGGACCGATCCATCGAGGTCCCCATTTCCCAAAGGGATTCATGGAATTGGGAGGATGTTGTCTTAGGACCAAATCTCCCACTTTGATTTTTCGATGCTTCACCTTCTTGTTGAAAGCTCTTGCCATTCTTTGTTGGTAAGCCCTTGTGCGTTCGAACGCTCTTAATCTCTTTTCGTCGAGTAGGGCTAGTTGCTCGTATCGACTTTGCATCCAATCGACCTCGTTGACTTGGTTCTCGAATAAGACCCGTAGAGAAGGAACCTCGAGTTCGACCGGGAGTACGGCTTCAGAACCGTAAACCAATGAGTAAGGAGTTTCTCCCGTTGCTGACCGTATTGATGTGCGGTAGCCCCACAATGCTAGCGGTAATTTCTCGGGCCAATCCCTTCCCGTTGAATCCATTTTTCGTATGATGACTTTGATTGTCTTATTTGCTGCTTCGACCGCTCCATTGGCTTGGGGGCGGTACGGGGATGACTTGTGCTTGGTAATTTTGTAGTTAACCAGAAGTGCATCCATTTCTTTCTCGAAATGAGAGCCATTGTCGGAGATGATTTCATGAGGAATACCGTATCGGCACATAATGTTGTTCTTCACTAATTCGACCACTTTCATGGCTTTGAGAACTCGGTAAGCTTGTGCTTCGACCCATTTTATGAAATAGTCTACAGCCACAAGGATGAATGACTGTCCATTGCTCCCTGTAGGGTGAACTTTACCGATGATATCTATGCCCCAACAAGAGAATGGCCAAGGTATTGTCATGTTGTACAGTTGTGAAGGCGGAGCATGTTGTAGATTAGCATGGAACTGGCACTTGGCACATTTCTTGACTTTCTCGATGCAGTCTTTTTCCATTGTAGTCCAATAGTAGCCAATACGGAGTATCTTCTTGGCTAACATAATCCCATTCATGTGGGGTCCACACTCGCCTTCATGGACTTCGTGCATGATTTTTGAGCTTCAGACTCGTTTGCACATAAAAGATTGATCCCTTGATGATGTCTCTTGTAGACTCGGTTTCCAATCAACACATATCTGGCGGCTAGCTTTTGTAGTGCTATTCGGGTTTTCCCATTGCTGTTGTCGGGAAAGGTGCCGTTGTTGAGAAAGTTTATGATGTCAGTATACCACGGGGGGGTTATCTTGGACTTCATTGATCTCAATGTTCATGCAGTATGCCGGACTGGTCCTCCTTGAAATTTTGAAGGGTTTCACCATTTTTCCTTTGGGTATCTCAACCAGTGAGGCTATAGTAGCTAAAGAATCGGCAAAGCGATTCTTGTCCCTTGCCAAATAAGTGAACTTGATATCTTAGAACTGTTCAACCAATTCCTCGAGGTGTTGACCATACTGTTGGAGGGTCGGGTCTTGGATTCGCCATTTACCCGATGTTTGATTGATAAGGAGCAGGGAGTCGCCGAATACTTCTAGTTCTGTGACATTTCTTTCTAGAGCTACTTCCAGTCCCGCTATGCATGCCTCATACTCGGCAATGTTGTTGGTAGCTTCGAATTCAAGACAGATGGCAATTGGAGTGTAGATGTCCTTTGGATCGACAAGCAACATTCCTATCCCATAACCATGTTTATTGGGGGCGCCATCAAAAAGAGCTGCCACTTATTTTCCTCGGTTATAGTGCAAACCAAGTGCTCATCGGGAAACTGTAAGTTCTCCCGCTTCACTTCGTCACACGGAAATTCAGCAAGCTGATCACTGAACACTTTCCCCCTGATGGATTTGAGTGTGACGTAAGTGATATCATAGCCGGCGAGCATGAAGTACCATTTGTCTATCCTTGTCGACATGAAAGGCTTCTAAAAAATGTAGCGGATCGGGTCCACTTTTGCTACTAGCTTGATCGGAAAGGCTTCCATGTAGTGTTTGAGCTTTTGAGTAACCCAAACCAGTGCTGCACATGACTTCTCTAAGATAGAGTAGTTCTTTTCGCCTCCTTGAAATCGGCGACTGACAAAGTAAATGGCATTCTCCTTTGTGGAGTCTCGTTGCTCTTGTGCTAGCATAGCCCCAAGGGATTCATCATTCACTGTGAGGTAGAGAAAGAGAGGCTTCTCCTTGTGAGGTGGAACCAAGACTGGAGGGCATGTCAAGTAATGCTTGACCTGGTCGAAAGCTTCTTGGCAAGCGTCGGTCCATTCTAGAGCCACATTCTTCTTGAGTAGCTTGAAGATTGGCTCGCACATAGAAGTAAGCTGGTGCACAAACCGACTGATATACTGAAGTCTACCTATGAAACCTTTGATTTCTTTCTGTGACTTGGGAGGAGGCATGTCAATGATCGCCTTGATTTTTGAGGGATCTGCTTCAATACCCCTTTCTGTGACCATGTAGCCAAGAACTTTTCCTCGGATAACCCCAAAAAGTGCACTTTACGGGATTGAGCCTCATCTTGTGTTGACGAAGCCTTTCAAAGAACTTGCGGAGATCGATCAAATGTTGACCGTCGGTCCCTTTGGAGTAAATGATCATGTCGTCCACATAGACCTCAATTTCCTTGTGAATCATGTCATGGAACAAGTCTGTCACGGCCCTTTGATAAGAAGCCCCAGCGTTCCTTAACCCAAATGGCATGACTGTGAAGCAAAAGGTGCCCCACGGTGTTGTGAAAGCAGTCTTGTGTTGATCTTCCTCGGCCATGAGAATCTGATTGTACACGGCAAAACCATCCACAAAAGAGCGGACCTTGTAGGCAGTAGTGGAGTCGACTAGCATGTTGATGTTGGGTAGTGGAAAGTCATCCTTTGGAGAAGCTTTGTTTAAATCCCGGAAATCCACACAAACACGGACCTTGCCGTTGGCTTTTCGGACTGTGACCACATTAGCTAGCCATGTCGGATATTCAATAACTTTGATGAAGCCCACGCTGAGAAGCTTTTATATCTCTTCTTTGACTTGTAGAGACCATTCTGGCTTGATCTTTCTGAGCTTCTGTTTGACTGGCTTGGCGTCGTCTTTGATCGGAATTCTGTGTTCAGCGACCTATCTGTCCAAACCCGGCATGTCTTTGTATGACCATGCAAACACATCCACGAACTCTCTGAGCAGTGCAGTCAATCTGTCTTTCTCTTCCCCCTTGAAGAAGCTTCCAATCTTGGTTTCTTTCGGCTCTTATGTTGGGTTTCGTGAAATCATGCGCAGCGGAAGATAGACATGAATAAAACCCAATAGCCTAGATCCGCTATGAACAATAATTCATAATAACAAGATGAAGGAAACTAACCCTTGTAGATCGTTATGTAAAATTTGGATTAAGCGTTAAGACAAACGCCCTCTACCGGTGATCCACACAACGAACAGATTTCAAGAACGCCTTCTTGAACTTGACTGCTAGGTCTTCGGATTGATCAACGATGTTGAAGAACGATTCTTCAAAGCTCCTAATTATTATTGTGACTTGATAATTGAGATTAATCAATCACAATAACCCAAGAATATAATGTGTGATTTCTTTCTCTAAGAAAGACTTTGGAATTGATCAAATCAACTACTTAGGGAACAATTCCCGTCAGTATGTATTTATATTCAAGGGGTTTCAGAAACCCTTTAGGAATTAGGTTTTCTTGTTCAACAAGAGTTTTCCTAAAAACTGATTCTGCCGGCAAAACCATCCGTACGGATGTTTCTGGAAGCATCCAGATTCAGCCGTACGGATCCTTTAGGCAGGATCCGTTTTACTTCGTTTTTCGCTCCTTTGAATTATCCGTTCTGCGTGTGTGACCCAATAGGATTATACTAAGTTGGCAACGAGTCCGAACCAGTCAAACCTCGTAAGTCATAAGCGGACTCTAGCAAGCCATTATGACTACCCAATTAGTATAACTTTGAACTCCAAAGTTTCCTAAAATAGAACATAACACAATCTCTTTGTTACACGATGTCTATTGAACGTAAGCCATGGTCAATGGTCAACTTACATTTGTTCAATGCTTTCTCGATCCCGAATGTATTGATAATACAAATCTTATTTGAGCACGGCCATGCATTTCATCAATACCATTCATCGAGTGGCCAAAGCTTGACATCTCTCTTCACGAGGAACAAATCCCATCTTGGCTTATTACTCTTCCCTACATGATTCCGATTATGCCAATCATATTCTTTATAGCTATCCGGTTAGGGATAACGTTTGAATATGTCAAACGTAATGTTCATCATGTGGAAGACTGTAATAACCTCAGGTCTAAACATTCCAGTGATATAACTATATGAGACTTAATTATGACATTGTGACCATGACATAAATCTCATAGGGGTCAGTCCAGTATTTGTTCTCCAACAAATACCCATAAGTCTAATTGTATCCCATACACCATAATCATCATATGATTATCTATTAAACTTATACTAATAATTAATCATAATTATCAGGGATGGAGATTATTATAATAAACATGCAAAAGACATAATAATCAAACGTTCAATATCTTTATAAATAATAACATTTGTTTTACAAACAACATGCCTAGGGCATAACACCAACAATCTCCAACTTGCACTAGGCCTAATTAATGTATCGAATACCCATAGACCTAACATGACCATCATGCTTTGCTTGCGGAAGACCCTTTGTCAATGGGTCTGCAATATTATCATCAGTTGGTACTCTGCATATATTTACGTCTCCTCTATCAACGATCTCTCGAATGATATGAAAATGCCTAAGTATGTGTTTGGATTTCTGATGCGATCTAGGTTCCTTTGCTTGAGCAATAGCACCATTATTATCACAATAAAGGTCTATTAGATTAGCAATGCTAGGAACCACCTCTTGTTCACCAATGATCTTTTTAATCCAAACAGCCTCTTTAGCAGCATCGGATGCAGCAATATACTCAGCTTCAGTTGTAGAATCAGCGACGGTACATTGCTTAGAACTTTTCCACCTAACAGCACCTCCATTAAGCACAAATACAAAACCAGATTGTGATCTAGAATCATCCTTGTCAGTTTGGAAGCTTGCATCTGTGTAACCACTTACGACAAGATCATCTTCCATACCTCCATACACCAAGAACGAATCTTTAGTCCTTCGCAAGTACTTAAGAATCGTCTTGACTGCGATCCAGTGACTTTCACCGGGATCAGATTGGTATCTGCTCGTCATGCTCAAAGCAGACATCAGGTCTAGTACATATCATGGCATACATGATGGATCCAATAGCAGAAGCATATGGAATCCCAATCATTCTCTCACGCTCATCAGTCGTCTTAGGACACTGATTCTTGCTTAGAGATATGCCATGACCTACTGGCAAATTTCCTCTTTTAGAGTTTTCCATGCGGAATCTCTTGAGAACTTTGTCAATATATGTATCTTGACTTAAACCAATCAGTTTCTTAGATCTATCACGATAGATCCTAATGCCAAGGATATAAGCGGCTTCTTCTATATCTTTCATTGAGAAACACTTTCCTAACCAAGTCTTTACAGACTGCAGTGCAGGAATGTCATTTCCAATGATTAATATGTCATCAACATATAGTACTAGAAATAATACTACGCTCCCACTAATCTTCTTGTATACACAAGGTTCATCTTCGTTCTTGATGAAGCCAAACTCTTTGACCGATTCATCAAACCGAAGATTCCAACTCCTAGAGGCTTGCTTCAATCCATAAATGGATCGTTGCAATTTGCATACTTTATTAGAATTTTCTGGAATTACAAAACCTTCAGGTTGTGTCATATAAACATCCTCAAGTAAGTTCCCATTAAGGAACTCTGTTTTGACATTCATTTTCCATATCTCATAGTCAAAATATGCGGCTATGGCAAGTAAAATTCTTATAGACTTGATCATTGCTACGGGCGAAAAGGTTTCATCATAGTCGATTCCATGAATCTGCCTATAGCCTTTCGCTACAAGTCTAGCTTTATAAGTATGCACCTTTCCATCCATGTCAGTTTTCTTTTTGAAAACCCACTTGCATCCTATGGTTTTTATACCTTCGGGCGCATCAATCAAGTTCCAAACTTGATTGTCATACATGGACTTAATTTCAGATTCCATGGCTCCAAGCCATTTATCTGAATCAGGAGCGGACATCGCTTCTTGATAGGAAGTAGGTTCATCATCAACTATGACTTCCACTTCATTACTATCCGTCATGAGAAATCCATATCTCTCAGGTTCGGATCGTATCCTACCAGTTCTGCGAGGAACATGAGTATTCTGATTAGGTTCCACAACTCCTTGTGAACCTTGGTCAGATCCAATCATTGGTTCCATGTAATTTGCGGGTTCTTGAACCTCTTCAAGACTAATTTTACTCACACTAGTTCTTTTGGAGAGAAACTCTTTCTCTAGAAAAGCACCATCTCGTGCAACAAACACTTTGTTGTCTGTGCGGTTGTAAAAGTAGTATCCTTTAGTTTTCTTAGGATAGCCCACAAAATTACATTTATCAGATTTGTGTGCGAGTTTTTCAGAGATCATCCTCTTGACATATGCCTCACAACCCCAAATCTTCATAAAAGAAAGATTAGGCTTCTTTCCTTTCCACATCTCATATGGAGTCTTTGGAACATATTTTGTTGGAACATTATTTAGTGTAAGAGCAGCAGTTTTTAGTGCATGTCCCCAAAAGGATAAAGGAAGATCAACTTGACTCATCATGGAGCGGACCATATCCAATAAGGTCCTATTTCTCCGCTCAGACACACCATTCCATTGTGGTGTTCCAGGTGGAGTTAATTGTGAAACAATTCCACAATCTTTAAGATGATTGTCAAATTCTTGGCTTAAATATTCTCCACCACGATCAGATCGAAGTGCTTTAATAGTTTTGCCAAGTTGATTCTGTACTTCATTTTGAAATATTCTAAATATCTCAAAAGATTCACTTTTATGCTTCATTAAGTAGACATAGCCATATCTACTAAAATCATCAGTAAAAGTTATGAAGTATTGATATCCTCCCCTAGCACTGCTGCTCATTGGTCCACAAACATCAGTATGTATGAGTCCCAATAAGTCACTAGACCTTTCACTACTCTTAGTAAAGGGTGCCTTATTCATCTTTCCAAGTAAACAAGACTCACAAGTTTCATATGATTCAAAATCATGTGAATCTAAAAGTCCGTCCCCATGGAGTTTTGAGATACGCTTCTCATTAATATGACCAAGACGGCAATGCCACAAATAATTATGATTTACATTATTAGGTTTGGATTTCTTATTTATATTATAAATATTCTCATTATTTCCATTTTCAACATCAAGAACATAAAGGCCATTAAATGAACATGCAGTACAATAAAGCATATCATTTAAATAAATAGAAAACTTCTTATTTTTAATAAGAAAACTATAACCTTCATTATCCAAACAAGAAACTGAAATAATATTTATACTCAAATCCGGAACGTAATAACAATTGTTCAAAACAAGAATTAATCCGCTAGGTAAAATGACATCATATGTTCCTACGGCTAATGCAGCAACTCTTGCTCCATTCCCCACGCGTAGGTCCACTTCGCCATCTTTGAGTAAACCCTAAACCCTAAACCCTAAACCCTAAACCCTAAACCCTAAACCCTAAACCCTAAACCCTATTCCTTAGTGCCTGCACATTCAAACAAATGTGAGATCCACATCCGGTATCTAATACCCAGGAACTAGAAGTAGAAAGTAGAATATCTATAACATAGATACCTGAAGTAGACGCAGTCCCACTGCTCTTCTTCTTCTTTAACTCTTCCTTGTAAACCTTGCAATTTCTTTTCCAATGACCAATCTCATTGCAGTGGAAACAGATTGCATCCTTTTGGGAAGCAGGTTTAGCCACATTAGCGTTGGCAACAGTTGCCTTGCTAATCTTGGGTTTGACAACTTTTGCCTTACCCTTTTTGCCTTTTGAGCCCTTTCCTTCTCTAGATACAATGAGTATAGGAGCGGCCTCTTTACCGATTTTGTTTTCTGCCTGCTTAAGCATCCCATGCAATTCAGACAATGTCTTATCCATCCCATGCATATTAAAGTTCATGACGAACTGGTTATAGCTTTTGGGCAATGAATTAAGAATAAAATCGGTAGCCAACTCAACATCAATTGGATGGCCTAGCCTCTCTAGTTTCTCAAAGTAAGCCTTCATCTTTAAAACATGAGGGCTCACAGACTATCCTTCGCTCATCTTGCATGAGACCAGTGTAGCTATAGTGTCGAACCTCTCTTGCCTTGCTTGTTCTTGAAACATATCTTTCAACGAAGCAGCAAGGTCAAATGCCTCCAAGTGCTCAAGAGTCTTCTGAAGCTCTGAACACATGGCCGCAAGCATAAGACAACCTACCTCACGAGAATCATTTACATGTTTCTTGTAGGCGTTTCTCTCATCCTTGGGTGCATTAGAAGCAGGTTCTTCTTCAGGAACGGGCTCTTCAAGAATATAGAGCTTGTCCTCATGCTTTAGAACAATTCTAAGGCTACGGATCCAATCCGTGTAGTTAGCTCCATTTTCTTGAAGCTTTTCCTTCTCAAGGATAGATCGCAGTGATAAGTTTGTATTTTGTGCCATTATCTACAACTATGCAAACATATAATTAAATATAAGTACCAACTTAATTAAAGATATTAAAATATTAGTATTTCACAAATACTCCCACTAAATTATATAACCTTCATATACATTCAATGTATAATATAATTTAAATGGGCTAAGATCCATATATCATATAATTTTACGTCCGCGAGGGTAAGATGCATAAAATTAAATTATTTAGGTAGATAACTCCTTATCAATAATTTCATATATGACTCTTAGATCTTTTATGAGATTATATCAAGACATCTTATGTCATGCATGTTTTAAATCTCATCTGTGCCTTAAGCCCAAAACTCTTTTGATAGCCTAATTAAGTCAACCCACTTTAAACGCATAGGAACCACTCTTTCACTCATCTTGTTCATACATGAATAAAATCAATGCACCTCGCGAGGGTTAGAGCACGCATGAAATTACCCATGTAATCCCAAGTGTCTTAATCATGGGTTGGCACGAAACTTAAATTTTAAGAAGGTTCATACACATAAAGTTAATCAATTAACCGAATTAATTTTATGTGACATTAGTTGCGCTAGTTAGGGATAAAAGTCTGAAATCATGAGATTTCTCCAATCTTAAACTCCTTTAAGATTCTGATCTCATTAACGGTCTGGACTTCTGAATTTGAATCTGTTTCAGGAAACATGGTTTAACAACCAGCCATCTGAAACAAATCAGAGTCAGTATAACCCAAACCATCCGTACGGATGTTTCTGGAAGCATCCAGATTCATCCGTATGGATAGTTATGCATATCTCAGAAACACTGAACTCTTCAGGATTCTGGAACTGCATCCGCAGAGCATCTTGAAATTTAGAGCACAAAATGTACGGTCGAAACTAAGCCAAAAGGCATCCACATTCCCGTACTAAGATCAAGAAACCAAGCAACTTCTCTATACGGTCGAAACTAAGCTAAAAGGCATCCACATTCCCGTATAGATTGGTCACATGTCTCAAGACCCTTTCAATGTCTCTTAATCTCAAAGATTACAGCAATTCTAAACTCTTTAGAACTCTGATTTCTGTAACTACTCCGAATTCTTAACAGATAACTGTTTCAGGAAACACGGTTTCGAAAACCAGCCGTCTGAAACCAGTTTCTGTTTCCGAGTTCGAATTCTGCAAACAATTTGCAGAACAATCTGAACATGAGAAGTCAGAATGAAATCTGGGAGTTAACCAAAACAATCCGTACGGATTTGTTTGGAGGCTCCCAAACCATCCGTACGGATTCTTAGGTAGAATCCCAGTTTTTCCAGATTTTTCAGATTTCAGAAATTCGATCAATCTTAATATCGTGTTTATACATAATCAGATTACAGAAACATGAAATTGTAGATTACGAATTTTAACCCATATAATTCATATATTCAATAACCAATTTATTCCACATACAAATTAGATCAAGATCATAAATAAAATAATCCGATTACAACATGATAATCTAAGTATGCAATCATACATATTAATCAAATCAATATTACAATCACATCAACTAGCATGCATATTTTATATCTCATATAAAATCCATCACATAAATTCATCTATCTCATGATCATACCAATTAAATAATCGCATTAAATAATTATATCATGATAATATTAGAATTATTGATCATTAACGGGGCTCTGATACCACTGTTGGGTTTCGTGCAATCATGCGCAGCGGAAGATAGACATGAATAAAACCCAATAGCCTAGATCCGCTATGAACAATAATTCATAATAACAAGATGAAGGAAACTAACCCTTGTAGATCGTTATGTAAAACTTGGATTAAGCGTTAAGATAAATGCCCTCTACCGGTGATCCACACAACGAACAGATTTCAAGAACGCCTTCTTGAACTTGACTACTAGGTCTTCGGATTGATCAACGATGTTGAAGAACGATTCTTCAAAGATCCTAATTATTATTGTGACTTGATAATTGAGATTAATCAATCACAATAACCCAAGAATATAATGTGTGATTTATTTCTCTAAGAAAGACTTTGGAATTGATCAAATCAACTACTTAGGGAACAATTCCCGTCAGTTTGTATTTATATTCAAGGGGTTTCAGAAACCCTTTAGGAATTAGGTTTTCTTGTTCAACAAGAGTTTTCCTAAAAACTGATTCTGCCGGCAAAACCATCCGTACGAATGTTTCTGGAAGCATCCAGATTCAGCCTTTAGGCAGGATCCGTTTTACTTCGTTTTTTGCTCCTTTGAATTATCCGTTCTGCGTGTGTGACCCAATAGGATTATACTAAGTTGGCAACGAGTCCGAACCAGTCAAACCTCGTAAGTCATAAGCGGACTCTAGCAAGCCATTATGACTACCCAATTAGTATAACTTTGAACTCCAAAGTTTCCTAAAATAGAACATAACACAATCTCTTTGTTACACGATGTCTATTGAACGTAAGCCATGGTCAATGGTCAACTTACATTTGTTCAATGCTTTCTCGATCCCGAATGTATTGATAATACAAATCTTATTTGAGCACGGCCATGCATTTCATCAATACCATTCATCGAGTGGCCAAAGATTGACATCTCTCTTCACGAGGAACAAATCCCATCTTGGCTTATTACTCTTCCCTACATGATTCCGATTATGCCAATCATATTCTTTATAGCTATCCGGTTAGGGATAACGTTTGAATATGTCAAACGTAATGTTCATCATGTGGAAGACTGTAATAACCTCAGGTCTAAACATTCTAGTGATATAACTATATGAGACTTAATTATGACATTGTGACCATGACATAAATCTCATAGGGTTCAGTCCAGTATTTGTTCTCTAACAAATACCCATAAGTCTAATTGTATCCCATACACCATAATCATCATATGATTATCTATTAAACTTATACTAATAATTAATCATAATTATCAGGGATGGGGATTATTATAATAAACATGCAAAAGACATAATAATCAAATGTTCAATATCTTTATAAATAATAACATTTTTTTTTTACAAACAACATGCCTAGGGCATAACACCAACATCTTCGTCGGTACCCAGATTAACAACATGCAATTCTTCGTCAGCCCCTGGACCATTTTCACCACGACTACGAACCTGTTGAGAAAGTTCATTTAAGTATGTTGTGTTTGCGTGGTCTATTTCATCATTATTTGAATCGTTATTAACTAGTTCATTAGATTCGTTATTAGTTAATTCATCATTTATGATGTTTGCAATCTCGGGGTACTCAGAAAGATAAAATTTTTCATTAACAAAGAAAGGTAACACACGCTCGGCTATGGCCTCCATATCCTCTTGGGTGAGGGTATCGGAAACACTCTCGGACTCAAAAGTGAAAGTGAAAAAGTCTTCCTTTGTAACCTTGCGCGGAATGCAACCCATCTTCTCGACCAAGAATTCCTCGAATACCACGGGTCCCTTCATAGAATACCAGTAGTTGATTAGCTCAGAGCTTGGCTGGATCTCGCTGATAGTCTCCTTTCTTGTGTCGGTGTCGTGATGGCATTGACTTGTCACTCATCTATGAGGGAAAGTTCTTCGAACATGGAGGCTAAATCCGTCAATTCTTCCCCTACGGTAATCTCTATTTCAGACTCTATGGTCACTTTCTTCCCCCACCATTCTCGAGGCGATATGGGAGTTGGTTCTCCTTCGGATTTCTGAATCGCACAGTCAGCAAAGACTTCAAGACCGGGCTTTCTGATGCCCTTGCTGTTAACCTATGGCTCGGGAAAGATCACGTACGGGATGTCTTCCCCCTGACGGACAAAGTATCCATTTAGTGTCTTGCGATAAGGCCTCAAATTGGGAATCTCATAATGATGGCCTTCCCTACGAGCTTGGACCTTTTCATTCTTGACGGCTTGCTCGTGTTTTAAGTCGTCTTTGGAAGGATCATATCCCAAACCGAACTTGTTCTTAACAAAAGGAACCTCAATTGGTTGCATTCTCCCTTGTTGATATTTCCCTAGGCCTAAACCAGGGAAGTAGTTCATGTTCCTCATCATGCGGAGGACTTTGCGATTGCCGAGGGTCCATGATCCGTTTCCCCCTTCTTTGTCAATGGCATTGATTGAGATGCCGGAGAGGGTAGAGTCTGCTAAACCATGCTAAATTTGGTGGATGGGTTCGCTTTTTCTGTGGATAGTGATGTTTTCTGCCATAACGGTCACTATTTCATCTCCATTTTTGAACTTCACACACTGATGGAGAGTCGAAGGGACGGCGTTAGAACTGTGTATCCATGGGCGGCCCAAAAGCAAGTTGAATGAGGAAGGCACATCGAGCACTTGAAATGGGACGGACATGACCATGATCCCAAACTCAATGTCTATTTCCACCATACCCATGACTGTACGGGCAGTGCTGTCGTAACCTCGGATTACTTGAGTAGAAGGCTTCAAATCTGAATTCTTAAGCCCCAGTATGCCCATAATTCGGCCAAGCATTAGGTTGAGTGCGGAACCACCATCAACCAAGACTCTTGAGATAGGTCTCCCCTTGCTCTCACCTTGAGATAAATGGCCTCATTGTGGTCGGAACCAAATGGTGGAAGGTCCATGTCGGCAAAGGTGATGACATTGCCGAAATGAATGTGACCTATCATTGCCGTAAGGTCTTCGGGAGTAGTATCGGGAGAGATCAATGTGTCATCGAGGTTACTAATGACAAGATCTCGGTGCTTCTTTGAGGATGCAATGAGGTCCCAAATGGAGATGTTGTCTTGAGTTTTCTTGAGTTGAACTAGTAGAGGGTCTTCGGGAGTATCGCGAGCTTGCGACCTTTGAGAAGAGGTGCTTGGTGCAGAAGTGGAGGGGTTGCTTGCTATGAATCATCCGGATCGAGTTAGCATGTTGACGTTCCCATCTTGCCTCTTTTTTCTATTCTCTAGTACTTCCCTCATTACCTCATCGTAAGTCACAACATAACAAGAATTATCAATCTTATTCATGGCATTGGAGCCCTCATTCACAATTGGGATTGAATGAGTGGTCTCCTCAAATTATCCTATCTCTATTACATTAACACCACCCTCATTTGGAACTATGAATTCCTTCTTTTCTATGAGATCTTGGATGACATTGCGGAGAACGAAGCATTCCTCGGTGGTGTGGCCACTATATTGGTGGTAGCCACAATACTTGTGATGAGTATGATTGGCATTGACCGTCTTGGGTTAGTACCCTTGTATGGTTGTGACTTCTCCTTTGCTTTGAGAACTTTGAAGGCCTCGGTTTGAGTCATGCATTGGAGAGGCGTGTAGACACGGTCATTTCGAGAATTCTTGCCTTGGGGTGGAGGAACCTTTTTGTAATTCCCCTTGTTGGTAGTGACAGCATTAACTGAAGCCTCTTTTGAGGAGCTAGAGGCGGCCTTGTAACGGAGGGTAGGAGCACTTTTCTTGATTTCCCTAAGCAACTCATCCATTCGGATCCCCGCCTTATATATTTGAGAGAAATCGGCATAGCAAGCCCCACTTAGGTGGGTGCGGAGATCAATCTTTAGACACTTAAGAAAGATGTCCATTTGCTCCTTGGTGTTAGGCCTCTCGACAATCTCAGCAAGCTTGTCATTCCACCTTCTTGTGAAGTCAATGAAGGACTCGTTGTCCCTTTGAGTGGTGTTTTCAAGCTCTTTCTTGGTTGGCCGGTAGGTGGTGTTGCCTTGGTATTGAATCTTGAAGGCAAGCTTGGAGGCATCCCAATCAAGATGGACTGTGAGCGGGAGTGTAGCATACCAATCCTTTGCCGCCCCCTCGAGAGTAAGAGGGAAACATTGTGCCATAACCTTGGGTGAGACCTTCTTCGGTACCATAGCCCAAATGTATGTCTCGATGTGTGCCATGGGACAAGAGTTGCCCTTGAACTTGCTGATGTCGGGCATCTTGAACTTGTCAGGGAGGGAAGCCATTGTGTTCATGAGAATGGATGACTGATAGAGGCTTGTATCGGAGCCTTTCCCCAAGTTGAGACCGTTGAAGCGTTGATCTATGTAGGCCATGATTGAATCAACCATCTTGGGATCATTGTTCTTGGTTCTTGATTCCCCCATTTTCTTGGTGCGGGCACTGACATAGGGGCTCTCAAACAAACCCTCGGTCCATTCGGACTCGTCATTGTCTTTCTTGTTTTTACCCTTGGCGAGCTTGGTGGGCTTTTCTTTCATTAACTCCATTTCGGCCTCGTGAGCCTTCCTTTGGTTGTCGAGGTGGGATTGCCAAATGTCATCTTTGCTTTGAGCCTCCTTATTAAGAGTTGAGACTTGTTCTTGGAGAAGTTGGATCATGGTTGAGAGTTGCTCGAGATTCATGGTGTTGTCGGTGTTAGAGCCGCCGGCCATTGATGCTGTCGAAGCTGTTGGAGTGATCTCTTCACAAACTAACCGATTCGCTGAATCCCGGTAGACACGGTAAGTACAAATTGAACCTATATTGTAGAAGAAGCCCTTGTCAGTCTTGAGTACACTTTCGGTCCATGAAGAGGCTTAGAACACACAGTGGGCACACGACTCAAACCACATAAAGAAAAGACTTTTTTTTATAAGTCGGAGGGACGGGGTCCCTTTTGAGTTTCTAAGAAAATAATGCAATCGTCACACTAGTATATAGACCATCTCGCGGTCCCATATACTCATCAGATTCCATCACGCTTGTGAATCCTACACATGTCGGGAATAAACTAAATTAATGTAGTAAAGCATACATGCGGGGACGGATTTTTATTTTTGCCCATAATAACCACTTGGGGATGTATGATTTGAAGACATTAGTTTAGGTAAATCTCGGCATATGAAAACCGAATTTAGTCACGGAGTGTTAGACCCTAACTAGAATTGTGTTGGCTTGTGCTCGGCTAAATGAGAGGCTTAAGGTCACCCCCGGCATGTAGTCATGAACTACGCCACGGGCTGAGGTTTACCGCTTTGAAAGAGTCAAAGTCTGGTGGAGCTTGAAATTTCCTATAACGGGCCTCGACGGGTTTGGGGTTATGAACTTGTACGACTCGATAGTGAGCAATTTATAGGAATTCGTGCGCGTAGTGTGAGGTCTAACACGTGACAAAAATTTTTTACTCATTTTTTTTTATGAAATAAAAGCAAATAAGCACATAATTACAACTTTCGAATCACCCGTGTGACCGATAAAATAAAACACAAAAGTAAAACAGTCCAAAAGGCCAGATTAGGCTTGATGCAGGCTACTGTGCCCACACCCCATCAAATCTTCTCTGTTCTGAAACCTGTTCTTGTCCTGGAAACCTACACAGAAGCGCGCGCCTCTGGATGATGATGTGGGAAGCGCGCGCATGGCGCAATGTCTATAGAAGGCGCCCGCTTCTGGCCAAACCTGTCAGAATGTCAGACTTTGGGCTCAGGGGATTGCCCTGGTCCTGAATGTATTGTAACCCCTGCAGAAATGATTAGTGTAGAAAAAAGAAGAGAAAACTAGGAAGAACATATGGGATACGGGCGACTCTGGTCCTTGATGTGGGATGCGCGCGCCTTAGGCCAAGAAGGCCAGAGGCGCACGCCTCCCCCATCAGAGACCAAAATGCCCAGAAAAGATGTAGATTTTGAACAAAATGCAAGTTTAACCCTCAAACGTCCCCAGCGGATTCGCCACTGTAGATACCCCCGGAGAGCCCACTGCTTGGCTAGAGCGGTGAATTGTCCTAGGATGTCTAACTTGTTTTAGAGTGTTTAGAGTCGCCACCTATGTTTTAGAGGAACATAAGAAAAACATAATGTGTAGCCTAAGTTTAATTTACGAAAACAGAGATTCTTGTTTATGAGGTTCGGGGGTTAGGTTACGAGATGGGAAGTACTTAAACACCCATCTCGCCCAACTAATGTTGGTATTGCTTGTTCAAAATCTACATAATCAAAATGTTCTTCCTATTCTTTGATGATGATAAAAGGGGTTAAAAAGGTGATTTTTAGAATGTAGGGAGATAACTCCTTGACTAACTTCAATGAAGTGAAGTAATCTTTGGTGTCATGTCCCAAAATGTTTGGGTGATTGCACTTTTGATGAAATAAAAAGAGAAGGAAAAAGATGAAGTAGGGAAGAGGGAAGAGAATGGTCTTTTACCTATGCTTCAATGTGACTTCAAATATTTCTTGAGAAATTGCCTTTGAAATGCCTTGAATATTTTTGTGTATAGTTTTCTTTCTTCCAAAAAGAGTCCTAAAAAAGGGTCTCTTGAAATGGTGGAAAAGGGATGCTTTTATAGGTGAAAACAAATGTTTTTGGTGCCAAAACTCAGTCACCAAGAAATCTTTCCCGGGCAAAATCATGTAAAATGAGCAAGGGAGGGATTCTTGGACAGAAATTTGTAACTGACGCCTAAAGGCTCGCGCTTCCCACCTTGGGGGCGGAAGGCGCGCGCTTCTGGCTCCTATGGCCGGAGGCGCGCGACTTAGAGAAGGCATTTTTGACAGAATGGACTAAAAAGTTAGCCTTGTTATTCAGTTTAGTCCCTGGACTTAACGAAGTCAGTCAGGAACTTAACGGAAGTGACAGAAACTAACGAGAAACACTTAAAAGAGGGAGAAACACAAGATCAACCGTGCAACCGGGGTGAGCGGTCCAAGGCGGGGTGTCTACATATTCATTTAAGTATCCATTCATTAATTAATTGGATTAATTATACATTTGTTATGCGCGTTGCTAAATGAAAGAACCTTCTCAAAATTTTAAGTTTTATGCCATCCATGATTTAAACACTTGTGAAGTACCTTGATAGTTTTGGTGTGGTTTATCTGCCAAAGCAAGGCATATCATTCTATCTTTGAGAAGCAAGATGAGACAAATGTTGTCTATACGTTTAAAGTGGTTTTGGAGTTGAAACAATCATTTTGACGAAGTTTTCAAATCATTTGAAATTCATCAAAGATGAGACTTGTGTTTGCTAAAAAATTAATGGGAGCATAGTCTAATTCCTAGTCTTATATATGTGGTTGACATATAGTTCATTTGAAAGAGTTTTTTAATGAAAGACTTAGGAAGAAGCCGCTTACATCCTTGGAATTAATATCTATTGATATAAATCTAGGAAGTTGATTGGTTTGTGTCAAAGTACTTATAAAGACAAAGTACTTAATTGTTCAGTTTGCAAATCTTGGAGAATAACTTGCAAAGTTGTCTAATGACAATGTTCTTGGCAAAACTTAGTCTTATTGGGAGACTAATGAGCAAGAATACATGATTAGGATTCCATATGCTTCGGTAATTGGATCTATCATGTATGTCATATTATGTACTTAGATGGGATAACTCATATACTTGGAGTATGATGAGAACAAACTAATCATATCCTAGTGAAAGTCACTAGATAGTGGTCAAGAATATCCTTATGTACTTGAGAAGAACTAAGGATGCATTTCTTGATGGTTGTTGGCATGGGAGATGATCTAGTAAATGGTTACATAGATGCATGCTTCCACATCGACGAGGATAATTAAAGATAGCAGTATGGACATATGTTTAAATTAAGTGCTATTAGTTGGAATAGTTCCAAACAAATACGCTATAAACAATTCTACGAATAAAATTGAGTATTAAGTTACAAGAGCTGTAACTAATGGAGTTGTTTGAATATAGATGTTATTAGTAGAACTAGAAATAGTTTCTAGCACTACTAATCCTATGGACCTTTGTTGTGAAATAATGGTTATTGCACAAGCTAAGGTGCCAAGGACTCATCTATGATCTAAACACACACTCAAACATTTCCATCTCTACGAGAAATCGTTAATATGGGAGATGTCAAAAATTGCAAAATACCTTATGATGATAACAAGGATAATCTTCCCACATAAGATTCTCCACATGCTGTTATGATGGTTATAATCTAAGCTCAATGGTATTGGATACGTGTTGATTGGGCCTAGTGCAAGTGGGAGATTGTTGCAGATTATGCCCTAGGCCTTTGAGAAAGGCCTCGTGTTACATCATGTTCTTATTTGTTATAGAGATAACAACCCTGAATTATTATATGTTTTACATGTTTATTATAATAATCCCCGTCCCTAGTACTTATGAAGAACTAGTATAAGTTTAATTGATGATCATGTGTATATGATACAAATTAAACTTATGGGTACTTGTTGGTGAAGAAGTACTGGACATGACCCACCTATGAGATTTATGTCATGGTCAAATGTCATAATTAAAATCTCATTTAGTTATATCATTGGAATCTTTAGACCTGAGATTATCATCGTCTTCCACATGATGAACATTGTGTTTGACGTATTTAAATGCTACCCTTAACCTGGTAGTTATAAAGGCTACGATTGGCACAATCGGATTCTTGTAGGGAAGAATGATAAGTCAAGATGGAATGTTGTCCCTCTTTGTCTCAAAGAGAGATATCAATCTTGGCCACTCGAGAGTGAGATTGATGATAGTGCATGGCCATGCCCAAATGAATTGATGTGTTCAATGTCATTTTCTCATAATCAATCTACTCGGAATCGAGAAAGCATTGGGCACTTAAGTTGACTTAGACCGTGGCTTATGCTCAATATGAAATCGCGTGACAAAAGGATTGTGATATGTTCTATGAGGATAAACGAACTTCGTTAAGTTATATTAATTGGGTAGTCATGATGGCTTGCTAGAGTCCGCTCATGACTTATGGGTTTGACCTTTATTTGACTCATTGCCAACTTAATATAATCCTATGGTGTCACACACAAAAGAACGAATCAAAGAAAAGGCTAAAATTGGAATTGCATAAAAATCGGATTCAGGAAAAACTGGAAACTGGTTCCAGAATAGGAGATCCGGCCGGACCCCCTATGTGTCCGGTCGGACCATAGGGTGATCCGGTCGGACCTATCATGTGACCTGGCCAGACCCTTGGCTCCGCGGTGCATATTTTTCTCTCCGATTTTTGATGGGTTTTTTTTCCTAAAGGGTTTAGGTTAAATAAGTATAAAAACCTCTCTCTTTGCCCTAGTCCAAATGGTATTGAATGGAAGTAACCTACGGATTCAAAGTTTCAGGATTTATCCCTATGAACAAAGTACAAATTGTTTGCAGAGAAGGAAACTAATTTTGGACTGATTCATCGTAAGGGCCAATGGCAGGCTTACACCTGTTTCTGGACACACGGATAAAATATCCAATCTGAATTGTTTACAGAGGATTTAGATTTCGTCCCCATTATGTTACCTCATAATTAAATCACAAGATTTTGCTTCTGTTAATTAATTTGATTAGTTAACATACATTATGCAAAGAATATATTATGTTTGACATAATTAAATATATGATGCATGTCTCTATGTTAAATAAACCTTCATAAAATTTTAAGTCTTGTGCCAACCCATGATTAAAACACTTGTAAGTACACGTGTAGTTTTATGCAGGCTCTAACCCTCGCGAGGCACATTAATTCTATGTTTCTATGAGCAAGATGAGTGAAAGAGTGGTTCCTATGCGTTTAAAGAGGTTTGACTTAATTAGTCTATCAAAAGAGTTTTGGGCCTAAGGCACAGATGAGATTAAAACATGTTTGACATAAGATGTCTAAATAAATCTCATAAAGGATCTAAGAGTCACATATGATGTGATTGATAAGGAGTTATCTACCTAAATAACTTGGTTTTATGCATCTTGCCCTCGCGGACGTAAGATCAAGTGAAATATGGATCTTAGCCCACTTAAATTATATTATACAATTATTGTATTTGAAGGTGTATAATTTAGTGGGAGTATTTATGAAATACATTAAATATCTCTAAATGATAATGGTATGAAATATAGGTGTATATTTATTTGCATATTTGTAGAATGTCTTATACTATGATCATGATTAATTACTACGATTGACCCCGATTAAAGAGAATGAGATTAACTTCCTTGACCCAGTCATGAGCTAAAGAATTGTTCTAAAGCAAAAACGGTAGTTTTGAATTTTTAATAAATCTTGTTCCTAAGAAACCTAATGCCTTAAGGACGGACATAGACATAAATTAGAATCATGTGGATGATTCTATAAATGTCAAATTGTCTTACAACTTGCTACCATATGTTTGGAACTTGAGAAGTATCTAAAACACATGGATGCTTATGTGATAAGCAATTACGTAGGAAGCGTTCCTACAAGCAAGAAAGGCAAGAAAAGTTTGAGACTGAAAAGAGCCTAATATTCATATGATGACTGAAAGGTATATTAATTAGTTCTCATGTTTTGAACATGGAGAGACATATTAATTACCTTAGATGGCTTGGTTATCAAGTTAGTTTGGAACTAACAAACGGATTTGATATTAATTCATGAGCGACATTTGATGTTTAAAATGCTAAGTCTTAATATCAAATGGAAACCTTCTCAAACGCTAAAGGTTAATAAAGAAAAATGATTTAAGATAAAGGCAAGACAAGAGTTGTCAAGACTAAAGGAAATATTTGTGGCTAAAGCAAAAATCCTGAGGATGTAATTGCTACCATGGCAATATGATTGAGCATAGGAGAAATTATAAATTGAATTAAAAGATCAAAAGGAAGGATAGTAGGACTACCACTTCAAGTATTTATGTTAAAGTTCTACTTCTATGTTCTTAGGTATCGGATACCGGATATGGATCCCACATTTATATAAATGTGTAAGACTTGAGAAATAGAAAGATTACTTAAAAGGGTAGAGATTAACCTATGTGTTGATAATGATGCAAAGGTTGCAACATTAATCATAGGAACTTGCGAAATGTCTTTACCTAATGGGTTCATAATTGTTTTGAGAGTTTTTTTTGCAAAAGTGACATGCGTACTTTGTGAAATATATCAATTTGACTCGCGTACTTAATAAATATCAAATGTGACATGCGTACTTATGATTGGCAAGATTTTTAGACTAGTTTTTAACCCCCATTAAAATTTTAATTGGACGTGTACTGACTTGAATAGCCACTCCACAACTAATCCCATTCTCCACTTTATCTGTGAACACTTTCAAAACCCTAACCCTCCCAACCAGCTTCATTCTCGTCTCAATCTCCATAGTAGGCCCGACTCCTAACACCGATGTCGACCCTATCCCTGGGACGGCGCCATTAGCACCAACCTGAATAACATCAGCTGGCCTCGCGGGCAACGAAAATGACTGGACGGAGAATTTGGCAGACATGTGTTGTGTGTGGTCGCCGTCGATCCTTCTAGATGGAATGAAGACGAATCCAACGCGGCTACCGGAGTAAGCGAGATGGAGGGAACTGTCGTAGTGAGTGAAGGCGTCGCGGTTGGGGTTAGTAATGGAGACGAACTGGAAGAAGGTGAAGTTGACGGTTCCGTTGGTGACGGAGAAGGCCGGGAATTGGACGGCGTCGAAGGTGATTTGGGGAGATTTTGGCTTGAAGACCAAGAAGTAGACGATAATGAAGGCGGCGGCGATGAGGAGGAGGAAGACGGCAACATCTATGCATGACGCTAAGTTCGTACGGCCGCGTTCAGATCTCTGAGGCTCGTACATGGCGGCCTAGTGTTCGTCTGTAGGAGAGAGAAGTTTTGATTGTAATATATGTTAAGTTACATGGACCGTCCAGTTAAAATTTTAACGAGGGTTAAAAATTAGTCTAAAAATATTTTCAATCATAAGTACGCATGTCACATTTGATGTTTATTAAGTACGTGAGTCAAATTGATATATTGCACAAAGTACGCATGTCATTTTTGCAAAAAACTCATTGTTTTGAACAATGTTGTGATGTTCCTATTTTAACTAGAAATATTATTTTCTTCATTAAAAGATTACAATTATTTTTTATTTTGAATAAGAAAGTGTTCCATTAAATATGATTTGCTTTATTGTATTGTTAATCATATAATGAGACTTTATATCCTTATCTTGGAAGAACAAAATAATGAGTATAACATAAATAATGGAAATTTGAATCTAAGGATGTAAGCGTTACATCTTAAAGCATTGATGTCTATATCAATAATAAGAAACACATATATAAAATTCCATGAGACGGACTTTTAAATTCACATGATTTCGAATCATGTGATATATGTGAATCTTGGATATTGATCAAGATGCCTTTTACTAATAGTAGTGAAATGAAGCACTCTTTTGGATTAATAAATATTGATGTATGTAGTTCATTAAAGTAACAATGCTTGGAAAATGATTTCAGTATCTCATGGCAAAAGTATTTTTGTACTCTGATCTGATGAAAGTAATAAATATTTGAACCATGGACTTTATGAGAATTCTGCAGAAAGTCTGCAGAATAAGAAGAACATAATCTGCAAACAACAACCGAACGGCTGCAAACTAGGCGTACGCCTAGGGATGAGCCGTACGCCTCTTGTTAACAGAAGTTTACAGATTGTCTGCAAACTACAGTTTTTCGCCTCATGATAAGTCAAATTGATCTTCAATTAACCTTTTGGATTTAATGCTGAAAAAAGCTGCGCTTACACTAGTTTGAGTTTCATCTAAGGAGATTCGACTGATACCATATTAGATATAGAATGAAAGAAAACCGGGTTTGTCTTTCATAAAGATTTGAGATGTGACACTTTTGTGAAAAGTATTTTCTTGGACAAAATCACACCTAAATCTAGTCAATGTATTTTCATGGGATATTGTAGATACCCCGGGAGAGCCCACTACTTGGATAGAGCGGTGGAAGGATCCTAGGATGTCTTATTGGTTTTATTTGTTAGAGTCGCCACCTATGTTATTAAGGGAACATAAGAAAAACCTAAGAATAGCTTAATTAATGTTACGAAACCAAAGATTCGGGAGAGAAGGGGTTCGGGGGTTAGGTGACGGAGTGGGAAGTACTTAAACACCCACTCCGCCCCGCTTACACGGGTCTTGCTACAAAGGGTGTTCTAATGCATAAATGTCCTTCTAATAATATGAGAAATGTGCTAACAATTGCAAGGGAAATAAAAGGGAAATTCTTTGTAATGATTTAATGTCAAAGGTTACATGTCAAACAATTACATTAAGAAATGAATAGTAAATTAAAATGGAGTTTAGAATGTTGGAATATAACCTTGACCAAACTTTAATAGTGAAGTGGCATTTTTGGTTATTTTCCCTTTTTATGGGGATTGCATACAATGACTAGACAAGTAAAATAAGAGAAGAAGAATAAAGTACCTTTAGAAAAGAAGAACTTCAAACTTTAACTTGGAGATGGAGTTGTTGTAGAGAAATTGTTGTGCAACACTTTGTGTAGTGTTTTTGTAGAGAAATGTTGTTGAGAGAATTTGTGTAGGGTTTAGGTGTAGAGAAAGTTGAAGTCCAAGGTCCTAAAATTGAGGTCCCAGGTTGAAGTCCAAAGTCTAAGGTAAAATGAGAGGGTTTTTATAGGTGTAAAAGAGAGGAAAATATGGTCTTTCAACAAATAAGAAAATAAATATAAATAAAATAATGAAAAGAAAATCAAATCAAATAAAGATAGAATATTTGGTTTTAGGGAAAAGACTAAGAATATGGGATTGGGAGTTACAAACCTAGGGGGGATGAACTTGGAGGTAAAAATGAGTTTTTGTGATCAAGAAAAATGAGGTAAAAGACTACAATCCGTAACTGCCAAAATGGGAAGCGCGCGAGTCCCGTCTTAGGGACGAGACACGTGCGCGGCCCATTGGCAGTGCCGGAGGCACCCGCAGGTAAAAATGACAAAATGACAGAATGACCCTAAAAGTTAACTCTGTTATGCAGTTTAGTCCAAAACTAACAGAATCAGTTAGGAACTTAACTGAAGTAACAGAAATTAACGAAAATAAGTTAAATAAAAATACTATGTATGCAATCGGGGTGAGCGGTCCAAGGCGGGGTGTCTACGGAGCCCCTCAGCGACATGGATTACGAAGAAAAACGCGTCGACGAAAGAAAGACAACCGCCGAGGACATTGACAAAGAAAAAAGAAATAAAAAGAATACAAAGACTCGATAAAAGCGGTAATTTGAAATTACAAAGGATTGAAGTGCGCTCCTTTTGTGAGCAAAAATATACGGAGATATGAGATGACCCGCCGTGGCCAATGTTTAAAGTCTGGTTAGCAGACTAAGGCTGGAGCCGTTTAGCGGAACCGTTATGCCCATTTAAAGTCCTTTAAGCGGACTGAAGCTGAAACCCATTTAGCGAATCCCGTTTGTTAATTTAGAGTCTGGTTGGCAGACTGAGTTGAGCTGAATCTATTTGGCGAACCCGTTACTTGCTCTTTTAAGAGCCCGATGAGCGGACCTAGGCGGAGTTCAGTGGGTCGTACCCGTTATGCCCGTTTTATAGTCTGTTGAGCGGACTGGTTGAATTCGTTTAGTGAATCCGTTTGCCGATTTAAAGTTCGTTGACCGGATTGAAGCTGAAACCCGTTTAGCGAATCCCGTTTGCTGATTTAGAGTCTGGTTGGCAGACTGAGTTGAGCTGAATCTGTTTGGCGAACCCATTACTTGCTCTTTTAAAAGTCCGATGAGCGGACCTAGGCGGAGTTCAGTGTGTCGTACCCGTTATGCCCATTTTATAGTCCGTTGAGCGGACTGGCTGAATCCGTTTAGCGAATCCATTTGTCGGTTTAAAGTTCGTTGATCGGACTGGCATTGATGAGGGGGTGGTGATTTTAGTGGTTCACCATGGACCGAATTGCTGTTTGGAGCCGCATTTGCTGGTGTCTGCTGTTAGAAGCCGCACTTGCTTGTGTCTGCTGTTAGAAGACGAACTTTCTTGTGCCTGCTGTTTGAAGCCGCACTTGCTGTGGTACCTGTTATGTGTGTGTTTTGCAGATATACGTGCTTGTACGATAAAATGTGTGAAGTGTGAAATTGTGCTTGTGGTGTGATGTGATTTGAAAGCAGTTTTGCATGAGAGAGATTTTTTGCATGAATGGAGAAATTTCTTTTTTGTGTGATGTGATTTGAAGAAAGTGTGAATAATGTTCATACATTCACTTACCATGGCCGCCTGATTTGGGATGGATTTCTGATGTTGAGTCTTCGATGAAGAATGTCCATGCTTTGGATGAGTTGCTTTTGCTTTGATGGAGGCATGATCACTCTTGATGATGGGTTGGTCGTGCCATAGGCTGCCTACCTTGAAGGGAATCAGACCAGCGTAGTTCAAGGATGATGGAGAACACTGGGGAAGAAGCTAGGATCAAAGCAAAATAAAACACATACTTTTTACACAAGTAAGAAAAATAAAAATAAAAATAAAAATCTTTTTGTCATTTTTTTTAAAGGTTAGAAGGAAAAGAATATATACACTTGTGAGAGATCTTTTTTTATATATTTAGTTCGTGGGTGAACCATTTTAACCATTTGTGAATACCCCTTTCCGATGAAGCGACGCATGGGAAGTATCTTGTGATTATTTTTATTTACAAAAGGAATATTCATAACGACATTAAAATTATGAGAGTCGCCACGCCGTTTTAATTAAAGCCAAAACATTGAAAAAAGCATTTTTAGTGGGTTCGGGGGTCAAATTACAACAAGAGAAGAATATTGGACGTTATCACTCCTATTGCCCGAATGATCGGTCTTTCTATCATGATGAGTGTGTTAGTAGTGTGTTAGTGATTTAGACCAGATCCGAAGATTGCCTACGTTCCTCTCAATGTGAGAAGCTCAGGTCAGCGTAGTTCGCAGAGAATTAGAATAGGCAGAAGAATCGGGATCATGCATAATGAGGGGGAGATTACCTAAAGATTAGGGTTTAGAAGTAGTTCCTAGATCATCCTCGGGTTGATGAACCCTCGATCATCATCGGCTATGAAATAACATGCAAACATGAAGATCGCAATCCTAAATATAGCATAAATAAGGTTTTAATCTATGAACACGAAGAACATATATGCACATATGAATGAATATGCAAAGCATACGAAGAAACTATGAATAAACATGCACGAACATGAATATAAAAGATCTACATTAAAAATAATGCAAGAACACGAAGAAAAAGTTAGAAAACTTACCTATGTTGGCAAGAAATAAACCTTGGATCTTCTTGAGTGTTTGAATGTTAATTAGAGAGAAAATTGTGTTTAAGAACTCCAAAATTCGTACTTAGAGCTCTCAAAATCGGATCCCAAAACCAATGGAATGGAGTGGTTTATATAATAAACTGATGGGAGGATCTGATGGTCCAGATCATCCGGCGCAAGGTTGGCCGCCTGGCCATGGTTGAAGACGGTGACAAGAGTGGCCGCGTGGCCAAGATCAACGCGTAACAATGTTGGCCGCCTAGCCAAGTCTGCAGGCTGACTTGATTTTCAAGCTAGGGTTTCACTGTTGCTTTATGGTAACCCTAAGTTGCCTATTTTGATGGATTTTGTCATAAATGAGATATTTTGGGAATCCAGGACAAGTCTTTGCAAGGTTTCTAATTCCTATAAAGTCCTTGTATTTTTGGGAAAGTCCTAATAAACTCATTTTCAGGTCGGGTACTAACAGTAGCCCTTCGGCGACGCTTCTTGCAAGGCAATGTGGGGGTCGACGATAAAAGAAAGATCCGTCTGAAACATGAGTTTCGAAACAGATGAAAGGTAAGGGAACGGCTGAACCTTGGCAGACGACCTACGTATCCACGAGGGAATCAAGCCAAACGTAGTTCAAATCGAATGGGAAATTGGGAATGACTGTCCTCTGATGGGTAGCAACGTCTTCTGCTGGGGAAAATGCACCTGCTGGGGATGAGAGATAACCGCGTCGGTCGGGTGGCTGGACCTTTTCAGGTTTCCTACGTATCCTCCGAGGAATCAAGCCGGTCGTAGTTCAGAGATCTACTGGGGATAAAACGAGATGTCGGACTTCTACTGCGGATAATAAACCTAAGGGCACTATCCTGCATGAAGAACGAATTATTCGTAAGTAATGAAGTTATTTGGGAAAAATGAAGACTACGTTGTCTAAATAATCCCACGATGGAATGGTAAATGCAATGAGGATCGCCAGGGCTCCTGTCGATTGCGCTAAAGTAATCGATGTTGGATCTCTCGCGAACAGAAACGCCGAGGCTTCTGCCAACCACGATCGATCAAGGATACGTATGTTATAGAGGCGCCGAAGTCTCTACAACCACACGAATCTTAATAATAGATGTTGGATCTTTCGCAAACAGAAACGCCGAGGCTTCTGCCAATTACGATTGATCTAGGATGGTATGTCATAGAGGCGCCGAAGTCTCTACAATCATACGAATCCTAATAATAGATGCTGGATCTTTCGCAAATAGAAACGCCGAGGCTTCTGCCAATTACGATTGATCTAGGATGGTATGTCATAGAGGCGCCGAAGTCTCTACAATCATACGAATCCTAAGCAAATATTTGGTGAAGAATGGAAATTTTAAGGGGCTTTCCGTACCCAAAGGTAACGAATATCAGTCAAAGTAGTGTTAAAGGCATTTAAAATGAATTAATAGGGAAAAGATCAGGGGCAAAAGTGGAATTTTATCTGAAGGGGCAAGGTTGACCGCGTGGCCAAACACACGAATTTGCAATAGTGGCCGCGTGGCCAAGACCGTTGAGTGGTCAGATCTCCTTCACGCGGATTGCTGATCTGACGGCTGGGGTTGCAATGGCGAAAGTGGCCGCGTGGCCAAGGTAGCCGGCGGGCTGACTCTTGGTCACATCACCAGAAACCCTCCCTCTTCTTCTTCTTTTCTTCTTTCTTCTTCTTCCTTCCTCCATTGACGAGTTAGAGTGAGAAAATTGAGTTTTTAGAGAGAGAAAGCTCAGATTTTGATAATTTTGAAGCCTTCATTTCACATATCTCTTGAAGCTATGGCAGATTGGATCAATGAGGCGTTATTTAGAGATTTCCCGGGCCAAGGTGGGTATATGATTCCACAACAAGAGCCACAAGGAGAGGGGCACGGTAATGCTCAGGGCGGAGGAAATGTAGGGGCTGACCCAGGAGCGGGCTTTGAAGCGGCGCCCTTGATTCCACGGGGCGGTTTGAGACCACGAGCCGCGACTCGGAATTATCGCGATAATCTGCTGCGGTCCACGTTCGACCAAGATTACGATTTTTACATCGACTCTGAGCATCATTAGTCGATGGGGCTTCCGGAGACGCGAGAGGTAAATTTAGAATTTTCATTCCTCTCGCACATTTGTATGTTTTATGCACATAATATGAAATGCTAGAATAATGGAATGCTAGAATTTAAATTGCTGGAATTGTAAATTGCTAGAATGGTAACATACCTGTGCTGTGTTTACCTGCAGAGGATCAAGGCTCGTGGGTCCACAGTGACTGTGGGCAAACTGTGGGCGTCCCTGCCGGAGGGACCGGGCGGTTTGCGTGCTCGGATCGAGGCCATGGGCTTTGGCCCATTCTTTGACAGTGTCCGCATGGTCGGGGCTACCCTGAAGGTGGCAGCGGTGATAGAGGTGTATCGGGAGTTCTGGTGGGATACCACCCATACCTTCCATTTCAGTTGGGGAGAGATTACCATCACGCCGACGGATTTAGCGGCCATCACAGGGTTGAGGTTTACTGGTACCCCTTTGCTTTTTGATGAGAGCTTGGCGGAGCAGCGGGATTATAGACAGGCTCTGCTGGGAGTCGACACCGACCTGGGAAGAGGTGTCAAGGGTTATGGAGTGGAGGCCGGGAAGGTGAATCGCTTGGTGGAGGTGGCTATTGAGGCCTTTAGTAGGGGGGAATATGATTTGGATTGCTTGGTCCGGCTGTTCTTATGGTACAGCTTTTCAGAGATTTTGTTTCCCAGTGTGGCTACTGTCTGCCGGTACTCACTGCTAGGGGCTTTTGTGGACTTGGACCTAGTCGGTGGGATTTCTTGGGGCGGAGCCGGTTTGGCTGAGATTTACAGGGCTTTGGACCATTGCTCGAGGGCTAGCTCGTCGGCCTTTGACGGGTTCCAGCTCGCCTTTGAGGTACGCTCTTGACTACCCTTATTTTCACTTGTTGAGATTTCTGTTCTATCTTTTGGTCTGAAATGTCTCTCTCATTATATGCACAGGCTTGGGTGTACGAGGTCTTCGGTGTCGCCCCTTTTCAGTTGGTGATGAGTGTTAACAAGGTTGTTCCCATCATGTCGTACTGGTGCAAGGGCAACAGGGCTCCTTCCCGCAGAAATCGGGACAGGAAGACAGTAGATGCTGCTGATCTGAGGAGGGTGTTCGCGATGTCTGAGCCCATCGGGGTTAGATTTTACCCATGGAGTCCGACCAACGAGGCTTCGGTGGGTCCCTATGTAGTGGAGTTGACCGCTTCTAGGGTTCTGCTTGTGGGTCTCACCGGGGAGGCCATGTATCTTGGGGAGAGGGTGGTTCGTCAGCACAGGGCTGGTGCGTTACCGTGGGCTCCTTATGACCCTCCTCGGGATATGCTTCGTCCCGCGAGGTTGGCGACTTTCTTGGCTCCCACTCCGGCAGAGCATTACAGAGGGAGTGACGACTATGCCGGTTACGTGCGGACACGGCTGATCAGCCCTCAGGTTCGGGCTAGGATGCTATCGGGAGAGGGATCGAGCTCGGCCCGGTATGTTGGTCGGAGTCGGCCTTTGGTTGACATGCCCCTTCGCTTGAGTAGCGTGAGAGTGATGAGGGGTGGCCGGTAGGTGGAGCTTAGCTTGGAGCCGACTGATGCAGATCTTGTTGAGGAGACATTCATTCCTCCGCCCGACGCTGGGGTACGGCTTTGTGCTTTATATCAGTCATGTTCGCACACACTTATTTCTTTCTGCATTGTAATCATTTCCTTGGTTTCACTTTCAGGTGACTCGGGAGGCCTATATCCGTTCAGCTCGGCGGGAAAACGTGTTGATGCGCTTACTGAGGGAGGCGTACCATTCATGTACTTGTCAGAGGGACGACGTTGCGTTACCCCAGCGTCGGGAACGGTCTCCGAATGGTGCGGGCTCTTCTCATATTGGTGGTCGAGCGGTCCGGGGATGGAGTTCGGGTGCCGGTAGCTCTCGGGCTTTAGCGCGGCGTAGAGACACCACGGAGGAGGATTCTGATTAGGCGGGGGCCCATCTTTTATTTCCTACACTGTCAGCTAGTAGAGAGCAGAAGAATATGTATGTATAGAACAGATGTACAAAATGCACGTATGTATATTATGTTCTAAAATACAATTTTATTGTGGGAGCCTACTTGTGCAAACTAGTTATTTTACAATTGTTCTTAATTTTATACAATGCATGAGCCATGGAAGGGGGCAGGTACGTAGTTGCATGGATCCGCCACGGAGTGGGAAGAAATAAACCAGATTTCTGCATGGAGCGATGTTGGCCACATGGCCATGGTGAGGCCCAGAGCAATGTTGGCCGCATAGCCATGGCAAGGCACAGAGCAAAGTTGGCCGCATGGCCATGGCAAGGCATAGAGCAATGTTGGCCGCGTGGCCATATCTTCCAATGTCACAAGTGGCCGCGTGGCCAAGTCTGTAGTCGGCTCTGCTTTTCCTTTTCCTGGCAAGAGTGGGAGTCCGTGCCCTATTTAATGAACCCATTGCAGCCACAAAACGTACCAGCAACTTTTTGAGCAGTTTTTTGAGTTCCTTTTTAGCCAATTTTCTTGCTCTTTGCCATGGATCAAGAGGCTAGAATCACAAGTCTTGAGAAGAAAGTCTTTATAACCTCTTTGGAGAAGTGGGTTGCCAAACTTCCTAGTTCTAGTCGTAGGAAGCTTGATGAACGGTATGGGATAAAGTGTCTTTGGTCACTTTTGCACATGAACTCCAATACCAACCTCTTGCAAGCCTGTGGGAGATTTTGGAATGATACCCTCCATGTCTTCAACTTTTCATTCAACGAGATAACACCCACTTATGAAGACATCGCAGCATTATGTGGCTACGAAGGGAAGGGTAAAGTTGCCTTGCCTTTTGACTTCGTTTGCTTGAGGGACAAGTTGGTGACCTTTGGCGTACCCGCGGATGACTTTGATAGGTATGCTAGGGGCGGTTATGTCGACCTTTCTTGGTTGCCACAACACTTCATGCATGCAGACGTGACCTCTAACCGCTCCTTGGACCATCTTGCACTGTGCTTTTTCAGCTCTATCCTTTTCCCTTCTGAGGTGGGATTTTCCAGTGAAGGATGTTTGGGTATGGTGAACTTGGCTCGTTTGGGTTATGACATTGTACCGGCCATTCTTGGGGAGATGCTCTGTGGGATTCCCCATATCGCGGCTTATGGTGGGATGCCTTGTGGTAGTGATAGGCTTTTGACCATGTGGTTGCAAGAGCGGCTTCGAGTGAATAAACCGGCGGCTTCTCTGAAGGTGGCCCCATGGATGCACCGCATTAGAGGCATGGTGGAGCGGTTTGAGGGCATGACTCTCAAAGGTTGGGAAAAGTATTTGGCGAAAATGGTGACTGACGACATTCAGTGGGTGGTGCCCCGTTGGCACATTCACTCTGTGAGGGAGAAACAAGTGGGACTTCACATGATCAAAGTTCCAACCCTTTCTGGGACTACCTTTTACTATCCCTCTAGAGTGCTTCGTCAGTATGGTTTGGTGCAGACCATCCCGGAGGGTTGGGACGAGGAGAGAGATGATTTTCCCTTTGGGGTACTTCAGTTGGATGATAGTGCCTCAGTCCTTCTTTCTCAGATGTGGGGTGAGGCCGGCTTTAGTCGTAGGACCTTCCTCACACGCTCTAGCAACACCTTCCTGCCACGTGAGTATTTGGATTGGTGTATGGGGAGACTTGGGCATGCGGAGCAGACTCTAGAGACCCTAAGGGGCACTATCTTGGGATCCTGTGCTCCAAGTTCTTCATTGAAAATTAAGGAGGCTGAGGCTTATGAGAGGAGGATGAGTAAGCGCGTGGCTAACGGAGGCGGAGAAGAAGTGGGGGTGTCAAAGAAGAGGAAGGGCGAAGAGGCTCCTAATGGAAAGGCTAAAGGTGTTAGCAAGTTTGAAAGAAGATTTTGTGAGAGTCCTAGCAAGAAGAAAGTTCACCGTGGGCAAAGCAAGAAGAAAGAGACCGAGGGCACAAATGGCACTAAGGAGTAATCCTGAGCGTCTCTCCATAGTCGTGCAGACACATTATTTTAATTTAGTTTGCTTTTGTTTGAGTTTCAATTTCAGAATAGGTTATTTATTCAAAAAGTATGTCAAGCTTAGACTCATCAAATAAGTGTTAACATGCAATGACTACGGGAATAAAAGTTTTTGCTTTCAGAAAATACAACTTCTATCTTTATTGCTTAACAAGATTTGGATGTTTATTTGTTTTTTAGACCGCACCTTTTGAAAGGCTACCTACGTTCCCCTTTTACAAATAGGACTAAGGGGCTCAGGTCACCGTAGTTCACTCCAGTCAGACTAGAATGATTTTAAAGAAAGGGAAGATAGAAGGGGGATGCTCTAACTTTTGCCTAGACCGCCCTCGCGGGTTTTCGATCTAGCGAGCTTTGTACGCACCCTTATTTTGCATAGACCGCCCTTTGCGGGTTTTCAGTCTATCGGGCTTCTTTTTGCGTAGTAAACATTTTTTATTTTTATTTTTTTATTTTATTTTATTTTTTTTTTTTTAAGAGGGGGAGTCTAGTCATAGTAGCGTCTGAGCTTGCTGAGGTTGACTGGTTCCTTGAACGGGTTGCCATCCAAATCTGCCATTCTGACCGCTCATCCGGAGAATATCTTCTGTACCACAAACGGCCCTACCCAAGTGGGGGCCCATTTCCCGAGGGGGTTGAATTTGTTGGGTAAGCGTGCTTTGAGCACCAGGTCTCCTTCCTTTATGTCAACAGGCTTGACCTTTTTATTGAAGGCTTTTGTCGTTCTCCTTTGATAGGCCCGGATGTGTTCCATGGCCTTCAATCTGCGTTCGTCGAGTGTTGCCAATTGATCATAGCGACTACGAAGCCATTCTACCTCATTCACTTGGTTCTCGAGCAAGACCCTCAAAGATGGCACTTCCAACTCAATAGGGAGCACTGCCTCCATGCCGTATGTCAAAGCGTAAGGGGTCTCTCCAGTAGCGGTGCGGACTGACGTTCTGTATCCCCAAAGTGCTAATGGTAACTTCTCGGGCCAATCCCGTCCTTGCGAAGCCATCTTGCGAATTATCTGCTCTATCGTCTTGTTGGCCGCCTCAACCGCTCCGTTAGTCTGTGGGTAGTATGGGGAAGATTTCTTTCGTTCGATCTTGAATTCTACAAGCAAGCGAGCACACTCGGCTTTGAAATGACTGCCATTATCTGATATAATGAGGTTAGGAACCCCATACCGACACATGATGTTCTCTTTGATAAACTGTGCTACCTTCTTGGAATTCAGCACCTTATAAGACTGAGCTTCGACCCACTTTGTGAAGTAGTCGACCGCGACGAGGACGAATTCATGACCATTACTACCGGCCGGCGAGATCTTCCCAATAATGTCTATACCCCACGTGGCGAATGGCCAAGGCGTGGTGGAACTATACAATTCGTGTGGGGGGATGTGGTTGAGGTTGGAGCATACTTGGCACTTGTGACACCGTCGAACCCATTGAATACAGTCTGTCTCCATGGTAATCCAATAATAACCCAGCCGAGTGATCTTTTGTCTAAGCATCCTCGCATTCATGTGGGGTCCGCACAGCCCGTTGTGTACTTCTTTCATTATTGCTCCAGCTTTCTTGTTGTCGACACATAAGAGCAACAGACCGTCGTAATGCCTCTTGTACAAAGTATCGTCTAACAGCCCAAACTGCCCCGCCAATCTTTTGAGTTCTTGCAGACTCTTGGCCTTCACATCTCCGTCAAAGGACGTCTCTCCGTGCTTAAGGAACTTGTAGATTTGGACGTACCATTGACCTCCCTTTACCTCTGCATTGATCTGGATCTCACAGCAATAGGCGGGGTTCTCCCTTCGTCCAACCCTGAATGGTTTCACGGACCTTCCTTCTGGAATTTCAACTAAGGAGGCCAATGTAGCTAGAGCATCCGCGAACCTATTTCTGTCTCGTGGCAGGAAATGGAAGCTAACTTCTTTGAACTGTGCTATCAACTCATCCATGTAACCTTGGTACCGCTGCAGGCAAGGATCAATAGTTTTCCATTTCTTCGCCGTTTGGTTAATAATCAAAGCAGAGTCTCCATACACTTCTAACTCTTTTACGTTGCGCTCTAGGGCGGCCTCCAATCCGGCTATACACGCCTCATACTCGGCGGCGTTGTTGGTTGCTGAAAAGTTTAGCTTGATGGCTATGGGAGTGTGCTCATCTTTGGGATCAATAAGTAGGAGTCCGACTCCATTCCCTCGTTTGTTTGCAGCTCCGTCAAAGAATAATTGCCACCTTTCTGCTACCTCAATTGCGAAAATGTCATCATCCGGGAACTCGGGGTCGGGTCCTCTCGTCTCATTGCTCGGAGCGTCTGCGAGCTGATCGGCCATTGCCCTCCTCTTGATTGCCTTCCTCGGTACATAAGTAATGTCGAACTCTCCCAAGAATACTGACTATTTAGCGAGTCTCATAGAAAGGGATGGTTTATCGAACAGGTACTTGATAGGATCCATTTTCGAGACTAGTAAGATTGGATGGGACACCATGTAGTGCTTGAGCTTCGTCACCACCCATACTAGGCCTACGCAGGTCTTTTCGAGCGCGGAGTAATTGAACTCGCTACCTTGTAACTTTCGACTGACAAAGTACACTGCATTCTCAATCCGGGAATCTTTGGCTTCTTGTGCTAACATGGCTCCGACGGCGGTATCTGTCACAGTTAAGTATAGTAGCAACGGCTTCTCCTTATGCGGCGGGCACAGGATTGGGGTATTCACCAAATATTGTTTGATCCTTTTGAAGGCTATTTGGCAGTCATGATCCCACTCCACACTGGCTGTTTTCCTCATTAACTTGAAAATTGGTTCGCAGATGGTGGTCAGCTGATTGATAAACCGGCTGATGTATTGCAGGCGTCCCATGAATCCTTTTATCTCCGTCTCGGTACGGGGTGGCTTCATCTCCAGGATGGCTTGAATCTTCCTTGGGTTGGCTTCGATCCCATTCTCGGTGACCATGTAACCCAATACTTTCCCTCTACGAACTCCAAAGGTGCATTTTCCCGGGTTCAAACGCATGGCGTGCTCTCTCAACCTGTTGAAGAATTTTCTGAGATCTATCAAGTGTTGACCATCAGCCCCTTTTGAATGTATAATCATGTCATCCACGTACACCTCAATCTCCTTGTGGATCATATCGTGGAATAAAGTCGTAACTGCCCGTTGGTAGGTAGCCCCAGTGTTCCTCAGCCCAAATGGCATGACAGTATAGCAAAAAGTCCCCCATGGGGTGGTGAAAGCTATTTTTTCTTGGTCCTCCTCGGCCATCTTGATTTGGTTATAGCCGGCAAACCCATCAACAAACGACTTGACCTCATAATGGGCGGTCGCATCCACCAACATGTCGATATTTGGCAAGGGGAAGTCATCCTTTGGCGTAGCTTTGTTGAGATCCCGAAAATCCACACATACTCTGACTTTACCGTTGGATTTCTTGACAGTCACCAGATTTGATAACCACGTTGGATACTCGATCACCCTGATAAAACCCACACGGAGTAGCTTCTCGATCTCTTCCTTCACTTGCAAAGACCATTCCGGCTTAATGCGGCGCAGCTTCTGCTTGACTGGCTTAGCGTCTGGTGCTGTCGGGATTCTGTGCTCTACGATCTAGTTGTCGAGCCCCGGCATGTCCTTATAAGACCATGCAAACACATCCACATATTCTCTGAGTAGCTCAACCAGTGCTTCCCTTTCGGCTCCGCTGAAGAAGCTTCCGATCTGCGTTTCCTTAGGCTCGGCTTCGGTTCCCAAATTCACGCATGTTAACACCTCATCGGTAGCTTGGGCTCGAGATTCTTTTTGATTAATAACCTGTTCTGAGATCTCTTTAATGTATTCATCATTTAATGTGTCTGTGTCTGCCTCTTCTAATGAATCATTATTAACTAAGTGTATATCATTAGTTTGATTATTAGCCAATTTATCAGTTAAAAGAGTGACTATGGAGGGATACTCAGAAAGGTCGAGGGTTTCATTCATGGCAAAAGGGAAAATAGCGTTTGCAACAAGATCATAGTCTTCAGACGTAAGGTCGTCAGACTTAGAGGAAGACTCAAATTCAAAATGTAAAACACTAGACTCTGGGGACGGGGATTTTGGGTGAGTGACAGGAGATGCTGCGGGAGTGGCGACAGGAGAAGGAGTAAGCCCCAGTGTTTCCATCATAAATTCCGGAGTAGCTATAGGTCCCCCAATGATGCACCAATTCTTGAGCTTGTCCCCCATGGGTACCACCAATGTCCTTGGGTCCACCTTATCCTCAGGTTCATCTCTAATGACGGCAACCATGTCTTCGTGCAGCCCCAGATTACCCATATGTTGAAGCAGATATTGGCCGTCCCACGTCTCAGTCAAACTTGGAGTTTCTGCGGCTTCTATTGCTGGCTTGTCAAGGGTTGCGGCTTCAAGTTGATCTGCCAAGTCATCTGCAACCTTGGTGGAGTACTCGTGCTTGATGGTTCTAACTCTGCCCGTGGCTTTGTCATATTCCATGTAAGTCAGCTTCATGTTGGACCGATCGAATTCCACATCTCTGAAAATCTCGAACCCTTTCTGCAATTTCCTGGTGTGGTCAATCCATGGCTCGGCGAACTCAAAACACGAAAACTCCTCGCCTTCCCTAACAAAGTAGCTATTTAGGGACAGGCGGTATGGCCGCATTTCAGGCTTTTTGTAGAGAAGCTTCATCTTTTTAAGCAATTCTATCCTCTGTTGCTCCATCTTGTCTTCAAGAGTAAGGGTGTATCCAAGACCGAACAACCCTCGATGATTAATCTCTTCAACCAATTCTGTGGGGCCTTGCAAGTTCTTACCTAGCCCCAGCCCCGGTATAAAACCCATGTTATGCAGTATCTTGACAACAGGTGCCACTTTGTCCGTTGTTTTGGTGAGGTCGATCGTGCAGATCTGTGCTTGAGAGACTATTTCGAAGCCATTGAAGAGCCGGCTCTCTTCCCCATACTGAATCTGCAAGACAGGAACGCCCTTGGTGTCCGTCCCTTGGGCAGTTACGAGATCACTGTAGATGATGGTCACTTCATTACCGGATTGAAACTTCACACACTGGTGCAGGGAAGATGGGACCGCGCCCGACTGATGTAACCATGGCCGGCCGAGGATGAGTGAGAAGGTTGCGGGGATGTCGATGACGTGGAAATCGGTTGGCAGGATCTTTGTTCCGATGGTAATGGGCAAGGTGACTTCGCCTATCACGGCGCGACATGTGGAGTCATAAGCTTTGATGGTTTGCTTGGATGGGCGTAAATCAACACCATGAACGCCAACCACATCCATCATCCTTGAAGGCAGGATATTAATAGCAGAACCATTGTCAATGAATACACGGGGAATCTTCTTGCCATTTACTTCGACAGTGATGTACAAAGGCTCATTATGATCAACTCCGAACACTGGCTTGTCTAGCTCCGAGAAAGTGATGATGTTTCCATAGTGGATATTACCAATCATGTGGGTGACGTCCTCCGGGGTAATAGTGGATGGTACCATGGTGGCGGCGAGGTTTTGCTCGAGCATGAGGCGATGGGCTAGGGAGGAGGTGAGTAGGGACCATAGTGAAATGTGGGCTTGGGTTTGTTTGAGTTGAGTGAGGATAGGGTCTTCTTTGTCTAGGTCGGCTTGCTCGGGTTCCTTCCCAAAGACTTTCTTTGCACCCTTCGGGTCGGATTGGTACACTTGACCGGATCTTGTAAGGAGACAAACTTCCGCACGTAGCTCCTCCAAAGACAATGGCGAGTCATGACAAGGGGGCGAAACTTCGGTCTTTTCGGCCTCCTCGAAGATTTCGGCCCAAGAAAGAGGTTGAGAGGGCTTGGGACTCTCCTCCTCTAGAGATTCGACTTCACTCACTAGTTCTTCTAAAGACAACAAGTAGCAAGAAGATTCTTTATTATTAGTCATTGAAATACAACCCATCTCATCACAGTCCGCCACAACAGGCTCGGCCGGATCAGTGATCTCACTAAGTTCTACCATGAGTACATTGCTAGCTACATAATCTCTAGGGTCTTCGATGACTCCCTTGTGGATGAGCTCTTGCACGGCCTTCTTGAGTTCAAAGCATTCTTCGGTAGTGTGACCGGTGCACTTGTGGTAGTGGCAAAACTTTGACAAATCGCAACCAAGGCGGGGAAGGTGTCCTTCTAATGGTTCGAGCATTTCTAACGTCACCAATGCCATGAAGACATCCACCATCGTGAGCCCTATCTTGTCAAAGGCATCCATGAGCTCTAGGATACTAATCTCGCATGTTTGCACCATATTCACCCCACCCCCATTGTTGGGAAGAGGGTTATTCACCACATTAGGACCCTTCGGCTTCTCAATCTTCTTGTCATTGATCAACCCTTGTACTACGCGCTTCAATTGAATACAACCATCCGTTGTGTGCCCGATGTGCTTATGATACTTGCAGAACTTGGAGGCGTCCAAATCACTTCTTGGGTAGGCAGGTTGGTAATTCTCTAAAGGCTTGATAAGACCCCTCTTGACTAACACGTCAAAGACTTTCCCCATAGGCATACCAAAATCATCAAAGTGCTCCCTATCCCTTTGCGGCGGAGCCCCATTCCTTGTTACGGCTTGGACATCTAACGGGACTTCTTTCTGGACCATATTCACTTGGCCGACGGCCTCCTTTCCACCCCTAGGAGGCGCAGGCGCAGTAGGCGCCTTGTAGCGGAAGGAATTGTTGTTGTTGGTCTTTGGACTTTCCTTTGGCGGCACAATCCCAGTGAACCCTGCTTCGTACCTTACTCCGGCGTCAACCATTTCCCGCAAATCAGGGAAGTAACCATTACCTATAGCTGCTTTCATCTCCGGTAGCAAGCATTTGTAGAAAATCTGTTTCTGTTCCTTCGCCTTTGGTGGGTATTGGACCTCACACAACCGATGGTTCCACCTCAAGATCCGTTCGATTCACATGCCAATCCAAGTTAGCTTGATACTTTTCACAGAAAATGGCACTGATTTGATCCCACGTTTGCCTCTCGCTTGGTTCTAGCCCCAAGAACCAACGCAGAGCTATACCATCCAAAGTTCTATGAAATACGCGAGCCATTTGTTCGTTGGTGCAGTCACGAGCCCTCATGGCCAACACATAGCTATCCAAATGAGTCTTAGGACACGAGTCACCATGAAACATTGCCACCTTAGGCATCTTGAAATCCTTGGGGAGAGCCCCTACTTGGCTAGGGTTGATTGTCTTGGTAGTCGGTGCACCTTGCTTATCTACGGTCTCAATCAACTTTCGCATTTGCTCTTGCATAGCCATAACCACAGGGTGATTGGAGATGTCGGGGATAGTTTCTGACAGAATGACGGGAGGAGTAGTGGAAGCAGTAGCAGCGGCCATCCCAATACTCAAAGGCAACGAGGGTGCGGGTAGTTTGCTAGCGGAGAGGTAGCCGCCAAGCAGTTCAGGGGAAGGTTCATAGACAGCCTTGTTCTTGCTCATGGTAGTGAAACCTTGTTGGGTGTAGAGAGAAGGAGGTGGAACATTGCGGTAGCTTGGGAATGGGAAGGTAGTAGCATTGGTGTTGGGGGGACAGTTAGTATTGACCTCTTCATCCTCGACATAAATGAAATTCTCTCCATCGGGCACCAGTTTAGTCCCCTTTTGTTGAATGTGACCCTTCAACTATTGGTTCTGATCTTCCAACATCTTGTTGCTTTCCTCGAGATTCCTGATCTTGACTTCGAGACCGGCTAGGAAGTTCTGGAGGCTTGGGGGAATACCATTGAGAGTAGCCTCGGTGTTGAGCTCGGCGGTACTGGAAGGAGGAGCAGAGGCTGAAGCTGAAGCGGGAGTTGACATTGCTGATGACGAGACTGAGAACGTGGACGGAGTAGAAGCTTCACGTTGTAGTCGACTACCCGAACGGATCCAAACTTGCTTTGCTGAAAGGTTGAAGGGTAATGAAGCTTTTAGGAGAGGGGGAAGGCTCATGCAAAGTATATTTTAATTTATAAAAACATACATTATTTACATCCTAATTGGTTGGAAGGGGTACCCCTTTTTTGCAACTAGTTAGAAGACTACGATCAGTGGAGGCCATCATTACGTCTATAGACCCCTCGTTTTTCAACACCCCCAAACGGACAATTTGGGCGAGGGTCCTATAGGGCAAGCGGCTTCCACCAACCATCGGATCCTACGACTAACCCTTCCTTAAAGGCATTTAACATGATGTCTATGTTACATCCTACGCAAGTTAATGATGAGCGGAGATCTTGACAATAAACACTCATCTCACCATGGCACGTCCCTTGTAGGGAAATCGCTTTTTTGTGCACTTTCTCTCAAAGATCTCGATTCATCATTGACTTGGGGATGACTCGACATAGACAACACGTTAATTGACTATTAAGAAAAAGCTAGCCAAACCAACCGGTCAAAACCTAGGTGTGTTACCTATACTAGTGTGGGTTGACACGGGTTAGGTAAAAGGTTCCCACCGCTCGCGGAACGTACACGGTGAGTGGAGTAGACGAGTGACTCGAAAAGAGGGCGACAGTAGCGCACAAATTCCTGCACATCGAATACTCCGGGTAATGGGGACCTGTACAGTGCTGACACGGACTATTGGTAGTGTGTGGCAAGAAACTAATTCTTTTTAAGGAGAAAAGAGAGAAGCTTTTGATGTTAGGATGATGCAAATCAATGCATGAGAGAGAGAGAGAGAGAGAGAGAGAGAGAGAGAGAGAATAATGTACAAGGGAGCATAGCAGAGTTTTGTTTGACCCTAAAACTAAAGCGAAGATAACAAGGGTACATGGTACAAGGTACAAGGTACAAGTATTGACATGGCGGAGTGCGCGGGTGCATGTGTAAACATGGCAGGTGTGTGCATGTGTAAACATGACAGGTGTGTGCATGTGTTAAACATGGCAAGTGTGAGCATGTGTAAACATGGCAAGTGTGTGTGCATGTGTAAACATGGCAAGGTGCGTGCATGTGCAAGCATGGCAAGTGTATGTAGGGTGCATGTGTAAACATGGCAGGTGCGTGCATGTGTAAACATGGCAGGTGTGAGCATGTGTAAACATGGCAGGTGTGTGCATGTGTAAACATGGCAAGTGTGTGCATGTGTTAAACATGGCAAGTGTGTGTGAATGTGTAAACATGGCAGGTGTGTGCATGTGTAAACATGGCAAAGCGTGTGCATGTGTAAACATGGCAGGTGTGTGCATGTGTAAACATGGCAAAGCGTGTGGTGCATGTGAGAACATGGCAAAGTGTAAGGTGCATGTGATAACATGGCAAATGTGTAAGGTGCATGTGAGAACATGGCAAAGTGTAAGGTGCATGTGAGAACATGGTAGACATCATGATGTGAACGAAAGTTAGACCCACTAAGTTTGAAAAAGTTTCAAAGCAGTCCCCAGCGGAGTCGCCACTGTGAATACCCCTTTCCGATGAAGCGACACATGGGAAGTATCTTGTGATTATTTTTATTTACAAAAGGAATATTCATAACGACATTAAAATTATGAGAGTCGCCACGCCGTTTTAATTAAAGCCAAAACATTGAAAAAAGCATTTTTAGTGGGTTCGGGGGTCAAATTACAACAAGAGAAGAATATTGGACGTTATCACTCCTATTGCCCGAATGATCGGTCTTTCTATCATGATGAGTGTGTTAGTAGTGTGTTAGTGATTTAGACCGGATCCGAAGATTGCCTACGTTCCTCTCAATGTGAGAAGCTCAGGTCAGCGTAGTTCGCAGAGAATTAGAATAGGCAGAAGAATCGGGATCATGCATAATGAGGGGGAGATTACCTAAAGATTAGGGTTTAGAAGTAGTTCCTAGATCATCCTCGGGTTGATGAACCCTCGATCATCATCGGCTATGAAATAACATGCAAACATGAAGATCGCAACCCTAAATATAGCATAAATAAGGTTTTAATCTATGAACACGAAGAACATATATGCACATATGAATGAATATGCAAAGCATACGAAGAAACTATGAATAAACATGCACGAACATGAATATAAAAGATCTACATTAAAAATAATGCAAGAACACGAAGAAAAAGTTAGAAAACTTACCTATGTTGGCAAGAAATAAACCTTGGATCTTCTTGAGTGTTTGAATGTTAATTAGAGAGAAAATTGTGTTTAAGAACTCCAAAATTCGTACTTAGAGCTCTCAAAATCGGATCCCAAAACCAATGGAATGGAGTGGTTTATATAATAAACTGATGGGAGGATCTGATGGTCCAGATCATCCGGCGCAAGGTTGGCCGCCTGGCCATGGTTGAAGACGGTGACAAGAGTGGCCGCGTGGCCAAGATCAACGCGTAACAATGTTGGCCGCCTGGCCAAGTCTGCAGGCTGACTTGATTTTCAAGCTAGGGTTTCACTGTTGCTTTATGGTAACCCTAAGTTGCCTATTTTGATGGATTTTGTCATAAATGAGATATTTTGGGAATCCAGGACAAGTCTTTGCAAGGTTTCTAATTCCTATAAAGTCCTTGTATTTTTGGGAAAGTCCTAATAAACTCATTTTCAGGTCGGGTACTAACACCATTGTGTGTTTGTAAAGCCAACCCAAGATCAAGTCATGTTCGGTCGAAGTCCGACTCATCTCGCTTGAATTTTTTTGCCACTGTTGTGCCTAACGAAGATTGATGTCTAGCCCCAAGGGATTTGTCGATTATGGGGCTTCAAAAGACTTTCGATGCCTAGATACCAAGGGGTTGCTGATTGTAAAGCCCCTAGAACGCCTTTGATGCCAAACTGTGGGTGACTCGTGAAGCCCCAAGATAAATCAGTTGTTGGCCCATTCAAATAAATTGCCTTTTGTTGTTGACGTGAGCAAGCCCCAAGAGAAGATTATTGATACCAAGCTTCGAGAGATTGCTAAGCCCCAAATGTCATGTACTTGTTGTTTGCGAGCTTCAAGATGGTGGAATGTGAAGTCCTTCTGATGTAAAGCCCCAAAAACGTCTTGGAATCGGCTTGCCTGACCGATCACCCCAATTGCACGGTTGATCTTATGTTTCCCCCTATTTTAAGTGTTTCTCGTTAGTTTATGTTACTTCTGTTAAGTTCCTGACTGACTTTGTTAAGTCCAAGGACTAAACTGAATAATAGGGCTGACTTTCTAGTCCATTCTGTCAAAAAGATCATCTCTGAGTCGTGCGCCTCCGACCATAGGAGCCAGAAGCGCGTGCCTTCCGCCCCCGAGTTAGGAAGCGCGCGCTTCTGGGCGTCAGTTACAGATTTCTGTCAAAGAATCCATCCCTTGCTCATTTTACATGATTTTGCTCGGGAAAGATTTCTTTGTGACTCTGTTTTGGCACCAAAAACATCACTTTTACACCTATATAAACCCCTCTAATTCACCATTGAAGGAGGACTTTTTGATCATTAAGAAAACTCTACACAAAAATACTTGCAAGGCTTTTTCCAAGAATCTCTTTAAGGAGTATTTGAAGTTCTTTTAAGTATAGGTAAAAGACTACTATTTTCTCTCCTTTCTACTCCATCTCTCATCTCTTTCTTCTATGACATGACACCAAAGACTACTTCACTTCATTGAAGTTAGTCAAGGAGTTATCTCCCTACATTCCAAAAACCCCTTTTTAAACCCCCTTTTATTATAGTCAAGAATAGGAAGACCATTATTTTACATATGTAGACTTTGAACACGCAAGATCAACATTAGTTGGGTGAGATGGGTGTTTAAGTACTTCCCAGCTCGTAACCTAACCCCCGAACCTCATAACAAGAATCTCTGTTTTTGTAATCAAACTTAGGCTATACATTAGGTTTTTCTTATGTTCCTCTAAAAACATAGGTGGCGACTCTAAAACACAAAAATAGACATCCTAGGATAGCTCGCGCGCTCTAGCCAAAGCCGTGGTCCCTTCCCGGGGTATCTATAGTGGCGACTCTGCTGGGGACGTTTGAGGGTTAAACTTGCATTGCTGTTCAAAGTCTACATTTTTCTTGGCCTAAGGCGCGCGCGACCCACATCAAGGACCAGTGATGCGAGCATGGTTGGGAAAACACAAAGAGAGATGGAAACTCAATAATTACCACTATTTAAGTGGATTTTCAGACCTAACAATGGCCTACTTATGGTTCATTTCATGGCCATGGTGTTTAGATAAGTTGTTTTTGGCATTTTGAGCATGTTTGGTATTTTCAGCATTGTCCAGATTTTTGGGTCAATTTCAACAAGCCGTCTGGAATGTTCTAGATAGACACTCAAATAAGGCTTATAATATATTTTCGGAAATCCACGGAAGTCTAGTTTCTACCGGACCAAATGAATCCTTAATCGGAGTTTTCTAGCAGAAGTTATGGCTGATTTATCAAAGGGTGGTATTCATAGAAGGGAATTCACATTTTGCCTCTAGATTCATTTAGTTATTTAGTTCACATTATAGGTTAATCTCCCCTTATTTGTACTTGCATTTCTCACATGTGAAAATAAGTGTGAAAACATCTTTAGGACTTATCCATACATTTATTACATAGTTATCCTATCTTGGAGGGATGTTCCAAGGAAGCTATATAGAGCCAAGTTTTCATGAATAATATATCGATTGTTGAGTTTTATGATAAATTGAGAGTGTTTCTCTTTTTTGAGCTTATCGAGAGGATTCTCGTGGCGCTCGTTTCTTTGACTTATCAAACGGATTTCCATCCTCGTTTTTGGCGTCCTCACTTATACCAAGGTTCTTGTCTACATATAGACAACGGGTCAAGGTTCCACCTTCCATTATCTTCACTTATACCGAGGTTTGCATCTCTAATAGGCGTTAGGTTGAGGTTCCACATATCGAAACCGAGTTAGAACGATCTGATAATTCCGCGTTTGATTTGGGTCTAGTCATCTTTGGCTAGGTTTACATCAACCAGAGTCGCCCGCTTCTTAATGTTCTTCATATTCTTCTTCTTTCTTCTACACTAATCATTTCTGCAGGGGTTCCAATAGACATTCAGGACCAGGGCAATCCCCTGAGTCCAAAGTCTGACAATCTGACAGGTTTGCCCAGAAGCGGGCGCCTCCCATAGACTCTGCGCCAGGCGCGCGCATCCCACAACACAGGCCAGAGGTGCACGCTTCTGGGTGGTTTTCCAGAACAGGAACAGTTTCAGAACAGGGCAGAATGATGGGGGTGTGGGCACAGTTGCCTGCATCATGGACTAATTTGGACCTTTGGACTGTTTTATTTTCGTGTTTTGTTTTATCGGTCACACGGGTGATTCGAGAGTTGTAAATTATGTGTTTATTTTCTTTTCTTTCAAAAAAAAAAAAAGTAAAAAAATGTTTTGTCACATGTTGGACCTCACACTACATGCACAAATTCTTATAAATTGCTCACTATAGAGTGGCACAAGTTCATAACCCTAAACCCGTCGAGGCCCGTCCTAGAGAGTTTCAAGCTCCACCCGACCTTGACTCGCTCGAAGCGGTAAACCTCAGCCCGTGGCGTAGTTCATGACTATATGCTGGGGGTGACCTTTAAGCCTCTCATTAGCCGAGCACAAGCCAACACAATTCTAGTTAGGGTCTAACACTCCGTGACTAAGTCGGTTTTCATGTGTCGAGATTTCTCTAAACTAATGTCTTCAAAACATACATGCCAAGTGGTTATCATGGAAGAAATAAAACTCCGTCCCCAAGTGGTTATTATGGACGAAAATAAAAAATTCGTCCCCGCATGTATGCTTTACTACATTAATTTAGTTTAATCCCGACATGTGTAGGATTCACAAGCGTGGTGGAATCCGATGAGTATATGGGACCGCGAGAAGGTCTATATACTAGTGTGACGATTCCATTATTTTCTTAGAAACTCAAAAGGGATCCCGTCCCTCCGACTTATAAAAAAAAAAAGTCTTTTCTTTATGTGGTTTTGAGTCGTGTGCCCACTGTGTATTCCAAACCTCTTCTCGGACCGAAAGTGTTACTCAAGACTGACAAGGGCCTCTTCTGCAATATAGGTTCAATTGGTACTTACCGCATCTATCGGGATTCAGCAAACCGGTTAGTCCGTGAATTGATCACTCCAGCAGCTCCGACAGCATCAATGGCCGGTGACTCCAACAGCAACAACACCATTTCCCTTGAGCAACATTCAGCTATGGTCCAAATGCTCCAAGAAAAGATATATACTCTCAACAAAGAGTCTCAAAGAAAAGATGACCTTTGGCAATCCCATCTTGACAACCAAAGAGAGGCTCACGAAGCCGAGATGGACCAAATGAAAGCTAAGCTCACCAAGCTTTCGAGTGGGAAAGGCAAGGAAGACAATGAAGAGTCCGAGTGGACCAAGGGTTTATTTGAGAGCCCTTATGTTAGTGATCACACCAAGAAAATGGGGGAGACAAGCACCGACAACAAAGATAACAAGATGGTTGATTCAATTATGGCTTACATAGATCAACGTTTCAACGGTCTCAACATGGGGAAAGGCTCCGACACAAGCCTTTATCAGTCATCCATTCTCATGAGCACCATGGCCGCTCTCCCCGACAAGTTCAAGATGCCCGACATTAGCAAGTTCAAGGGCAATTCTTGTCCCATGGCACACATCGAGACTTATATATGGGCTATGGTTCCAAAGAAGGTCTCTCCGAAAGTTATGGCACAATGTTTCCCTCTCACTCTCGAGGGGGCGGCAAAAGATTGGTATGCAAATCTCCCTCTCACCATCCGTCTTGATTGGGACGCCGCTATGCTCGCCTTCAAAAGTCAATACCAAGGCAACACCACTCACCGCCCGACCAAGAAAGAGCTCGAGAATACCACTCAAAGGGATAATGAGTCCTTTATTGATTTTACTAGAAGATGGAATGACAAGCTTACTGAAATTGTCGAGAGGCCTAACACCAAGGAGCAAATGGACATTTTTCTTAAGTGTCTAAAGATTGATCTCCGCACCCACCTAAGTGGGGCTTGCTATGCAGATTTATCTCAAATGTATGAGGCGGGGGTCCGAATGGATGATTTGCTCAAGGAGATCAAGAAAAGTGCTCCTAGCTTCCGATACAAGGCCGCCTCTAACTCAACAAAAGAGGCTTCAGTCAATGCCGTCACTACTGACAAGGGGAATTACAAAAGGGTTCCTCCACCTCAAGGCAAGAGGCCTCAAAATGATCATGTCTACACTTCTCTCCAAGGCATGACTTAAACCGAGGCCTTCGAAGTTCTCAAAGTAAAGGGGAAAATCAAGCCTATGCAAGGGTACCAACCCAAGATGATCAATGCCAACCATGCTCATCACAAATATTGTGGCTACCACCAACATAGTGGCCATCTCACCGAGGAGTGTTTTGTTCTCCGCAATGTTATTCAAGATCTCATATACAAGAAAGAATTCGTAGTGCCTAATGGTGACGATGTCAATGTAATAGAGTTAGGAGAGCTTGTGGAGACCACTTATTCAATCCCAATTGTGAATAAGGGCTCCAATATTATGAATGCAATTGATAATTCTTGTTACGTTGTGACTTACGATGAGGTAGTGAAGGAAGTAATAGAGAATAGGAAAAAGAGGCAAGATGGGAATGTCAACATGCTAACTCGATCCGGACGAGTCATAGCAAACAACCCCACTACTTCTGAACCAAGCGTCTCTTCTCAAAGATCGCAAGCTCGCGACACTCCCGAAGATCCTTTATTGACACAACTCAAGAAAACTCAAGCCAAGATCTGCATTTGGGACCGCATTGCATCCTCAAAGAAGCACCGAGATCTTGTCATCAGCAATCTTGACAACACATCAGTCTCCCTTGATATAACTCTCGAGGACCTTACTGCAATGATAGGCCACATTTATTTTGGCAATGTCATTACTTTTGCCGACATGGACCTTCCACCATTTGGGTCCGATCATAATGAGGCCATCTATCTCAAAGTGAGAGCAAGGAGGAGAACTATTTTAAGAGTCTTGGTTGACGGTGGTTCCGCACTCAACCTAATGCCCAGCCGAATCATGGGCATACTAGGGCTTAAGAGTTCAGATTTAAAGCCTTCTACTCAAGTAATCCGAGGTTATGACAGCACTGCCCGCACAGTCATGGGTATGGTGGAGATAGACATTGAATTTGGGAGCATGGTCATGTCCGTCCCGTTTCAAGTGCTCGATGTACCTTTTTCGTTCAACTTTCTCTTAGGCCGACCATGGATACATAGTTCCAAAGCCGTCCCTTCAACTCTCCATCAATGTGTTAAGTTCAGAAACATAGATAAAATAGTGACAGTCATGGCAGAAAACATTACTATTCACAAAAAAGGGAAACCCGTTCACCAAGTTCAGCATGGTCTAGCAGACTCTACTCTCTCCAGCGTCTCAATCAACGCCATCGACAAAGAAGAGGGGAATGAATTAAGGACCCTCGGTAATCGCAAAGTCCTCCGCATGATGAGGAATATGAATTACTTCCCTGGTTTAGGCCTAGGGAAATATCAACAAGGGAGAATGCAACCCGTAGAGGTCCCATTTGTCAAAAACAAGTTCGGATTGGGGTACGATCCTTCCAAATATGATTTGAAGTACGAGCAAGCCGTCAAGAATGAGAAGGCCCGAGCTCGGAGGGAAGGCCATCATTATGAGATTCCCAATTTGAGGCCTTATCGCAAGACGACCTTTGATTGTGCCATATCTTGTCGAGCCTTTTGCAATTTCGAAGTTGACTTGGTGGGGAATTGACTTGCTGAGGAGATTCAATGTAGAACTTGTGTAGTTGTCTTCTTTAGAGGTCGGGGATCTCCATTTCTCTTTCCCTTCTCTCTCTCACTCTCTCGTTTTTTTATGACGCACCTGTTTTTTGCCTAGACCGCCCTTTTGGGTTTTCAATCTAGTGGGCATATCTTTTGCGTCTTCATTTTGACTCGAGAAGTGTGCATTGACTCTAGCTGAGGATGAGAGACATGTGATATTGCGGTGGAGACCTTTTGTCACTAATGATGAGTGACATTGACTCGACTAGGGAAGTAGCCTCTAGTATTGACTTCATGTACTTATATATTGAATGACTCATGAAGGCAAGTAAGTCATTAAAAGAGAAGAGAAGGAAATCCCCAATTTGATTGCGAGAAACTGGGAGTATCGCTGAAAGATAAGAAGACCTTAGACTCGATAAGGAACGCAAAACGATTCCAATTCTAAGAAAGTTATTCAATCTTGCGGTGATTAATTCATTGGCAAATGAATCGTATAAAGATGTCTTGGTAAGTTCGAGAGGAAGGCCAATCACCATAACGCACTAGTGCTAAACATATCTTCTTTCTTGCATAAGACCAGACCCGAAGGTTGCCTACGTTCCTCCAGTGTAGAGGCTCAGGTCATCGTAGTTCTTATGGATGCTCCCTTTGTCGTTCTTCATTGGTGGATGGAATGATGATGTTGTTGTTGTTGTTGGGTTTCGTAGTAACATGCGCAGCGGAATTAAGCATTTAAAATTTATGAAACCCAAAGCCCTTAGATCCATTCATATGATTAAGTCAAATACAACATAATGAATACTAGAATACTAACCCTTGATGCCTTTGATTTTGCAACCTTGAATTCGATGGAGGCTTGAAATCTTGATCACGAACAAAGCAAGAATCACAAACTATGAAGATGATAAGTTTCACCCTCTAGCGGTATCCACACCACGAACGAATATCAAGAACACTTGATCTTGGTTACTAGACCAAATTATGAAACACGCTTTCACAATTGTAAGAACTATATGGAATTATGAATATTCTTGTTCTTCACTTTTGGGATCTTAGAACAGGAAAATAACCTCTCAAAATCTTATGGAGGCACTCATAATCATGTGCTTAATGACTGCTGAAAGGATCCTTAAATAGGTCCTAATCCTTAACCCTTAAGGACTTAGGAAACCTAAATCCCGTCACCAAATTAGGCAACAAGGAATTCTGGCCGACTTGACTGGCACGGTCGTGCCCTACAATCTGGCACGGTCCTGCCATCTAGTCCGCGCGTATTCCCCAGCCGCCCATTTTCGGCACGGTCGTGCTTGGTAATTTGGCACGGTCGTGCCAATCATGTCGACAGGTTTGCCTTGGTTTGGATTTATGGCATGACCGTGCCATTTTAAGGCGCACGACTGTGCCAGAGCCAAACACTGATATTTTTCCATAATTCCCATTTAGTCCTTTACGATTCGTTCTATTTGTGTGTGACCCTCTAGGATTACACTAACTTGGCAATAGGTTCAAACATGAAACCATAAGATATGATTAGGTTCTAGCAAACCGTCATACCTACCCAAATAGTATAACTAGATACAAGTTCGTATTCCTTTTAGAACATGTCATAATCCCTTTGTCTCCGATGTCATTGAACACAAGTCATGGTCAACAAGTCAACTTGTATTGTTCAATACTTTCTCGATTCCGAATATGTTGATAATCCAAATGACATTGATCCAATCAATCCATTTGAGTTTGGCCAAACATTTCACCAACATCATTCCTTCGAGGGGCCCAAGCTTGACATCTCTCCTAAGAGGGACAAATCCATTTGGCTTATTATTCTTCCCTACGTGAATCCAATCATGCCAATCATACCCTTTATAACTACCGTGTTAAGGCAGCGTTTGAATATGTCAAACATAATGTTCATCAAGTGGAAGACTATAATAACTTCATGTCTAAGGATTCAAATGACATAACTAATATGAGATTTATATATGACATTGACCATGACATAAATCTCATACCGCGGGTCATGTCCAGTACCTTGTTCCAAACAAGTACCCATAAATCTAACATGATCATCCCATGATCATTTAGCCTTTATACTAGTGCTTAACAAGCTCTAGGGACGGAGATTATTATAAGAAAACATGAGCAACAATAATAATCTTATTATCTCTTTATCATCATGAATAAAATGATAACTTATACAACGTTTAACAACCGTGCCTAGGGCACCAACACCAACAATCTCCCACTTGCCCTAGGCCCAATTCCCTAGGTATCCAATACCCATGGACCTAACATGACCATCATGTTTATCTTTATGGAAGTCCCATTGTTTAGCGTGTCTGTAACGTTATCATTAGTTGGTACTTTGCATATGTTTACGTCTCCCTTATCAACGATTACTCGAACGATAAGAAAACGTCTAAGTATGTGTTTGGATTTAGGATGTGCTCTTGGTTCCTTTGCTTGATCAATAGCACCACTATTATTACTAATAAGGTCTATTAGATTAGCAATGCTAGGAACCATCTTAAGTTCACCCATGAACTTCTTAATCCAAACAATTTCCTTTACGACATCCAATGCGACTATATACTTAGATTTAGTCGCAGAATTAGTGACTGTACTCTGCTTGGAACCATTCCAACTTACAGCTTCACTATTGTTAATAAAACTCAATTGTGATTTTTCATCTTTGTTGGTTTGGAAGCATGCATCCGAGATCATTTTCCATACCTTCATAGATCGTAAACGAATCTTTAGTCCTTCTAAAGTACTTTAAGACTCGCTCTCATAGCCATCCAGTGAATCTCACCGGTGTCGGATTGATATCTACTCGTCATGCTCCAAGCATTAGATATATCCGGCTTAGTACTTATCATGGCATCATGGATCCAATTGCCGAAGCAAATGGCATCTCATTCATTTTCTCATGCTCATCTTTTGTCTTTAGGACATTGAGTCTTGCTTTAGAGAAACTCCATGTAACACTGACAAATATCCTCTCTTAGAATTTTCCTTGCAGAATCTTCTTATGACTTTGTCAATGTATGTACATTGGCTTTAAACCATTTAGCTTCCTTGATCTATCTCTATAGATCTTAATGCCAATGACTTATGCGGCTTTATCCATATTCTTCATTGCGAAACACTTTCTTAACCAAATCTTTACAGATTAAAGTGTAGGAATGTCGTTTCCAATGAGCAATATGTCATCCACATATTAGATAAGGAATAGCACCATGCTCCCACTAATCTTCTTGTATATACAAGATTCATCTTCGTTCTTGATCAAGCCAAGCTCTATGACTTATCAAAACGGAGATTCCAACTCCCAAAAGCTTACTTCAATCCATCCAATGAATGTTCGCAACTTTCATACCTTTTAGAATTTTCTTGACTATCAAAACCTTTAGGTTGTATCCAATACATCCTTAAGTGAGTTCCCGTTGAGGAACTCTTGTTTTGACATCATTTTGTCAAATTTCATATTCCAAATATGAACATGTGACTATGAAAATTCTAATAAGTTTCTTGCTACCCATGTAACATTTTTCTCCAAGAAAAGTCATTCATCTCCTTTGGTTTTTACACCTTAGGTTAGAATGATCAAGTTCCAAACTTGATTATTATACATGAATTGCCTTTTAGATTTTATGACTCAAAGCCATTAATCTAAATGTGGAGTTGATATTGCATCTTTGATAGGTGGTAAATACTTCATTCTAAATGAACTTTACCTCAATACTTTCTATTTCGAAATATCCAATATTTCTACTAATAGATTGTATCCTATCATGTATTACAAGTACTTGTATATCTTGAACAGACTTTTCACGACTCCTTGTGAAAAATTGTTCAACTTCCATCATAGGTTAAATACTATTTTCTAGGTCTCGAACCATTCGAGATATATTTTACTCCCACTGATTCTTTTAGAGATAAACCTTTTATCTAGAAAAGTATCATCATAAGCAACAAACCATTTGTTTCTCATGAGTAAAATGTTATCCTCAAGTTTCCTTAGGATATTCCATGAAAATATATTTATTAGATTTAAATGTGAGTGTGTCCCAGACAACTCCTTTCCAAAAGGGTCTCACCATCTTAAATCTTTATGAAAGACAAACCGAGTTTTCTTTCACCATTTAACCTCTTCTTGATGGAATTCAGATTAGTATAATCATAGCGGTTTTAAATACATAACCCCAAAATAAATAATGGAATATCACTTTGACTTTGTCATCCAACGGACCGTATCCAATAAGGTTCTTATACTCCCACGCAGACATATCATTTGATATTCTTAGTGAAGTTAATTTGTGAAACCATTTCACAACTTTAATGATGACTGTCAAATTCTTGGTTTAATTATTCATCATCATGATCCAATCATAATTTTTGAATAGTTTTACCAAATATAACCAAAATTCTCTTTTAGCATTTCTTCTTAATGCACCATATACATTGACATGTATTAGGTCAGGTAAGATATTAACCTTTTACTATTCATAGTAAAAGATGTTTTGGTCCAAGTAAATGATATTTGCATAAATCATGTGATTCCAAATCATATGAGTTAAAACTCCGTCCCATGAAATTTTAGATATGCATTTCTCATTTATTTGATCAAAACAATAAGGCATAATGAATTTTAATTATTTATGTTATAGATTTTATTACTTTGTTCTTCAAGATTTAGGATATAAAATTTATTTATATGATAACACAATGAAGTAAATCATAATAAATAATGCACCTTTCTTATTCCAAATAAGAAATGAATATCCTTCATTATCTTATAACAAAATAATATTTCCTACTTCATCAGTAAAGTCACTTTACAAGTGTTCTACGAACAATGTTGCAACCATTGCATCATTACTGTTTGTAGATATAACTTTACTATAAGTAGTCTTTCATCTTACTAATTATTCTGGTATCCAATACCCAATAATTAAATTTAAAAAGAATAATTTATAACATAAATATTCCGAGTGGTAGTCCCACTACCATTCCTTTTATTGATCACCCAAAGTTTTGACTACAATTCTAAATGGTCAATCCAATTGCCATTTTACCAAATTGCATCTATTAGAGTTATTATTATAACCAAAATTATTTCCTTTAGGTTTGACAACTCTTGTCTTACTTTTCTTTTGGCATTTGGCCTCTTTCCATCATGAACTATGAGCATTAGAGAATCCATTCTCCACCATCTTCATCTCCACAGTTTTTAGGCATATCATGCAATTCGGAGAGATTCTTATTCATTCCAAGCATGTTATAGTTCATCACAAAGTGATTATAACTTTTGGACAATGAATCAAGAATGAGATCCGTGGCTTGCTCCAATCCAATTGGACAACCAAGTTTCTCAAGATGCTCTACGTAGCCTTTATCTTAAGCATGTGAGGTTCCACTTATTACCCTTTACTCCTTTTGCAAGAAGTGAATGCAATAATGGTTTTATACCTCTCTTGCTTAGATTGCTCTTTGAAACATGTAACTCAACTCCACGCCTATTTAATAGGTTTCCACAAGTTCCAAACTTTGTTGGAGTTTAAGAGCACATAATCGTGAGCATAAGACAACTCACATTCCTAGAGTCATAATCATGATTCTTGTGATTGTCTATTCCGGCATTAGGTTCTTTAGGAATTGGCCCATCAAGAATGTACAACCCATCTTCTTGCCTTAGAACCATTCTTAGGCTCAGGATCCAATCCATGAAGTTTGTACCATTCTCTTTGAAGCTCATCCTTCTAAAGGATTGATCGCAACGAAGTTAGTTGTCATTATCTACAACTCATTCAAAATTTCCAAAATTTTACAAGTACCAATCTCATTAAAGAGATAAATAATGTATTTTCCAAAAATACTCCCACTAAATTATATAACCTTCATATACATCCAATGTATAATGTAATTTAAATGGGCTAAGATCCAACTTTAATTTAATTCTAAGTCCGCTATGGCAGATTACACAAAATCAAATTAATTAGGTAGACAACCCTGTCAATCATATCCCATATGACTCTTAGATCCTTTCATGAGACTCTTTTAAATTGGGCTAAGATCCAACTTTAATTTAATCTTGAGTCCACGGAGGCGGACCGCTCAAAATAAAATTAATTAGGTAGACAATTTCTTGTCAATCATATCCAATATGATTCTTAGTGATCGAATTTCAAAAGCATGTTTAATCTCATCTTTTGCCTAGGCCCAAAACTGTTTTGACGCCTTATTAAGTCCAACCATTTTAAACGCATGGTTGATGTGCCTCGCTAGGGCGTGCCCACATCATCCATCTTGCTCATACATAGATAAAGTCAATGTACCTCGCTAGGGCGAACCCACATTAAAATTACCCATGCACTAACAAGTGTTTTAATCATGGCATGGCAAGAGGACTTAAAACTTTCTTTGAAGGATCATCACATATAGCATACAACATATTTATGAGCACACAAGATAAACATGTTACGCATCAAGTTTAGCCACTAAATTAATCTCCATTAATTTAAGCATAATATTTATGTGTCATTAGTTTCTCTATTATTATGAGGATGAGATTATTTGAACTTTGGTCATCATCTCCAAATCAAGACAACAAGAAGTGCGGCCGAACTAAGCCATTGGCAACCACAATTCCGCACTAATTCAAGAAACCAAGAAAGTAGTCCATGTGGCCGAAACTAAGCAATAGATGGTCTCGATGAACGTAGGCCAATTGCATTCACAATTCCACATGGATCTCCAATCATTGAATCAATAACTTTGTTTCTCAATTTTAGCAATTATGAACTCTTCATAATTCTAATTTCGTTTTATCTTTGAAACCTTGATTGCGATCAAGTTTGGGAAACACAATCTCGATGAACGTAGATTAGCCATCCAAACCTTGAACTAATCTTAGAATCACAAGACCAAAACAAAAAGGAGATTTAAACCCAAGATCCACACCCAAAACCCAAACCCTACCCCCGTGCCAAACCCTAGGTCCGGCCGGGTCAAGGCTTGGGTCCGGTCGGACCCCTTGCGAAAAATCCAAATTTTTAAAGTTCCAAAATTTATCTCAAAATTGTTTTTCCCGATTCAATTAGGATTTGGTGTTCTTGGTGATCCAATCACCATGATCATCAAAACCTTGAATAAACGATTTATTCTTGAATCCCTAGAATATCAAAACTTTGATCCAATCAAAAAATTGATAATCCAAACAATTTTAAATCCACCATAATTTTAATTGCGATTGAACAGTGCGATTAAAGTTTATAAAACAATAAACCACATAAAACGCATAGACCACATAAACATCATAATCCCAATATTCAAATCATGCTAGGCACATAAACAATTTATATACACACAACATGATTATGTATTGAAATAATCAACATGAACGGGGCTCTGATACCACTGTTGGGTTTCGTAGTAACATGCGCAGCGGAATTAAGCATTTAAAATTTATGAAACCCAAAGCCCATAGATCCATTCATATGATTAAGTCAAATACAACATAATAAATACTAGAATACTAACCCTTGATGCCTTTGATTTTGCAACCTTGAATTCGATGGAGGCTTGAAATCTTGATCACGAACAAAGCAAGAATCACGAACTATGAAGATGATAAGTTTCACCCTCTAGCGGTATCCACACCACGAACGAATATCAAGAACACTTGATCTTGGTTGCTAGACCAAATTATGAAACACGCTTTCACAATTGTAAGAACTATATGGAATTATGAATATTCTTGTTCTTCACTTTTGGGATCTTAGAACAAGAAAATAACCTCTCAAAATCTTATGGAGGCACTCATAATCATGTGCTTAATGACTGCTGAAAGGATCCTTAAATAGGTCCTAATCCTTAACCCTTAAGGACTTAGGAAACCTAAATCCCGTCACCAAATTAGGTAACAAGGAATTCTGGCCGACTTGACTGGCACGGTCGTGCCCTACAATCTGGCACGGTCGTGCCATCTAGTCCGCGCGAATTCCCCAGCCGCCCATTTTCGGCACGGTCGTGCTTGGTAATTTGGCACGGTCGTGCCAATCATGTTGACAGGTTTGCTTTGGTTTGGATTTATGGCACGACCGTGCCATTTTAAGGCGCACGACCATGCCAGAGCCAAACACTGATATTTTTCCATAATTCCCATTTAGTCCTTTACGATTCGTTCTATTTGTGTGTGACCCTCTTGGATTACACTAAGTTGGCAATGGGTTCAAACATGAAACCATAAGATATGATTAGGTTCTAGCAAACCGTCATACCTACCCAAATAGTATAACTAGATACAAGTTCGTATTCCTTTTAGAACATGTCATAATCCCTTTGTCTCCGTGTCATTGAACACAAGTCATGGTCAACAAGTCAACTTGTATTGTTCAATACTTTCTCGATTCCGAATATGTTGATAATCCAAATGACATTTATCCAATCAATCCATTTGAGTTTGGCCAAACATTTCACCAACATCATTCCTTCGAGGGGCCCAAGCTTGACATCTCTCCGAAGAGGGACAAATCCATTTGGCTCATTATTCTTCCCTACGTGAATCCAATCATGCCAATCATACCCTTTATAACTACCGTGTTAAGGCAGCGTTTGAATATGTCAAACATAATGTTCATCAAGTGGAAGACTATAATAACTTCATGTCTAAGGATTCAAATGACATAACTAATATGAGATTTATATATGACATCGACCATGACATAAATCTCATACCGCGGGTCATGTCCAGTACCTTGTTCCAAACAAGTACCCATAAATCTAACATGATCATCCCATGATCATTTAGCCTTTATACTAGTGCTTAACAAGCTCTAGGGACGGAGATTATTATAAGCAAACATGAGCAACAATAATCATCTTATTATCTCTTTATCATCATGAATAAAATGATAACTTATACAACGTTTAACAACCGTGCCTAGGGCACCAACACCAACAGTTGTGAACTTCTTTGAATGAGGGGGATTTTTTTTATTTATTATTATTAATTTTTTTGTGCTCTAACTTTTGTCTAGGTTGTTTTGAAGAGTCAACCTAGCGAGTTTTTTTTTTTCCGTTCCCCCTTGAAAACTTTGCTTGATGTTGCTCCACCTTGTTTTGCTTCTTGGATTCGTCGTTGATGTTGTTGCCTTCGATGCGATGTTTAGCCCCTAGGCGTCAAGTGATGGCCTTCGTTCCAAAACTTGCTTAGACATCTTTTCATCATTTTGCCAAGAATTAAATTGAACAACTTGGAATAGTGTATGGGGAAAAGAACGACTTTTATTTTATGAGAAGACTCAAATTTTTACATAAACAAGACGAAAGAAAACTTGATGCACACTTAAGAGGACTTTTGACACTTTTTTTTTAGGTAGAGAAAGAGAAACGGGGACTGTTGCTGTCATAGCCTTCCTTGTCGTTGTAGTCCTTCTTGTTGAAGCCCCATTTCAAACCTAAGTCATTCCTTATTTCACGGTTGATCTTCACCCACGGTAAATTCCCCATTGTCGATCAAATCTTGGATGACGTCTCGGAGAGTGAAGCATCTCTTGGTAGTATGGCCGCTATGCTTGTGGTAGTCGCACCATTCACTATGTGCATGATTCTTTGGTATCATCTTGGGCTTGTATCCTTCTAAAGTCTTGACCTTTCCACTTGCCACCAAAGTTTCAAATGCTTCAGCTTGGGTCATTCTTAGGAAAGGAGTGAAAACTCGCTTGTCGGCGGACCTTTGTGGCTCTTGGGGGGCGGGGCACTTGAGCTTGTTTTACCGTTGACCTTTGCCTTGTTGTCGGTGAACTTTTGCAAACGGGACTTAAGTTTGGAAACCTCTTCCTCATGAATTCTTTTCTCAAGAGCAAGACGGGCTTGCCACAAATCGTCTTTTCGGCGGGCATCCTCGACAAGTCTATCCATTTGTTCCCCCATGGCTCTTATTATGTTGAAAAGCCTTTCGTTAGACACGGAAATGTTCTCACCCTTGATGTTGTTGCCGTTCGAAGCCATTGGACCTATTGGAAGAGCACGATTGATCTTAGGTTGGCCCCATAAATACCTTTTGAGTAAAATAATTTAACCCACAAACAAGAAAATGACTCAACCACACTAGTATGTAGACCTTCCCGTGGTCCCATATACTCATCGGATTCCACCACGTTTGTGAGACCTAAATATGACAGGAATAAACTAAATTAATGTCATAAAGCATACATGCAGGGACAAAGTTTTATTTTGTCCCATAGAAACATGTTTCTTTTGGAAACGACACGTATCTTTTGATGACATTAGTTTAGGGAAACCTCGGCACATGAAAACCGACTTGGTCACAGAGTGTTAGAACCTAGACTAAGAATGTGTTGGCTTGTGCTTGGCTAAAGAGAGGCTTAGAGGTCACCCCCGGCATGTAGTCGTGAACTACGCCACAGGCTGAGGTTTACCGCTTCGGAAGAGTCAAGGTCGGGTAGAGCTTGAACTTCCTAGGACGGGCCTCGACGGGTTTGGGGTTATGAACTTGTGCGACTCGATAGTGGCAATTCATAGGAGTTGAAAGTGCATGTAGTGTGAGGTCAAGCACATGTGACAAATTTTTATTTTATTTTATTTATTTTTTTAAAGAAAGAAAAAACAAATAAGCACGTATGTACAACTTTTGAATCACTCGTGTGACCGATAAAATAAACAGAAAGTAAAAGAAGTTATGTCCAGGCACGGTGCCCACACACTTTCAAAACTATTATGTTCTGTGCACTGTTCTGTTTCTGAAAAGTGCCCAAAAGCGCGCGCATTTAGGTGCCTACTCAGGAGGCGCGCGCGTTAGGGGAAGTGGGGCAGATGCGCCCGATTCTATGTAAAAACTTGTAAATCAGTGGGTTCAAGGGATTGCCTTGACCCTAAATAAAGATGCTTTCCCCTACAAAAACTTGTTAGCACAATAACATGGAATTGAAGGACAAGACGGAAGGCGGGCAATTCTGGTGATTGGGGTCGGAGGCGCGCGCTTTAGGCCAAGAAGGCCAGAGGCGCGCGCTTCCAACCCTTTTCAACAGAATGCCCAGAAAACAGAATAAAAGAACCCCAAAAGTAAAAACGCAAGTTTAACCCTCTAAGCTGTCCCCAGCAGATTCGCCACTGTAGATAACCCGGGAGAGCCCACTACTTGGCTAGAGCGGTGGAAGGATCCTAGGATGTCTAATTGGTTTTATTTGTTAGAGTCGCCACCTATGTTATTAATGAAACATAAGAAAAACCTAAGAATAGCCTAATTAATGTTACGAAACCAAAGATTCGGGAGAGAAGGGTTCGGGGGTTAGGTGACGGAGTGGGAAGTGCTTAAACACCCACTCCGCCCCGCTTACGCGGGTCTTGCTACTAAGGGTGTTCTAATGCATAAACGTCATTCTAATAATATGAGAAATGTGCTAACAATTTCAAGGGAAAGAAAAGGGAAATTCTTTATATTGATTTAATGTCAAAGGTTACATGTCAAACAATTACATTAAGAAATGAATGGTAAATTAAAATGGAGTTTAGAACGTTGGAATATAACCTTGACCAAACTTCAATAGTGAAGTGGCCTTGTTGGTTATGTTCCTTTTTTATGGGGATTGCATATAATGACTAGACAAGTAAAATAAGAGAAGAAGAATAAAGTACCTTTAGAAAAGAAGAACTTCAAACTTTAACTTGGAGATGGAGTTGTTGTAGAGAAATTGTTGTGCAACCTGTGTAGTGTTTTTGTAGAGAAATATTATTGAGAGAATTTGTGTAGGGTTTAGGTGTAGAGAATGTTGAAGTCCAAGGTCCTAAAATTGAGGTCCCAGGTTGAGGTCCAAATTCTAAGATAAAATGAGAGGGTTTTTATAGGTGAAAAAGAGAGGAAAATATGGTCTTTCAACCATTAAGACAATAAAGAGAAATAAAATAATGAAAAGAAAATCAAATAAAATAAAGATAGAATATTTGGTTTTAGGGAAAAGACTATGAATATGGGATTGAGAGTTACAAACCAAGGGGGATGAACTTGGAGGTAAAAAGGAGTTTTTGTGATCAGAAAAAGGAGGTAAAAGACTGCAATCCGTAACTGCCAAAATGGGAAGCGCGCGAGTCCGTCTTAGGGATGAGATGCGTGCGCGGCCCATTGGCAGTGCCGGAGGCGCTCGCAGGTAAAAATGACAGAATGACCCTAAAAGTTAACTCTGTTATGCAGTTTAGTCCAAAACTAACGGAATCAGTTAGGAACTTAACCGATCGATTCGATCGTGATGATGAATAATTAAACCAAGAATTTGACAATCATCTTTAAGGTTGTGAAATTTTTTCACAAAATAACTCCAGCAAGAACACCATTTTGGAATGATGTGTCTACGTGGAGGTGTAGAACCCTATTGTATATGGTTCATTAGATGATAAAGTCAAATTGATCTTCCATTATTTATATTGGGGTTATTTATTGGAAACCGCTATAATTACACTAATTTGAGTTCCATCAAAATAGGTTCAAAGGTACCATATATGATATGGAATGAAAGAAAACTCGGTTTGTCTTTCATGAAGATTTAAGAAAGCGAGACTTTTGCAAAAAGACTTGTTTGGAATAAGTTCACACTTAAATCTATTAAATGTATTTTCATGGGATATCCTAAGGAAACTTGTGGATATTATTTTACTTCTAAGAAATAAATTGTTTGTTGGCGATGGTACTTTTCTAGATAAATTGTTTATCTCTAAAAGAACCAGTGGGAGTAAAATATTTCTCGAATGGTTCGAGACCTAGAAAATAACATAGAACCTTAGATGGAAGAAGATTGAACAAACTTTCACAAGGAGTTGTGAAAATTCGTTCAAAGTTACACAAGTTACTTGCATATATGATAGGATACAATCTATAAGAAGAAATATTGGATTTCTCATAATAGAAAGTATTAAGGTAAAGTTCATTGAGAATGACATATTTACCACCTATCAAAATGCAATGTCCGCTCCATATTAGATTAATGGTTTGGAGTCATAAAATATAAAAGGCAATTCATGTATAATAATCAAGTTTGGAACTTGATCATTCTAACCTAAGGTGTAAAAACTAAAGGATGGAATTGAGTTTTCTTGGAGAAAACTAACATGGAGGGCAAAGAACATACTAATTAAGCAAGACTAAATGTGAAAAGGTTGACTCATATTTCGACTATGATAAAACTTTCTCACTCGTAGTCATGCTTTAAGATATTATAATTCTCATTGTCATATCTTCATATTTGGAATATGAAATTTGAAGAATGGAAAATTCTAATAAAGTATATAAGTTGCGGAAATCCATGTGATGGATTGAAGCAAACTTCTTGGAGTTGAAACAATCATTTTGATGAAATGTTCAAATCGTTTTAAATTCATCAAAGATGAGACTTGTGTTTGCTAGAAAATTAGTGGGAGCATAGTCTAATTCCTAGTCTTATATATGTGGTTGACATATCGCTCATTTTGAAAGAATTTCTTAATGAAAGACTTAGGAAGAAGTCGCTTACATCCTTGGAATTAATATCTATTGATATCAATCTAGGAAGTTGATTGGTTTGTGTCAAAGTACTTATGAAGACAAAGTACTGAATTGTTCAGTATACAAGACTCTTAGAGAAGAACTCGCAAGGTTGTCTAATGACAGTGTTCTTGGCAAGACTTAGTCTTAGTGGAAGACTAATGAGCAAGAATACATGATTGGGATTCCATATGCTTCGGAAATTGGATCTATCATGTAAGTCCTATTATGTACTTAGACGGGATAACTCGTATACTTGGAGTATGATGAGAACATACTAATCATATCCTAGTGAAAGCCACTAGATAGTGGTCAAGAATGTCCTTATGTACTTGAGAAGAACTAAGGATGCATTCTTGATGGTTGTTGATATGGGACACATCTCATAATATGTGAAGTTGAAAAGATGAGTCCGGGGACACCAAAAAAGAGAGGCAGCCCGAAGCATCTCCCAGTTGATTTTGACATTCCGAAGAGAGAAAAGGGATGGAACGTTGAAAGCTCTCTCTAACTCGAATTTCTCCCTATTAGAATAAGACCTCACCCAAGCATTAAGGCCCCGATGATAATCGACAACATCAACTGCAGTAGGGAAAAGTTGAAACATGGTGATAGAAGTTGTAGTTGGAATATGAAGGATAGGGACAATGGTGAATGCTTGATGTAAAAAGAACCCTCGTAGGCCTTTTCTTTATAAGGTAAAACCCTTGAAATATTCGTCACCCCTACTAGTGCCAGACCTGATTCTGAAAGTTCCCCTTTTCAACACCTGAACAAGACATGTGAACCAAAGAAAAATCCAAAATTTTTAACCAGGTCTGTTCGGCTTGAAGACAGCCATACGGTTAGCAACAAGCCGTACGGCTGTCCCCTGTTGTTCTCATTTTCTTGAAAATTGATGCTTGATTCTGCAATTCGACAAGTCCTAAACCTGATTCAAGAGGTCACATGATGTAAAAGTCCAAATTTTGAAATTAAGCATAGAAATGCACTATTTAGAAACATTTAAAGCTATCAAATTGGACACACAAAATGTACATTTTAACAAATTTTTGCTTGAACTGCATCCATAAAATAGTGATCATTTGTACAATTTAAATTAAAAATCTCATCACACAAAAAATATCATCAAATAAATCAAGATCAATTCAAAATCTTTGATTCGCCGTCACTTTTGACTGTCAAAAACAAAAGGCAATTCATAGACGTCATCGCTTCATCAGCAAGAAGTTGCAGCGTATCCTAAACCATGCATTTATATTTCGTATCTTTTGTCAAATTTTGTGTTATTCTTGGTCTACTCTGGAGCAGGAGTTAGATCTCCTGATGTCTGTTTTACTTTCTTTTCGATCCACTCTGGAGCCAGAGTTAGATGTCTTAAATTCAGTTATTCTGGTTATTTGGTACTCCCAAATTTGATTTCTCTAATTCCATTTGGTTACCCCTTTTGGTTCGCACTGGCTCCGGTACGGACCTCCCTCAGAACTACTCCCCGACTTGATTCCCTAAGGGGTACGTAGGCAGCTCGAATGCAAGAGCTCAGTCGCCAGTCTTCTCAAATCAAATCAGATTTCAATCCCCAGCAAAGAGAATTCGAATTCTCGATGCACCCCCAGCATTTCCAGCAGAACTAAGATTGGTCTGGTTCTCGCAAGAGATACGTAGGAAACTTGGGAGTCGTTTTCTTGAGTAGAACTACAGAGGCTTGATTCCCGCAAGGGATACATAAGAAGCCTTACTTTGGGCCCAGCCGTTAAACCCTAGATGAGATCGTTTGTCTAAATTGGATCGTCGAATCCCCTTTACATTACAAGTGAATTCGACGAGGGGCTCTATAGACACCCCGATCTCGCACCCCTAAGAAAGCCTTTTACCGGACATCCTTTTCATTTAAAATTATATTTATGCATTTACTTACTCATTAACATATTATATATATACCACTGTGACCAGGAAATTATGATGAGCAACTTTTGTGTTTGGCCCGAGAACAACCGGAACACCATTGCACGCGCGCCGGGGCCGTTACGGACCATTACAGAACGATAAAACGGAGCCGGAAATAATGGAAACAAACTTTGCATGGCTTCCCAAACGTGGCTGCATGTTGAGAGCTTCAAAGGGGTGAGTCATTTGGGAGGTCCAATGGCGCGACGACATGTGGCGGTAAAAAAATGACTCAGTATTCTCCCCCATCACCGTACGGCTAGGTGTGAGCCGTACGGATCTTTCCCCTGCTGCTCCATCAGATTTCCTCCTCAATTAAGCAAGACATAATGATGATGATTTCCATCACCTTTTTTCATAATTTTTGGGCAATCAACCATACCACCCTCCACTACCCTTCTATAAGGGGTATTTTGGTCACAAAAAATGATCCTAACACCCTCCATATACCTATTTTGGTGATCAAGAAAGGGGACGACACATTACTCTTACTCTCTCTCTACATTTTTCCTTCCTCCATCTTTCTCTCCAAAAAAGCAAAAACCACCACTCTACCACCACTCCTCCACCACTCAAACACCTCCCAAACACTACTTCTACATCATCAAAACACCTTAAAAAACCTCAAACAACTCAAACAAACTCATCTTCAACTCAACTCAAGCAAACCTTCAACCATTTTCAACCTCTCAAACTCAAAACAAACAAAGTCTTCCCTTGGCAAGACAAAGGAAGCACACCCCCCTCTCTCCTAACTAGGTAATTTTTTGTGGTATAGACCCTCCAAACCAAACAGATCACAAGAATATAATGCGCAAACTTAACAAGCAAGAACGATAAAAGAAGCAAAAGCAGTAAAGAGACATAAAGAATTGTTTACCCAGTTCGTCAATATTTTTGACTACGTCTGGGGGCACTACCAAGCCAGGATCTTGCATCATAATATGTAAATATGGAGTTACAATGAGTTATGGGGCAGAACCCTGCTTATATACACAACCTCGAATAAAGTCCAAATCCTAGTCAAAGAAGGAATCCTAAAATCAGTCGAATTTGGCCCAGTCCCAGGTTCCCAACACTTTGTGCAGCCGCACATTCTAACCTATACGGTCGCCCACTTTTGTCCCTGGTGGCCCTATTTCAAGCCTGATGGCTTGGGCGCCGGCACACCCCTTTTTTGGGCGGCCACCCACTCTGCCAGTGCTGCTGTCTTGATTTTCTTCCATCGTCTTTGATCGCTAGTCTGGTTGGTCCTGTACTCCAACATAATTTTCATTGTAACACTTAAATTTTTAAAATGTAAGTGATTTGGTTGTTTATGTAAGGGTCTAGCCATAAGTTGGCTAGACCCCCATATTTCTCATATATTCCATGTAAAGAGCTTGTTATGTGATTTTGTAAATGGTGATTTTAATGTTCAAACCAGAAGTTTACCATGCTTAGATAAGTTTATGATCATCATGTGTTCATCCTTTGGCAAAACTTGAGTTCTTCATGCATAAATTCTCATCTTCTTCTCAAAAGCTACAAATCTGACCACCTTTGCCATTTTCATGAACATGCATGCTAAACTCGAATTTTGATGGAAAATAACTCTTGGATAATGTTCTAAACATGTTAAATCATAAGTTCCTTGAGTTTCATGGCTTGGTTTTGAGTTTTAGTCACGTTTTGGAACCTATTTTTGTGACTCAAGCAAGCAGTCCTCATGCTCTGTTCAAACCAACGATTTTTATGCTTTAAAAACTCTACCTTAAAATTTGTTTCTGGACTTGGGTCAAAACATGAACATTTTTCCTTACATGTTTAAGTTCATGCTCGTCAAAATTCATGTTCATATTCCATGTTTAGCTCATGATTTCATATATAATTTTGGGTTACATATGTGCTGTCCTGCTCGTCTTCCCCTGTACCATGCTCTGTTCTTGAAACTCAGTGAAAACGTGGTTTTTGGACTAAATTAAAAACATGAATTTTGTTCCCAAAAACTCAGGAAGTTGCACATATTTTTGAGATCTCAGGAAGTACCCCTTTTGCTCTCTTGTTTCAACCTTCAAAGCCCAGAATCTGCATTTCCAGTTTCTGACATCAAAATGTCAGAAATCTTTTAAGGCATCTAAACTCATTTTCTGAACTCAAAACTTCGGGTACTTCATGTTTGGAATATGGTCTTCAACTTTCATTCTTTATGTTGTTCCAGATTCGTGAGTTAACATAGGTTAAATTGGTGGTGAATGTGCAAAGGGTCCCGTTTTACTGTGCTGAGTTCCTTTTGTGGTTAACTTTCTTGTTAAGTGTTTGAGTCTAAAATTAACCCAAAAAATCCATAAAACTTCATAAGTGATGTATAACATTCTGGGAGCAATCCCCCATTTTTATTTTTGGATTTGGATAAATATAGGACATGTACCTTGGCTCGGGACGGGCAACGACGTCAAAATCGACAAACTTCCCCCATAGCATGGACATTTATTTGATTATGGGATTTGTCTCCCATATTTTGTGTATAATTTTTATAATCCCTCATGTACATAATCCCCTCTCCCTCTTGTATGTTTCCTTGTCTAAATGTGTTCAACTCTTTTCGAAAACCAATCGGGAAATCCGCCCAAACCGATTCCCGGTTGTGAATTTAAATGAACATACCTAGATTAGGAGACACCTTCGTACATAAAAACACACACATTTTTCTCAAAGTTAAAGCATAACAAGGAATTTCAAAAAGGTAAAAAATGAATCGTAGGTGGAAACATGCTAGAGACCGAAAGGGAGAGTGGAGTGCCTAACACCTTCTCCTCTCGTAATATAGCCCCCGAACCCACTTTTTTTAGGGTTAATGACAATTTAGGACCTGAACTCAAGGGGGGGGGGTCGTTTATCAGGGGCCCGGAAGTTTTTTTTTCGCTAGATCAGGGCTTCAAATGTGAAATTTCCGCCAGTTAAAGGGCTTTTTGACGGAAATCGTTAAAAAAGTAGGTTAAATCTCTTGTGCCTCGCACGTGATCGACTAAATGGATGGATTTGTAATGATATTAGTTAGTAAATTTTTGAAACTCAAAAGGTTTAAAAATGAAATAAATATTTTTTTCTCAAAAAATAATCATTTTTCTAAATAATCAAGTATATAATAAAATAAGTAATTATCATATATAAAATAAATTTATTAAAAAAAATCAAATTTATTAAAAAAATTAATCTAATAGCTATATTAAATATCAAAGTATTTATATTATTTTCTAAATAATAAATTTAAAATAAAGAAAATTATAAATAAATTTAAATTTTATTCTATGAACATAATAAATTACTTTTTACATTCACCAAATTTAAAACAACATAAAGTAATTATCACTATTTACAATATACATATATATATATATATATATATAGAACCACCATAGCTACCACCGGCCGCCACCATCCACATGTTGTAACCACCACAACCACCACCGAAAATTAACAGAGAAATCAACCCAACAAAATCAAACACACTCACACACAATGAAACACATATTCTCAATCAAACACATAATATGTAAAAATTCGTCGGAATCTGCAAGTTCAAGATGAGGCCGAAATATACGCCGGAAAATTGAAGACAGGAACGCACTCACGCACCCTCCCACAAACTGATACAAAAATCGAACACAGAGATGCACCGATAAAAATCTAGATATAGATCTATATCTGAATCTTGAGAGAGAGAGAGGTGGATCAGAGGGAGGTAGAGAGAGGAATGAGGCTGCGTGTGTGTGCTTGCAGACAAGGAGAGGTTCGCCTGTGAGAGGGTTGGCTGGAGACGAAGAAGACAGCCGAAGAACAGAGGTGGATCAAAGGTTTTTTCCAGTGTCAGTGGCCGGAGTAGGATGAAAAGGGGGAATAGGAGGAGTCGCCGGAGTAAGGGGAGGGGACGCCGGAGGTGGGGAAGGGAAAAGTTCGCCGGAGATAGGAGGGAAAAGTTCGCCGGAATAGGGGTGATGGTCGATGGAGTTGGGGAGGAGAGAGGAGAGGAAGAAGATGCGTCAGAATGAGAGAGGGAGAGTGAGAGATGCGTCAAAGGGGGAGAGGAGGGGTAGGGTTTTCTTTTGGATTTAACCCTTCAAATTTTAAAATTTACAGTTTGACCCTTTTTGACAAATTTTCATTTAAATTTCATCCAGATTTATGATCACGTGCGAGGCACATGAGATTTAACCTACTTTTCTAACGATTATGAGAATTCGAGCACGAATTAGGTTTCGAGTACGGGCTCTCACAGGTATCAGAGCCACCGATCTATGGTGGCCTGACTTCCGCTGCTTCTACATGAGGTGGAGACTCTTCTTTTCAAAACCAAAGTAGGGAAACAATTATGAGAATTCGAGCACGAATTAGGTTTCGAGTACGGGCCCTCACAGGTATCAGAGCCACTGATCTATGGTGGCCTGACTTCCGCTGCTTCTACATGGACATGTGCAGGCCTAATGGCCCACGATTCTGCTCTACGCCACCCGATTAACAAGTCCACGTTGTAAGTCTTGGCAAAACCCTGCTACACATGAGGGGGCGTGTAAGAGACAATTATCCCACATCTTCTAAAGAAAGAAACATGGACTGGTATATAGACTTGAGGAGTTACTCCCCTTATCACCAAGTGGTTTTAAGGTGGAACCTCCAACATAGTCCATTGCCGGCCCAGTCCAGCCCATGCTAATGCTCGGGCCTCTCGCTTCTTCTTACCCCATCTCTAATTCTAATAACCAACCTTTATGCATGAGTGACTAAATTACCCTTATCACTTGTTGTATTTACAGTTGCTGCCAATGAACTCTCATTTATATCCCCCCTGTAGACACCTCGCCTTGGACCGCTCACCCCGATTGCACATTTGATTTTGTGTTTCTTCCTATTTTATGTGCTTTTCGTTAGTTTCTGTTACTTTCGTTAAGTTCCTGACTGACTTCGTTAAGTCCAGGGACTAAACTGAATAACAAGGCTGACTTTCTAGTCCATTCTGTCAAAAAATCCATTTCCAAGTCGCGCGCCTCTGCCTTTAGGGGCCAGAAGCGCGCGCGTCCCGCCATTAAGGCAGGAGGCGCGCGCATCTGGGCGTCAGTTATGGATTTTCTCCAAGAATCCCTCCCTTGCTCATTTTACATGATTTTACCCGGGAAAGATTTCTTTGTGACTCCGTTTTTGCACCAAAAACATGTATTTTACAACTATATAAACCCCTCTAATTAACTATTGAAGAGGAGGACTTTTTTGTGACTAAGAAAACTATACACAAACATTTTCAAGGCATTTCTAAGGCAATTATCCAAGAAGTGTTTGAAGTCATTTGAAGTTTAGGTAACACAACTTTTCTCTCTATCCTCTCTACTTCATCTCTTCTCATCTTCTTTTACTTTTATCAAACGTGCAATCACCCAAACCATTTTGGGACATGATCCCAAAAATCACTTCATTATATTGAAGTCGGTCAAGGAGTTATCACCCCACATTCAAAACACCCCTTTTTAACCCCTTTTATCATTATCAAAGAATAGGAAGAACATTTTATTTATGTAGACTATGAACAAGCAAGACTAACATTAGTTGGGCGAGATGGGTGTTTAAGTACTTCCCATCTCGTTACCTAACCCCCGAACCTCATAACAAGAATCTCTGTTTTTCATACCAAAACATAGGCTAAACATTAGGTTTTTTTTATGTTCCTATAAAACATAGGTGGCGACTCTAACAAATAAAACACGAATAGACATCCTAGGATCCTCCTACCGCTCTAGCCAAGGGTGGGCTCCTCCCGGGGTATCTACAGTGGCGACTCTACTGGGGACTGCTTGAGGGTTAAACTTGCGTTCTGTTCATAGTCTACACTTTTTCCGGGCATTCTGATTCCTGATAGGGGAAGCGTGCGTCTCTGGCTTTCTTGGATATTGTGCAATGTACGTGCATCCCACAACACAGGCCAGAGGCGCGCGCTTCTGGGCGGTTTTCGAGAACAGGAATAGTTTCCAGAACAGTGCAGAATAATGGGGTGTGGGCACAGTTGCCTGCATCAGGACTGATTCGGACCATTTAACTGTTTCATTTTGTTTTTTTTATCGGTCACACGGGTGATTCGAGAGTTGTAATTTACGTTCTTATTTGCTTTTTTTTATTTGCTAAAAAAACGTAAAAAAAATGTTTTGTCACTTGTTGGACCTCACACTACGTGCACAAATTCTTATAAATTGCTCACTATCGAGTCACACAAGTTCATAACCCCAAACCCGTCAAGGCCCGTCCTAGAGAGTTTCAAGCTCCACCCGAACTTGACTCTCTCGAACCCGAACTTGACTCTCTCGAAGCGGTAAACCTCGGCCCGTGGCGTAGTTCATGACTACATGCCCGGGGTGACCTTAAGCCTCTCTTTAATCGAGCACAAGCTAACACAATTCTAGTTAGGGTCTAACACTCCGTGAATAAGTCGGTTTTCATGTGCCAAGATTTCCCTAAACTAATGTCTTCAAATCATACATGCCGTTTCCAAGAGAAACAAGTATTTATCATGGACGAAATAAAACTCTGTGCCCAAGTGGTTATTATGGACGAAAATAAAAAATCCGTCCCCGCATGTATGCTTTACTACATTTATTTAGTTTAATCCCGTCACATGTAGGTATCACAAACGTGGTGGAATCCGATGAGTATATGGGACCGCGTGAAGGTCTATATACTAGTGTGACGATTCCACTATTTTTTTAGAAACTCAAAAGGGACTCCGTCCCTTCGACTTATGAAAATAAAAATAAAAAGTCTTTTTCTTTATGTGGTTCGAGTCGTGTGCCCACTGTGTGTTATAAGCCTCTTCATGGACCGAAAGTGTTACTCAAGACTGACAAGGGCCTCTTCTGCAATTTAGGTCCAATTGGTACTTACCACATCTACCGAGATTCAGCAAACCGGCTAGTTCGTGAATTGATCACTCCAACAGCTCCGACAGCAACAATGACCGGCTGCTCCAACACCAACAACACCATGTCTCTTAAACAACTCCCAGCTATGGTCCAAATGCTCCAAGATCAAGTCTCCACTCTCAATAAGGAGGCCCAAAGCAAAGATGATCTCTGGCAATCCCATCTTGACAATCAAAGGGAGGCTCATGAAATCGAGATGGACCAAATGAAAGCTAAGCTCACTAAGCTTTCCAAGGGAAAAGGCGAAGATAACAATGATGAGTCCGAATGGACCAAGGGTTTATTTGAAAGCCCTTATGTTAGTGTCCGTACCAAGAAAGTGGGGGAACCAAGCACCGAGAACAATGATCACAAGATGGTTGATTCAATCATGGCCTACATCAACCAACGTTTCAACGGTCTCAACATGGGGAAAGGCTCCGACACAAGCCTTTATCAGTCATCCATTCTCATGAGCACAATGGCTGCTCTCCCCGACAAGTATTATGGCTACCACCAACATAGTGGCCATCTTACCGAGGAATGCTTTGTCCTCTGCAACATCATCCAAGACCTCATCTATAAGAAGGAATTCATAGTTCCTAGTGGGGGTGATGTCAATGAAATAGAGTTAGGAGAGTTTGAGGAGACCACTCATTCAACCCATTGTGAATGAGGGCTCCAATGTTATGAATGAATTTGACAATTCTTGCTATGTTGTGACTTATGACAAGGTAATGAGGGAAGTATTAGAGAATAGGAAGAAGCAAAACGGGAACGTCAACATGCTAACTCGATCCTGACGAGTCATAGCAAGCAATCTCACTACTTCTGCACCAAGCACCTCTTCTCCAAGATCGCAAGCTCACGACACTCTCGAAGACCCTTTATTGGTACAACTCAAGAAGACTCAAGAAAACATATCTATTTGGGACCTCATTGCATCCTCAAAGAAGCATCGAGACCTTGTCATCAGCAATCTCGACGACACATCAGTCTCTCCTGACATAACTCCCGAAGACCTTACTGCTATGATAGGCCATATACATTTTGGCAATGTCATCACTTTTGCCGACATGGACCTTCCACCATTTGGGGAACCCGTTCACCAAGTTCAGCATGGCTTAGAAGACTCCACCCTCTCCAGCGTCTCAATCAACGCCATCGACAAAGAAGGGAGAAACGGATTATGGACCCTCGGTAATCACAAGGTCCTCCGTATAATAAGGAATATGAACTACTTCCCCGGTCTAGGCCTAGGGAAACATCAACAAGGGAGAATGCAACCCGTGGAGGTCCCTTTTGTCAAGAACAAGTTCGGATTGGGGTACGAGCCTTCCAAGGACGACTTGAAATATGAGCAAGCCGTCAAGAATCAGAAAGCCCGAGCTCGCAGGGAAGGCTGTCACTGTGAAATTCCCAACTTGAGGCCTTATCGCAAGACATTAAATGGCTACTTTGTCCGACAGGGGGAAGATATCCCGTACATAATCTTTCCCGAGCCAGGGGTCAACAGCAAGGGTATCAAAAAGCCCGGTCTCGTAGTATTTACCATTATGAGATTCAGAAATCCGAAGAGGAACCAACTCCTACGCCACCTCGAGAATGGTGGGGGAACAAAGTGACCATAGAGTCCGAGACAGATATTACCGTGGGGGAGGAGTTAACTGATCTAGCCTCCATGTTCGAGGAAGTTTCCATCATGAACGAGTGCCAAGTCAATGCCATCTCCGATGACACCGACACGAGGAGTGATCCTATCAGCGAGATCAAGCCAAGCTCCGAGCCGATCAACAACTGGTACTCAACAAAGGGGCCCGTGGTATCCGAGGAATTCCTGATCAAGAAAATGGGTTGCATACCGCGCAAGGTTACAAAGGAAGACTTGTTAACATTCACTTTCGAGTCTGAGAGTGTTTCCGATACCCTCACCCAAGAGGATATGGAGGCAATAGCCGAGCATGTGTTCCCTTTCTTTGCTAATGAAAAATTTGATCTTTCTGAGTACCCCGAGAATGAAAAAATCATAAATGATTAATTAAATAATAATTAATTTAATGAACTAGTTAATAACGATTCAAACTATGATGAAATAGACCAAGAAAATGAAACGTACTTAAATGAACTAGCTCAACAGGTCCGTAGTCATGGTGAAAATGGTCCAAGGGCTGATGAAGAATTGCATGTTGTTAATCTGGGTACCGATGAAGAGCCGAAGGAAACCAAGATCGGAAGCTTCTTCAAGAGGGAAGAGAAAGACAGACAGACTGGACTACTCAGAGAGTTTGTGGATGTGTTTGCATGGTCATACAAAGACATGCCGGGTTTAGACAGAAAGGTCGCCAAGCACAGAATTCCGATCAGAGATGACGCTAAGCCGACAAAGCAGAAACTAAGAAAGATCAAGCCAGAATGGTTTTTACATGTCAAAGAAGAGATAGAGAAGCTTCTCAGTGTGGGCTTCATCAAAGTTATTGAGTATCCAATATGGCTAGTCAATGTGGTGACAGTCAGAAAGGCTAACTGCAAGGTTCGTGTTTGTGTGGATTTCCGGGATTTGAACAAATCTTCTCCAAAGGACGACTTTCCACTACCCAACATCGACATGCTAGTCGACTCCACTGCTGCCTACGTGGTCCGCTCATTTGTGGATGGTTTTGCTGGGTATAATCAGATTCTCATGTCCGAGGAGGATCAACACAAGACTGCTTTCATAACACCGTGGGGAACCTTTTGCTACACAGTCATGCCATTTGGGTTGAGAAATGCTGGGGCTACTTATTAAAGGGCTGTGACAGACTTGTTCCACGACATGATTCACAAGGAAATCGAGGTCTACGTCGACGACATGATCATTCATTCAAAGGGGACCAACAGTCAACACTTGATCGACCTCAGCAAGCTCTTCGAAAGTCTTCGACAATACAAGATGAGGCTCAATCCTGCAAAATGCACTTTCGGGGTTATCCGAGGCAAAGTTCTTGGCTACATGGTCACTGAAAGAGGAATTGAAGCAGATCCTTCGAAAATCAAGGCAATCATTAACATGCCTCCTCTAAAGACACAGAAAGAAATCAAAGGTTTCATGGGCAGACTTCAGTACATCAGTCGGTTTGTGCACCAAATCACTTCCATGTGTGAGCCAATCTTCAAGCTACTCAAGAAGAATGTGGCTCTAGAGTGGACCGACGCTTGCCAAGAAGCTTTCGACCAAGTGAAACATTACTTGACATGCCCTCCAATTCTGGTTCCACCGAACAAGGAGAAGCCTCTCTGGCTCTACCTCACAATGAATGGTGAAGCCCTAAGGGCTATTCTAGCACAAGGGCAACGAGACTCTACAATGAAGAATGCCATTTACTTTGTCAGCCGCCGATTTCAAGGAGGCGAAAAGAACTACTCTGTCTTGGAGAGGTTATGTGCATCACTGGTTTGGTACTTCATGCTCGCCGGCTATAATATCACTTACGTCACACTCAAATCCATCAGGGGGAAAGTGTTCAGTGATCAGCTTGCTGAATTTCCGTGTGAAAAAGTGAAGGGGGAAGACTTACAATTTCCCGACGAGGACTTAATTTGCACTACAACCGAGGAAAATAAGTGGCAACTTTTTTTGATGGCGCAGCCAATAAGCAAGATTATGGGATAAGAATGTTGCTTGTCGATCCCAAAGACATCTACACTCGAATTGCAATCCGTCTTGAATTCGAAGCTACCAACAACATTGCTGAATATGAGGCATGTATAGCGGGGCTAGAAGCGGCCCTAGAAATAAATGTCACAGATCTAGAAGTATTCGGTGACTCCCTACTCCTTATCAATCAGACATCGGGAAAATGACGAATCCAAGACCCAACCCTCTAATAGTATGGCCATCACCTCGAGGAATTGGCTGAACAGTTTCAAGACATCACGTTCAATTATTTGCCCATAGACAAGAATCGCTTTGCTGATGCTTTGGCTACTATAGCCTCACTAGTTGAGATGCCCAAGGGAAAAATGGTGAAGCCCTTCAAAATTTCAAGGAGAACTAGTCCGGCATATTCCATGAGTATTGAGGCCAATGAAGTCCAAACAAGCCCCCCGTGGTACACATACATCATGAACTTCCTCAACAACGGAACTTTCCTTGAGAACAACAATGGGAAATCTCGGGTAGCATTACAAAAGCTAGCCGTAAGATATGTGTTAATTGGGAACCTAGTCTACAAGAGACATCATGAAGGGATCAATCTTTTATGTGCAAATGAGACTGAAGATCAAGAGATAATGCATGAAGTCCACAAAGGCGAATGTAGACCCCACATGAATGGGATCATGTTAGCCTAGAAGATACTCCGTATTGTCTATTATTGGACTACTATAGAAAGAGACTGCATCGAGAAAGTCAAGAAATGCGTCAAGTGCCAGTTCCATGCCAATCTGCAACATGCTCCACTATCACAACTGTACAACATGACCATACCGTGGCTGTTCTCTTGTTGGGGCATAGATATCATCGGCAAAATCCATCCTACAGGAAGCAACAGAAAATCATTCATTCTAGTGGCCGTGGATTATTTCACAAAGTGGGTTGAAGCACAAGCTTACCGAGTTCTTAACGACAAAAAAGTGGCTGAATTCGTGAAGAATAACATCATGTGCCGATACGGTATTCCTTATGAGATCATTTCCGATAATGGCTCACACTTTGAAAAGGAAATGGATGCGCTTTTGGTTGATTACAAAATTACCAAGCACAAGTCATCCCCGTACCGCCCCCAAGATAATGGAGCGGTCGAAGCAGCAAACAAAACGATTGAGGTCATCATACGAAAAATGGCTTCAACAGGAAGGGATTGGCCCGAGAAGTTACCACTAGCATTGTGGGGCTACCGCACATCAATCCGGTCTGCAATGGGAGATACCCCATATTCACTGGTTTATTGTTCTGAAGCCATGCTCCCAGTCAAACTCGAAATTCCCTCTCTACGAGTCTTGCTCGAAAATCAAGTTAACGAGGTTGATTGGATGCAAAGTCGATATGAGCAAGGGCTTTCGAACACACAAGGGCTTATCAACAGAGAATGGCAAGGGCTTTCAACAAGAAGGTGAAGCCTCGAAACATCAAAGCGGGAGATTTGGTCCTAAGACATTATCCTCCCAATGCCATGAATCCCCTTGGGAAATGGGGACCCCGATGGATCGGTCCTTACGTGGTCAAGAAGATATTGAGCGGCGGTGTAGTCCGACTCGTAGAGTTGGATAGCGATTAACTGCCGAAGGAGGTCAACCTCGACAAGCTTAAGAAGTTCTACACTTAACAAATGAGGACCATAAAAAAAAAAAAACGCTCGCTAGGTTGAAAATCCGCAAGGGCGGCCTAGGCAAAAATTAGAGCAAGTGCAAAAAAGAAGCCCGCTAGATTGAAAACCCGAAAGGGCGGTCTAGGCAAAAAACAAGGTGCACAAAAAAAAAATGGTCTTCATTTGTTTGAACTACGGAGACCTGAGCCTCTCTACAAGAGGAACGTATGCAACCTTCGGGTGCGGTCTAAAACAATAATTTTTACCCAATCATGTCATAAACAAGATGCAATTCTTTACTCAATTCTTAAATCATTTTGATCATTACAACTGATAATGTTAAGCTTAAAAGACAATAAAAAATTAAATCCTAAACAAGTGGTCTATTTAATTGCAATCTTGGGGTACTAAGAAGGTTCTAATCTTTCTTCAGTTTGGGAACCCATTGGGCCCTTGACCTTCTTGATTGGGGGCGGAGCACTCCCGGAACCACTAAGGCGAGAGAAGATGCTAAGACGGGACGGAGCTTCATCAACCTTCCCCTTGCCTTTGTCCAAAGAAGCCTTGACGGGAGCTTTAGAAGGACGTTTCCACACATAAGGGGAGTTGCCTTTGCCTTTCTTCTTCTTAGGCAAAAAGCGCGGCCTAGGGGCCTCAACATGAACAACCGGCTTCAAAGGTTCAACGACGACTTCATTCGGCCTTCCCAATTGGTCAAAGACACTAGGACGTGCCTTCACAATGGGGACGGGCTTCATTTGTTCGCCTTCGGGGACGGACACTTTCTCCTCCAAAGAAAAGGTCATTGGGGCCATTTTTGACAAGAATTTGGGGCTTAAGAAAATGAGAAGTATTGTAAAATATTGTTGTGTGAGCAAACTGGTCGAATTGGGTTCAAATTTATAGCTGTTGGAGAATCCTGTTCAGAAAGAAAGGGGCTGTAAATCAGCAGCCCAGAAGCGGGTGCCTCCAACATTGGAAACGAGACGCGCGCGCATCCCATGCTCAAATCCGGGTGCGCGCGCCTTTAACAGACGGCGGAACAGAAGAAGCCCTTGTCAGTTCAGCAGCAGCCAGACATCTCAATGTCTTCAACCTGCAACAAGTTCAGAATCCACAGCAACAAAGCAACGTTCGACCGCAACAACAAAACACTTTTGGGCAAACATTTGTTTGTAAAAGGTCGACATCTAAGATCGAGTCTAAATAGACATAAAAAATGTAGATGAATAACTAGGACTGTAAATACGTGCTAAATGTTATTACATGAAAAATAAAAATTGTTCAGGATCTCATCCTCTACATCAAAAGAAAGCTACTCAGAGTCATCGTCAGCAGCACTGTGCCCATCCCCGCTGCCACTCTCAGTCTCCTCCTCATCATCAGACTCCTCCTCGAACTCCTCAACGGTGATCTCAAGGCGGCTTCTCTTTGGCATCCTCGCCGATGAACTGGTACTGCCACGACTGAAGCTCCTGCTCAATGACTACCTCACCGAAGTGACAGCATCATCGACATCTAAAGTAGCATCTCTACAACCTCGCTCATGCCACGAGATCCCCGAGCAATACCTCTGACAGCACCAGACACCGTACCAGCAGCCTCCCTGGTCAGATTAGCCATGTCTCTGCACAGCTCCAGTACTCCCTCCTCTAGATAACGCAGCCTGCTCCGCATCCCCTTGTTCTGGCGGCCTATATGCTTGTAAGCAGCCACAGGCACCTATCACAGTAGAAACAAGAAACTACATCAGTGTGCTGAAATAAAAAAGATTGGAATAGAAAATGGGTCATGATCAGAAATGTACAGAAAGAATAGAGTTATACCACAGCAGTCTGGGCAGGAGGCTCTCTCTCTCCGGTAATATCTCCTCAGGGATAATCTCCCTCTGCTCCTCGACAACCCCAAAGTTTGAGTAGGTATAGTATGAAGGAGGTAAAGGGGGATCGAAGCAATAACCTGCACCGGTGGGATAAAACTGGGCAGAAGTCGAGGGGGCAGGCTGTGTCCTCTGAGGGTCAGCATACATAAAGCCCTGCATCAAATGGCTAGCCCTAGAGATGTCGTAATCCTGATAAGGAAAGAAAAAGGGGGAAGCGTCCATCCCTGCCATGTACATGGCCCTATCCTCCTTAGACAACGCCTCCCAACTGTGAGGGCAGAAAGGAGGAAAGTCTGGAACTGCAGGTCAGGGCGGGTTATGGTAGTCCACCACCTGGCTCCCGTGCTACCAGTATACTCTCTCCCCCAAGTACATAGCCATGCACTCCACAGAGCTTATCAGAAGCCTCGAGCGAGTGGGAAACAGGGTATGTCTATGCTGCCATATATCAGCCTCCATGGGAATAATGAATGGGACACGGACTCGGGCCTCAGATTATCCAAATACCGCCGAGCTGAGACCAAGCTGATTGGGCCTGTGCCGGTCTTCACATTTTTGGCCTTGTAGGACCACCTCGCACAGTCAGGATACTGGGGCTAACCCTCCCTCTCGATCCGGAAGTCCCTCATGCCCAGAATGGCAAAAGCCCACACCTGCTGTAGAAACCCTACCTTGGACTAAATTGAATAACAGGGCTGACTTTCCAGTCCATTCTGTCAGAAAATCCATCTTGAAGTCGTGCGCCTCCGCCCGTAGAGGTCAGAAGCGCGCGCATCCCACCACCAAGGCAGGAGGCGCACGCACCTGGGCGTCAGTTACAGATGCTGTCCAAGAATCCCTCTCTTGGTCATTTTACATGATTTGCCCGGGAAACTGATCTTTGTGACTTCATTTTGGCATCAAAAACACCTTGTTTTCAACTATAAAAACCCTTCTTCTCCACCATTTCAAAGGACTCCTTTTTTAAGCAAGAAAACTATACACAAAATACTCTCAAGGCATTTCCAAGGAATTCTCTAAGAAGTATTTGAAGTTCTTTGAAGCTTAGGTAAAAGACTACTCTTTTCTCTCTTTTCTACTTCATCTCTTATTTTCTTCTTTTATTTTGATCAAACATGCAATCACCCCAAAACCATTTTGGGACATGACACCAAAGGCCACTTCATTCCACTGAAGTTGGCCAAGGAGTTATCTCCCTACATTCTAAATACCCCTTTTTAACCCCCTTTTATCATTATTAAGAATAGGAAGAACATTTTAATCATGTAGACTTTGAACAAGCAAGACCAACATTAGTTGGGCGAGATGGGTGTTTAAGTACTTCCCATCTCGTAACCTAACCCCCGAACCTCATAACAAGAATCTCTTTTTTTGTATCTAAACATAGGCTAATTATTAGGTTTTTCTTATATTCTTCTAAAACATAGGTGGCGACTCTACAACTTAAAACACAAATAGACATCCTAGGATAACCCATCGCTTTAGCCAAGCGCGTGAGCCCCTCCCAGGGTATCTACAGTGGCGACTCCGCTGGGGACGTTTGAGGGTTAAACTTGCGTTTTTGTTCAAAGTCTACATTTTTATGGGCATTATTGTTTTTGATGGGGGAAGCGTGCGCCTCAGGCCTTCTTGGCCTAAGGCACGCGCATCCCATACCAGAGTCCAGAATCGCCCGCTTCTCAATGTTCTTCCTATTCTTCTTCTTTTTTCTACACTAATCATCTTTACAGGGGTTTTATTAGACATTGAGGACCAGGGCAATCCCCTGAGTCCAAAGTCTAACAATCTGACAGGTTTGCCCAGAAGCGGGCGCCTCCCATAGACTCTACGCCATGCGCGTGCATCCCACAATACAGGCCAGAGGCACGCATTTCTGGGTGGTTTTCCAAAACAGGAACATTTCCAGAATAGAGTAGAATGATGGGGTGTGGGCACAATTGCCTGCATCAAGGACCGATTCGGACCATTTTAACTATTTTTATTTCGTGTTTTTTTATCAGTCACACGGGTGATTCGAGAGTTGTAAATTATGTACTTATTTGCTTTTCTTTCATTAAAAAAAAAGTAAAAAATGTTTTCTCACATATTGGACCTCACACTACGTGCACATATTCTTATAAATTGCTCACTATCGAGTCGCACAAGTTCATAACCCCAAACCCGTCGAGGCCCGTCCTAGAGAGTTTCAAGCTCCACCCGACCTTGACTCTCTCGAAGCGGTAAACCACAGCCCGTGGTGTAGTTCATGACTACATGCCGGGGGTGACCTTAAGCCTCTCATTAGCCCAGCACAAGCCAACACAATTCTAGTTAAGGTCTAACACTCCATGACTAAGTCAGTTTTCATGTGTCGAGATTTCCCTAAACTAATGTCTTCAAATCATACATGCCGTTTTCAAGAGAAACAAGGGGTTATCATGGATGAAATAAAACTCTGTCCCCAAGTGGTTATTATGGATGAAAATAAAAATCCGTCCCCGCATGTATGCTTTACTACATTAATTTAGTTTAATCCCGACACATGTAGGAATCACAAGCGTGGTGGAATCCGATGAGTATATGGGACCGCGAGAAGGTCTATATACTAGTGTGACGATTCCACTATTTTCTTAGAAAACCCAAAAGGGACTCTGTCCCTCCGACTTATAAAAAAAGTGTTTTCTTTATGTGGTTTGAGTCGTGTGCCCACTGTGTGTTCTAAACCTCTTCATGGACCAAAAGTGTTACTCAAGACTGACAAGGGCCTCTTCTGCAAAGTTAGGTCCCATTGGTACTTACCGAGTCTACTGAGATTCAGCAAACCGACTAGGTCGTGAATTGATCACTCCAACAGCTCCGACAGCATCAATGGCCGGTGACTCCAACAGCAACAACACCATGTCCCTTGAGCAACTCTCAGCTATGGTCCAAATTCTCCAAGAACAAATCTCTACTTTCAACAAAGAGTCCCAAAGCAAAGATGATCTTTGGAAATCTCATCTTGACAATCAAAGGGAGGCTCATGAAGCCGAGATGGACCAAATAAAGGCTAAACTCACTAAGCTTTCAAGTGGTAAAGGCAAGGAAGACAATGATGAGTCCAAATGGACCAAAGGCTTGTTTGAGAGCCCTTATGTTAGTGCTCGCACCAAGAAAATGGGGGGAGACAAGCACCGACAACAAAGACCACAAGATGGTTGATTCAATTATGGCTTACATAGATCAACGTTTCAATGGTCTCAACTTGGGGAAAGGCTCCGACACAAGCCTTTATCAGTCATCCATTCTCATGAACACGATGGCCTCTCTCCCCGACAAGTTCAAGATACCCGACTGTAGATACCCCGGGGGACCATGGCTTGGCTAGAGCGCGTGAATTAACCTAGGATGTCTAATTGTGTTTTAGAGTCGCCACCCACGTTTTTGAGGAACGTAAGAAAACCTAATGTTTATGAGCCTAAGTTTGATTTACGAAAACAGCGATTCTTTGGGATGAGGGATTCGGGGGTTAGGTTACGAAATGGGAAGTACTTAAACACCCATTTCGCCCGAGCAAAGTCGGTCTTGTTTGTTCATAATTCACTTTCTAAGATAAATGTGTTCTTCCTATTAAAATGATGATAAAAAGGGGTTTTAGAGTTTGAAATGTAGGGAGATAACTCCTAGGCCAATTCAATGTAATGAAAGGACCGTTGGTGTCATGTCCCAAATGGTTTTGGGTGATTGCACATTTGATCGAAGAAGAAGAAGAAGAAGAAGAAGAAGAAGAAGAAGAAGAAGAAGAAGAAGAAAAGAAGTGCTTAAAACATTTACCTATAGTATTCTTCAAAAAGAGAACCTCTTGTCAAGCCTTGAAGAAGAGGTTGAGTAATTTTGTTGAAGAAATCCCAAAGGAAAGGTCTAGGCAAAGAGTGAGAAAAAGGTCTAAAATGATGATTTTTCCAGTCCCCCTCCAATGATGGATTGGAGGGGTTTTTATAGTTGAAAAGTGACTGTTTTTGGAGCCAAACAGAGTCTCCATGAAATCTTTCACAGGCAAAATCATGTATAATGAGCAAGGGAGAGATTCTTGGGCAGAATCTGTAACTGACACGCCCCAGAAGCGCGCGCATCCCACCTAGGCGGCAGAAGGCGCGCGCGTCTGGCCTCAAGGGGCGGAGGCGCGCGACTCTTAGAAGCGATTTTTGACAGAATGGACTAGAAAGTTAGAACTGTTATTCAGTTTAGTCCGGGAATTAACGGAGTCCGTCTGGAACTTAACCAAAGTAACAGAAACTAACAGGAAACACTTAAAAGAGGGAGAAACACAAAATCAAGTGTGCAATCGGGGTGAGCGGTCCAAGGCGGGGTGTCTACAGAGCCCCTTGGCGGCGTGGATTGTGAAGCAAACACACCGACGAAAGACAGACATCCGCCTAGGACATCACCAAGAAAAGGAAAAGACTCGATAAAAGCAGGAATTTGAAATTGCGAGGATAGAGGTGTGCTCCCTGTGTGAGCGGCTTTGAGAGATAAGGGTGCGCTCCCTGTGTGAGTGGCTTTGCCAATAGCGGGATCCGTTTGCTGGAAGCGGGATCTGTTTGCTGGAAGCGGGATTTGTTCGTTGAGAGCGAGATCCGTTTACTGGAAGCGGGACCTGTTTGCTGAGAGCGAGATCTGTTTGCTGGAGGCGGGACCTGTTCGCTGAGAGCGAGATCTGTTTGCTGGAGGCCGAACCTGTTTGCTGAGAGCGAGATCCGTTTGCTTGAAGCGGGACCTGTTTTTCTGAGAGCGAGATCCATTTGCTGGAGTGCGGGACCCGGAGGACCGTTTGCTGAAGTGCGGGACCTGGGGGACCGTTTGCTGAAGTGCGGGACCCGGGGGACCGTTTGCTGAAGTGCGGGACCCGGGGGACCGTTTGCTTTGAATGGATGATGAAGCAGTGATTCCGGGGACCATCCTAGACCAAGTTGTTGTCGTGAGTCATTCTTTGACTGTTTGACTTTGACTTTTGACGGGGTGCGGGCACAGTTGACTGCGGAGTGCTTTGTGCTGGGGATGAATTGTAAAAACTGATCTTTTGAGAAGTAAAAGACGCCCTACTTTGAGTGGGAGTTTCTATCTTATTTCAGCTTTTTAGACATGCCTTAAGGGTGGACCAAATTAATGTGTGCCCAGCTTGGTGTTTGCTGTCGTCGTTTTGAGCTTCTCTTGTTGGTGAGATTGATCTTTTCTGTAGATAGAAGGCGTTTGAACGTGCATGGGCTTCCTTCTTGAACTGATAAGGGCTATATCTGGAGCCTTCTTATTCCTGGGACGCGGGCGCTTCCTCTCTTGGATACGGGACGCGCACGCCTTGTAGACCGGTGTCGGGAGGCGCGCGCCTCTGGGAGGCGAAATTCAGGGCCTGATATTTGCTGGTCAAAAGATCCTCCAACAGCTATAATATCATCTTCTGGTCGACAATTCGATTCCAACAGCCATTTTCTGTCATTTTTGAACACCATTCTATTACCCAATCTTTCTTATAACCTTCTTTCCCATGGCCTCCAACCTTTTTAGTCTTGATGCCGAGGTTGTCAAGAGTTACGAGAAGGATTTGTCGACCTTCGTGTATTCTTTTAAGACTCATCCCAAAAATGCCTTCATCAAAGATTTCGGGCTTCGAATTCTCTTCACTTTGCGGACATTGAAGACGGATTGGGACTTGTTGAAGGCTGCTGCAGCCTTTTGGGATTGTGATAGCCATACATTCAACTTTTCGGCTAATGAAATGGTGCCGACCGTTGATGATTTTGGGGCCATTTTGGGTATGCCTTTGGCCGGTCGGATTGCCATCCCCAAGTATTACCGCGGTGTTGTTGATTCTTGGGTTAACATTCTGAATCTCCCTGTCGGAGAAGTGAAGAAGATGATGCACGGGACCGTTGTTGACATAACTGAGCTTCCGATGTTCTTCAGTTTGCATTCGGAAGATGTCGCGATTCAGTCCTTTAAGAGAAATGCCATGGCTGTCTGCCATTTCAGCGAGGTTTTGTTTGTCACTCCTCTGGGTACTGCGGATGCGTAGTTGGCTGAGATAGTGTTGCAGGCGAAAGGACAGCGATTTAGCATAGTTCCGCTTATTGTAGGAGAGACTTGCATGGTTTGGATGAGTTGTACCGTACAGGCGAGATGCGATGAGGAAGCCCCTTGCTTTTAACCATATGGCTTCGGGAGCATTTCAGGCTTTATGCGGCGGATGGCGACCTTTCTCCTTTTGCTGTTCATAGGCGACGGTTGCTGACTAGGGATTTGACCGAAGAGGGTTGGAGGAGATTTTTTGCTTCTCGTCTCATAGCTGATGTTGAGTGGTATCCTTGGGGTCTTCGCCCTTTTGTGGAGTGGACTTTCGGTTTCCAGCATGTGGTTTTACCCGGATTGAGGGACTCTTCGTTTTATCAGCCAGAACGGGTTTTGAGACAGTTCGGTCGTTGGCAAATAATTCCTTTTCCGAGGAATGGGGTACTTCGTCCAGTTTCTTATATGGGTCCGGACTTCTCGAATGAGCTTCAGTTGGCTTGGGGAGATGATCGTGACCGTTAGGTTTCCGCTCCATTGCACCGGGGCAGCATTTTTCTTCCCGAGAGTTACTTGGATCATTTGCTTGGTACCGTCTACCGTGGCATTACTTGGGTAGATGCTCTTCGGGCGGAGTTGCTAGGAAGGGATTTTGAGCCCAGCAGTGCTTTGAGGTACAAGGAAGCTGCTGCTGATGTGAACAACATTCTGACCGACCCTTTCGGCACTCCCTTGGATGACTTTTATGCTCGGAGGCGTTCGGTTGCGCAGAAGATATCGGTCCGCATCAGTGTCCCTAGGCCTCCCAAGAAGAGTAGGATTGATGGTCGTTCGGGTGGTCCTTCAAAGGCCAAGAGAAAATTAGATTTTTCCTAGTACCCCCAAGAGATTGCAATTAAAATAGACCACTTGTTAGGATTTAATGTTTTAAGTCTTTTATTAGCTAAACATTTCCATTGTAATGATAAGAATGTTTTAGTGAATGAATAAAATTGCATCTCGTTAATTTGAGAATGATTTGGGTATTTGTTATGTTTTAGACCGCACCCGAAGGTTGCCTACGTTCCTCCAGTGTAGAGGCTCAGGTCTCCGTAGTTCAAACAAACGAAGACCATTTTTTTTATGGTCTTCGTTTATTAGACGTAAAACCTCTTCAATTTGTCGAGGTTGACTTCTTTTGGCAGTTGATCTCCGTCTAAGTCCACGAGTCGGACTGCATCGCCGCTTAGTATCTTCTTGACTACGTACGGACCAATCCATCGGGGTCCCCATTTTCCAAGGGGGTTCATGGCATTAGGAGGGTGTTGTCTTAGGACCAAATCTCCCACACTTATGTTTCGGGGCTTCACCTTTTTGTTGAAATCTCTAGCCATTCTTTGTTGATAGGCACTCGTACCTTCGATTGCACTTAGCCTTTTCTCGTCGAGTAGGGCTAGCTGTTCATATCGACTTTGCATCCAATCGACTTCATTGACTTGGTTCTCGAGGAGGACCCGCAGGGACGGAACTTCGAGCTCTATTGGTAGCACAGATTCGGAACCATATACCAGTGCATAAGGAGTTTCTCTAGTCGCTGTCCGTATTGACGTGCGGTAGCCCCATAATGCTAGAGGTAAATTTTTATCCCTTCCAGTGGAGGCCATCTTCTTCACAATGGTCTCGATTGTCTTATTAGCTGCCTCGACCGCGCCGTTTGCTTGAGGGCGGTATGGAGATGACTTGTGCTTAGTAACCTTGTATTCTACCAGGAGTGCGTCCATCTCTTTCTCGAAGTGAGAGCCATTGTCTGAGATGATCTCATGAGGAACGCCGTATCGGCACATGATGTGGGTTTTTACGAATTCGGCCACTTTCTTGGCGTTAAGAACTTGGTAAGCTTGTGCTTCGACCCATTTTGTAAAATAGTCCACGGCTACTAGGACGAAAGATTGTCCATTGCTTCCAGTAGGGTGAACTTTGCCGATGATGTCTATGACCCAACAAGAGAAAGGCCAAGGCGTGGTCATATTGTAAAGCTGTGAGGGTGGAGCGTGCTGTAGATTGGCATGGAATTGGCATTTGGCGCACCTCTTGACTTTCTCGATGCAGTCCCTTTCCATGGTACTCCAATAATAACCCATGCGGAGTATCTTCTTGGCCAACATAAACCCGTTCATGTGAGGCCCACATTCACATTCATGGATCTCATGCATTATTTCTTGAGCTTCGGTCTCATTTGCACATAGGAGATTGATCCCCTCGTGATGCCTTTTGTAGACTCTGTCCCCAATCAGTACATATCGGGAGGCTAGTCTTTGCAATGCCATTTGAGACTTCTTATTGCTGTTCTCGGGATAAGTACCATCCTTGAGGAAATTCATGATATTTGCGTACCATGGGGAGTTTGTTTGGACCTCGTTGATCGCAATACTCATGCAGTATGCCGGACTGTTTCGTCGGGAAATTTTGAAGGGTTTCACCATTTTACCCTCAGGCATTTCGACCAGTGAAGCGATGGTGGCTAGTGCATCAGCAAAACGGTTCTTGTCCCTTGGCAGGTAATTGAAGGTGATTTCTTGAAATTGTTCAACCAATTCCTCGAGATGTTGACCATACCGTTGCAGGGTTGAGTCTTGAATCTTCCATTTTTTGGATGTCTGGTTGATGATGAGCAAGGAATCACCAAATACTTCTAAACTTGTGACATTTCTTTCGAGGGCTACTCCGAGCCCCGCTATGCAAGCTTCGTACTCAGCGGTGTTGTTAGTGGCTTCAAATTCGAGGCGGATGGCAATTGGAGTATACATGTCCTTTGGATCAACAAGTAACATCCCTATGCCATACCCATGCTTATTGGCTGCGCCATCGAAAAAAAGTTGCCACTTATTTTCCTCTGTTGTAGCGCAAATTAAATGCTCGTCGGGGAACTGTATATCTTCCCCCTTCACTTCGTCACACGGAAATTCAGCAAGCTGATCACTGAACACCTTCCCCTTGATGGATTTGAGTGTGACGTAAGTGATATCGTAGCCGGCGAGCATGAAATACCATTTGGCTATTCTTGTTGACATGAAAGGCTTCTCGAAGATGTAGCGGAGCGGGTCCACTTTTGCTACCAACTTGATTGGGAAGGCCTCCATGTAATGCTTGAGCTTTTGAGTAACCCAAACCAATGCAGCACAAGACTTCTCTAAGACAGAGTAGTTCTTTTCAGCTCCTTGAAACCGTCGGCTGACAAAGTAGATGGCATTCTCTTTTGTGGAGTCTCGCTGTTCTTGTGCTAACATAGCCCCTAGGGCTTCATCATTGACAGTGAGATAGAGCAAGAGAGGCTTCTCTTCGTGTGGTGACTGGAGGGCATGTCAAGTAATGCTTCACTTGGTCGAAGGCTTCTTGGCACGCATCGGTCCATTCTAGAGCCACATTCTTTTTGAGTAGCTTGAAGATTGGCTCACACATGGAAGTGAGTTGGTGCACAAACCGACTGATGTATTGGAGTCTGCCCGTGAAACCTTTGATTTCTTTCTGCGTCTTTGGGGGAGGCATGTCAATGATTACCTTGATCTTGGAGGGATCGGCTTCAATTCCTCTTTCAGTGACCATGTAACCTAAAACCTTCCCTCTGATGACCCCAAAAGTGCACTTTGCAGGATTGAGTCTCATGTTGTGTTGTCGAAGCCTTTCAAAGAACTTGCGAAGGTCGATCAAATGTTGATCGTTGGTTCCCTTTGAATGGATGATCATGTCGTCTACATAGACCTCGATCTCTTTATGAATCATATCGTGGAATAGATCCGTAACAGCCCTCTGGTAGGTAGCCCCAGCGTTCCTTAGTCCGAACGGCATGACTGTGTAGCAGAATGTCCCCCACGGAGTTGTGAAAGCTGTCTTGTGTTGATCCTCTACGGACATGAGAATCTGATTGTAACCGGAAAAACCGTCCCCGAATGAGCGGACTTCATAGTTGGCAGTTGAATCGACGAGCATGTCGATGTTTGGTAGTGGAAAGTCATCTTTCGGGGAAGCTTTGTTCAAATCCCGGAAGTCCACGCAAACTCGAACCTTGCCGTTTGCTTTTCTGACTGTCACAATGTTGGCTAGCCAAGTTGGATACTCAATGACTTTGATGAAACCCACACTGAGGAGCTGTTCAATCTCTTCTTTGACTTGTAGAGACCATTCTGGCTTGATCTTTCTGAGCTTCTGCTTTACTGGCTTGGCGTCCTCTCTGATCGGAATTCTGTGCTCTGCGACCTTTCTGTCCAAACCCGGCATGTCTTTGTATGACCATGCGAATACATCCACAAATTCTCTGAGCAGTGCAGTCAATCTGTCTTTGTCTTCCCCCTTGAAGAAGCTGCCAATCTTCGTTTCTTTCGGCTCTTCGTCGGTACCCAGATTAACAGTATGCAATTCTTCATCAGCCCCTGGACCATTTTCACCACGACAACGAACCTGTTGAGCTAGTTCATTTAGGTATGTTATGTTTTCGTGGTCTATTTCATCATAATTTGAATCGTTATTAACTTGTTCATTAAGTTCGTTATTAGTTAATTCATCATTTATGATGTTTGCAATCTCGGGGTACTCAGAAATATCGAATTTTTCATTAGAAAAGAAAGGAAACACACGCTCGGATATTGCCTCCATATCCTCTTGGGTGAGGGCATTAGAAACACTCTCGGACTCGAAAGTAAGTGTGAGCCGCTCTTCCTTTGTTGATGTGCAGGGTATGCAACCCATTTCTCAGATCAAGAAATCCTCGGATACTATGGGCCCCTTCGTTGAATACCAGTTGTTGATTGGCTCGGAGCTTGGCGGGATCTCACTGATGGTTTCTTTTCTGACGACGGTGTCGTAGATGGCGTTGACTTGACAATCGTCCATGATGGCCAATTCTTCGAACATGGAGGCTAGATCGGATAGTTCTTCCCCCACGGTAATCTCTACCTCGGACTCTATAGTCACTTTCTTGCCCCACCACTCTCGGGGTGACATTGGAGTAGGTTCCCTTTCTAGTGCCGGTATTTCACAGTCGGTGAAGATCTCGAGACCGGGCTTTCTGACGCCCTTGTCGTTAACCCACAGTTCGGGAAAGATCATGTACGGGACATCTTCCCCTTGGCGAACAAAATAACCGTTTAGTGTGTTGCGGTAAGGCCTCAAGTTGGGGATTTCATATCGTCGACCTTCTTTGCGAGCTTGGGTCCTTTGATTCTTGACTGCTTGCTCGTACTTCAAGTCATCCTTGGTAGGCTCGTATTCCAGACCAAACTTGTTCTTGACAAAAGGAACTTCCACGGGGTGTAATATCCCTTGTTGATGTTTCCCTAGGCCGAGGCCGGGAAAGTGATTCATGTTCCTCATCATGCGGAGGTCTTTAGGATTGCTGGGGACCCACTGTCTGTATCCCCCTTCTTTGTCAATAGTGTTGACGCTGGAGAGAGTGGCATCTTCTATCCCGTGTTGGACTTGGTGAACGGGTTGTCCCCCATTTCTGTGATGGTGACATTTTCAGCCATGATAGTGACTATCTCGTCCCCGTTTCTGATCTTAACGCACTGATGGAGAGTGGAAGGCACCGCGTTTGAACTGTGGATCCAAGGTCGGCCCAGAAGTAAGTTGAATAAAGCAGGGACATCAAGTACTTGGAATGGGACGGACATGATCATGTTTCCAAATTCGATATCAACTTCTAACATTCCCATGACTGTACGGGCAGTGCTGTTGTACCCTCTAATGACTTGTGCGGAGGGTTGTAGATCGGAGCTTTTGAGCCCCAGTATGCCCATGACTCGGCTAGGCATTAAGTTGAGTGCAGAGCCACCGTCTACTAGAATCCTTGAGATGGGTCTCCCCCTTGCCCTTACTTTGAGGTAGATGGCTTCATTGTGTTCGGACCCAAATGGCGGGAGGTCCATGTCGGCAAAAGTGATGACATTGCCGAAGTGAATGTGACCTATCATTGCTGTGAGGTCCTCGGGTGTCGTGTCGGGAGAGACTGATGTGTCATCCAAGTTCTTGATGACGAGGTCTCGGTGTTTCTTTGATGATGCAATAAGGTCCCAGATGGATATGTTGGCTTGCGTCTTCTTGAGTTGTGTTAACAAAGGATCTTCGGGTATGTCGCGTGCTTGCGATCTTTCAGAAGAGGTGCTGGTTGGTGCAGTATTGGGAGGGATTGTGCTCGTTGTTACTCGGCCACTGCGAGTGAGCACGTTCACGGTCCCTTGTAGCTTCTTCTTCCTATTCTCTAAGACTTCCCTCATAATCTCATCATAAGTCACAACATAACAAGAATTATCAAGTTTATTCATATCATCGGAGCCTTCATTCACAATTGGGATCGAATGAGTGGTTCCTTCAAACTCTCCTACCTCTATTACATTGACACCACCCTCATTAGGGATTATGAATTCCTTCTTGTCTATGAGGTCTTGGATGGTGTTGCGGATGGAGAAGCAATCCTCGGTGAGGTGGCCGGTGCATTGATGGTAGTCACACCATTTGTGGTGAGCATGATTGGCACGGAACGGTTGTGGTTGCTTGTAACCTTGAAGAGGGGTGATTTTTCCCTTGGCCTTTAGAGCTTCATAGGCCTCGGTGATGGTCATGCCGTTGAGAGGAGTGTAGACGCGGTCGTTTTGGAACCGCTTGCCTTGTGGTGGGGGAACCTTCTTGTAATTCCCCTTGTCAGTAGTAACGGCATTTACAGAAGCCTCTTTGTTTGAACTAGAGGCGGCCTTGTATCGGTAGGTAGGAGTGGCCTTTTAAATCTCCTTGAGCAAGTCATCCATGCGTACCCCCGCCTCATACATTTGGGAGAAGTCGGAGTAGCAAGCTCCACTTAGGTGGGTGCGGAGATCAATCTTGAGACATTTGAGAAAGATGTCCATTTGCTCTTTTGTGTTTGGCCTTTCAACAATTTCAGAGAGCTTGTCATTCCATCTCCTTGTGAAGTCAATGAAGGACTCGTTGTCTCTTTGAGTGGTATTCTCGAGCTCTTTCCTTGTGGGCCGGTGAGTGGCGTTGCCTTGATATTGTTTCTTGAAGGCAAGCATAGCGGCATCCCAATCAAGACGGACAGTGAGCGGGAGAGTTGCATACCAATCCTTGGCCGCCCCCTCGAGGGTGAGAGGAAAGCATTGAGCCATAACTTTTGGGGACACCTTCTTCGGAACCATAGCCCAAATGTAAGTCTCGATGTGGGCCATCGGGCATGAGTTGCCCTTAAACTTGCTAATGTCGGGCATCTTGAATTTATCGGGAAGAGCGGCCATCGTGCTCATGAGGATGGATGACTGATAAAGGCTTGTGTTGGAGCCTTTTCCCATGTTGAGGCCGTCAAATTTCTGATCAATGTAGGCCATGATGGAATCGACCATTTTGGGGTCGTTGTTGTCGGTGCTTGGTCCCCCCACTTTTTTGGTACGGGCACTGACATATGGGCTTTCAAACAAGCCCTTGGTCCACTCGGATTCCTCGTTGTCATTAACCCCCTTGTTCTTGGAGAGTTTGAGGAGCTTGGCTTTCAGTTGGTCAACCTCGGCCTCGTGGGCCTCCCTTTGACTGTCGACATGAGCTTGCCACAAGGCTTCTTTGGTTTGAGCCTCGTTGTTGAGAGTGGTGATTTGTTGTTGGAGTGTTTGAACCATGGCAGAAAGCTGTTCGAGAGTCATGGCGTTGTTGGTGTTGGAGTCGCCGGCCATTGATGATGTAGAAGCTGTTGGAATGATCGGTTCACGGACAAGCCTGTTGGATGAATCTCTGTAGATGCGGAGAGTACCAATCGGACCTATAATTGGAGAAGTAGCCCTTGTCAGTCTCGGTTCACACTTTCGGTCCATGAGGAGGTTGAGAACACACAGTTGGGCACACGACTCGAACCACATAAGAAAAAAGACTCTTTTTTTTTTTTTTTTTTTTTTTTTCTATAAGTCAGAGGGAATGGGTCCCTTTTGGGGTTTCTAAGAAAATAATGGAATCGTCACACTAGTATATAGACCATCTTGCGGTCCCATATACTCATCGGATTCCATCACGTTTGTGAATCCTACATCTGTCGGGATTAAACTAAATTAATGTAGTAAAGCATACATGCGGGGACGGATTTTTATTTTCGTCCAAAATAACCACTTTTGGGGACGGATTTTTATTGCGTCCGTTTCAACAAGTTGGCATGTATGATTTGAAGACATTAGTTTAGGGAAATCTCGGTACATGGAAACCGACTTGAGTCACGGAGTGTTAGACCCTAACTAGAATTGTGTGGTTTGTGCTCGGCTTGAATATGAGGCTTAAAGGTCACCCCCGGCATGTAGTCATGAACTACGCCACGGGCTGAGGTTTACCGCTTCGAAAGAGCCAAGGTCGAGTGGAGCTTGAAACTTTCTAGGACGGGCCTCGACGGGTTTGGGGTTGGACTTGTGCGACTCGATAGTGAGCAGTTTATAGGAGTAATGTGCACGTAGTGTGAGGTCTATCACGTGACAATTTTTTTTTTTTTTTTATTTTTTTTTTGAAAAGAAAAGATAAGAACACATAAACACATAAATTACAACTCCCGAATCACCCGTGTGACCGGTAAATAAAACATAAAAATAAACAGTCCAAGGGTTCAATTTTGTTCTGATGCAGGCAACTGTGCCCACACCCCACTGTTTTGTTCAGTCACTGAAACCTGTTCTTTCCCTGGAAATTGGCCCAGAAGCGCGCGCCTCGGGCTAGTGTTGTGGGAAGCGCGCGACTGGCGCATAGAAACTGGGAGGCGCCCACTTCTGGGCTCACCTGTCAGATTATCAGAAACTTATGGACTCAGGGGATTGCCCTGGTCTTGATTGTGTGATGGAACCCCTGCAGTGTTAGCACGAAATAATAGGAAGAATAGGAAGAACACATGGAAGGCGGGCGATTCTGGAATTTGACTCGGGACGCGCGCGCTTTGGACCATGAAGGTCCGAGGCGCGCGCTTTCCATGTCAATTTCCAGAATGCCCAGAAAAGTGAATTATGAACAGAAACACAAGTTTAACCCCTCAAGCAATCCCCAGCGGAGTCGCCACTGTAAATACCCCGGGGGAGCACGGCTTGGCTAGAGCGCGTGAATTAACCTAGGATGTCTAATTGTGTTTTAGAGTCGCCACCCATGTTTTTGAGGAACGTAAGAAAACCTAATGTTTATGAGCCTAAGTTTGATTTACGAAAACAGAGATTCTTTGGGATGAGGGGTTCGGGGGTTAGGTTACGAAATGGGAAGTACTTAAACACCCATTTCGCCCGAGCAAAGTCGGTCTTGTTTGTTCATAATTCACTTTCTAAGATAAATGTGTTCTTCCTATTAAAATGATGATAAAAAGGGGTTTTAGAGTTTGAAATGTAGGGAGATGACTCCTAGGCCAATTCAATGTAATGAAAGGACCGTTGGTGTCATGTCCCAAATGGTTTTGGGTGATTGCACATTTGATCGAAGAAGAAGAAGAAGAAGAAGAAGAAGAAGAAGAAGAAGAAGAAGAAGAAGAAAAGAAGTGCTTAAAACATTTACCTATAGTATTCTTCAAAAAGAGAACCTCTTGTCAAGCCTTGAAGAAGAGGTTGAGTACTTTTGTTGAAAAAATCCCAAAGGAAAGGTCTAGGCAAAGAGTGAGAAAAAGGTCTAAAATGATGATTTTTCGAGTCCCCCTCCAATGATGGATTGGAGGGGTTTTTATAGTTGAAAAGTGACTGTTTTTGGAGCCAAACAGAGTCTCCAAGAAATCTTTCCCGGGCAAAATCATGTATAATGAGCAAGGGAGAGATTCTTGGGCAGAATCTGTAACTGACACGCCCCAGAAGTGCGCGCATCCCACCTAGGCGGCGGAAGTCGCGCGCGTCTGGCCTCAAGGGGCGGAGGCGCGCGACTCTGAGAAGCGATTTTTGACAAAATGGACTAGAAAGTTAGAACTGTTATTCAGTTTAGTCTGGGACTTAACGGAGTCCGTCTGGAACTTAACCAAAGTAACAGAAACTAACAGGAAACACTTAAAAGAGGGAGAAACACAAAATCAAGTGTGCATTCGGGGTGAGCGGTCCAAGGCGGGGTGTCTACACCGACATCAGCAAATTCTAGGGCAACTCTTACCCCATGGCACACATCGAGACTTATATATGAGTATGGTTCCAAAGAAGGTCTCTCCAAAAGTGATGGCACAATGCTTCCCTCTTACTCTCGAGGGGGCGGCAAAAGATTGGTATGCAACTCTCCCGCTCAAAGTTCATCTTGATTGGGATGCCGCCATGCTTGCCTTCAAAAGTCAATACCAAGGCAACACCACTCACCGCCCGACCAAGAAAGAGCTCGAGAACACCACTCAAAGGGACAATGAATCCTTTATTGACTTCACGAGAAGGTGGAATGACAAACTTACTGAAATTGTCGAGAGGCCTAACACCAAGGAGCAAATGGACATCTTCCTCAAGTGTCTAAATATTGATCTCCGCACCCACCTAATGGGGCTTGCTATGCGGATTTGTAACGCCCGTCCTAATTCCTGTTAAATACTTGAACTTGCATATTATGTGCTAGTTTTACTTGAATTAATTTCTTAACTGCTTTAGAATATTAAGGTGGTTAAATGTCTAGTTTTGACTTTAGGGTCAATTGTGAAAAATAAAGTTTAGGGGCCTTTTTATCAAAGTTGAAACTTGAGGGGCCTAATTTCAATTTCTTGGAAGTTTCAAGTATATCAAGTGGGTTGCCTTCTCAGAAACATAATTCTTCTCAGTTTCTCTCGATCCTTCTCTCTGTTTCATAAAAGGGAGTTCAGTTTTACCCTATTCTCGACTCCTCTCGCTTAATTATGCATCTATTCGAAAATCCGACTTCGCATAAATGACCAGGGCGGTGAGTAGAGCATTTCCTGCCGAACAGAAATTAGTTTGGGTGAATTTAATTTCGGACTAGGTAAGTCACTAGCTCCCCCTTGCTTATAATAACATGCCTATATGTTATTCTTGATACTTGTGTTTGTTAATTTCGTGATTTGAATGAGTTTTGTGATACTTGTAAAATTGGGTCGAAGGGAGTAATTTTATACTATGTACAGAGAACTTGAATCTAAAATGGGTTCGCTAGTGTTAAAGAAAATTATACTCCTACTCGTGAGACGGTAAAATATTAACTTGATTTAAATATTATTAGAAAAATTGTACCATTATTTGTGGTACGGGGAAATGAATGAAAGTATCCCTAAATGATTATATTAGTATATTAGAAAATTATACTTATACTTTTGGGACGGTGAAATATTTAATTGGAATAAAAGGAAATTATCCTATTATTTGTGGGACGGTAAAAGAAATGAATTGAGCTTGAAATAGTGTCCTGGGTAATGCCTAAGGGTTAGTGAAAGTATACTCCTACGCTTGAGACGGAGAATTTTAGGCCTGGAAAGAAATTTAGTGTTTGCTGAAAATTGTACCAGGCGCCCGCCCACATAGATACCGAGCGCCCGCCCATTTCATCAGAAGTTTTGGTTTCAAAAATGCTATAATGAGCGGCCGCCCGGTCCATCGTAGGCGCCCGCCCGGTCCCCTGTTTCAACAAAAGTGTTTTAAATCTAAACTGAAATGAAAGCTTACCCCTCCTAAGGCATATAGCCTTAGTATAAGATGTCCTAGCAAGTGTTGTGATACCTTAGGGGCATCAGAAGTGAGTCTTGAACATGATTATTCAATGATTTGAATAGAGAATTTGAGCCTAAGAGTAACAACTCTTTTATATGTCTTGAAAGTGCTATAAACAAGCACAAATGTGTTATATATGTCTTGAATCAATGTTTGTGTACCTTAGGGGAACTAGAACAATGTCTTGAGCTTGAACATCCAAAGTATAGGATTATGAACTTGTAAGTATGAGATGTATAACTCATCTACTTAGCTTGAATTTGAAGTATAAGACAATTAAATCTTGTACATGACTTGAATATCCAAAGATTTGAATAATAACTTGAGTATAAGATAATTAATTCTTGTGCATGTCTTGAACATCCAAAGAACTGGATTGAGAACTTGAATGTAATGTCACGACCCGAAAACCAGCCTCTAAATTCTAGTATTAAATAATTATTTATTTATTCATTTGATTATTTATTTATGTGAGCATTTTGTGTTTCATGATATTTAATTATGTCTAGCATTATTTGGGTAATATTGTGTTAAGTGTGAAATAGGGGAATCATTTTGAATAGAGAGTTATTTGGGGTTTAATTGCGTTAGTTTGGAGCGGAGGGGCTTAAGTGTAACATTTTTAAAACATCCTCCTTCTTCTTCCTCCCTTCTCCCTCATTTCCCCATTCTCTGTAAACTCTCTCTCTCTCCAAGAAAAGGGTAAGTTTTTCCTCTCCCTTCTCTCTTCATTTTCACCTTCTTCGTCTCATCTTTTCTTATTGCTCATTTTATGAAATGTGTTTAGATCGTCGATAGGATCGCGTAGAACCAAAAATATTTGAATTCCGTCATCTTTGAGAAATTTCAAGTAAGTTCCTTTTCCCCCATTATTATGCTAAAATGTTCATTTCATGCTTGAATGGTGCTTTAGTTGATATATATGATGTTGGGTTGAGTTTGGGAATTTATTTGGAATTTATTTTGATTTTGGTTAAAAATGGTGATTGTTAAATGTTGGTTTAAATCTTGGTTTGGGGTTGTTAAATGATGATATTTAGGTCCCCTCTAAGCTCATAAGTTGTCCTAGTTCATTGTTAGGTTCACTTTGAGAGTTGATTATGAGGATTTTGGTTTTGGTATGAAAATGGTGAAATATTGGTGTTCATGCCCGAATTGAAGAACCCAGAAGAAATCTGGGTTTGGCCGAAATCCCTAGGGGGCGCGCGCACCCTCCCTTGTTCAGCTTGGAAAAACCTTCTGATGCTTGTGAGCGTGCGCACCCTTTTCGTGCGAGCGCGCGCACCCTCCCCTGGCCTTTTTGCAAGAACCTTCTGATCCTATAGGGAGCGCGCACCCTTTCTGCGCGGGCGTGCGCCCCCTCCGCTGTACAAGTCCTGAGCTTCACCCTCTTGTACTCTTCGTAGAAAATCTTCGATAGTTCATAACTCTCTCATCCGGACTCCGTTTTAGGTGTATAAGCTATCGTTTTAAAGCTCTCCTTGAGCTCTTCGAGATGAGTGAGTAGTTTTGGTTGAGTGCTTGAGTTAACTGGATCCTTTGTGATCAAATGTGATATGGGAATTGTGTTATCATTGTTGAGATTATTGGAACACTTTAATTGTGTGTTGTTGGTTCATTTCACTTTTTTGGTGACTTCTTGATAAGGTTCCCTACTTTGGAATCAGTGGTTGTTTATTATGCTAGTATTTTATTACTTAGCCTTTATTTGGAAGTCCAGCTGGTATTTGTGGTTGTGTCGGGCGATGGGAAAGATTATAATGGCACGAGCCAAGTCCATTATAATGTTGACCATTGTTTTGCCCATATTTTCCTCTTCCAGATTGGCCTTGGAATGAGATGAGCTAGCTTCCATTGTGAAGTAGTCTAGCTAACTTTTTGGAGTATGACTTTGTGGCATATCTCCCGTCCTTTGTGACATGTTACTTGGTTACTGTTCCGGTACCGGGGTTTTCTCTTCGGCTTTCATGCTACTATGAAGATGTTGATTGGTTGATTGTTTAGGCTGCGCAGAGATCCTTTATTTGGGTCTATCGGTTTGGAAACCTTGGCTAATATCCTTTGTAAGGTGTTTATTTCCGCTGCTATCTGTTATCTGATAATTGCTACGTGCTATATGAAATATTATCATTGTTTATTGCTTATTGCATATTAGCATGTCATGTAGTTGCATTAGTAACTTATTGAGATTTATCTCACCCCCTTTTCTTTTATCTTTGTTTTTCCTTAACCCCCCCAGGTGGAAAGGATTAGACTCGCTGATCACGAGAAAAGACGTCGAGTGCGGATATAGCTTTTTGGGGAAGGTTGTTATTCGGTTTGCATTATTTAAATGTATAACCTTGGGATAGTGTCACCAAACAATGATGTCATTAAGAATTGTATATGTTATATTTTGGGGTATAAGCTTGTGGAGCTTATGTTAGTGGTACTTTGTTATTATTAAACTTTGATTTACAAAACCTTGTATTACCTTTTGGTATAAAATGAAATTTTTATCTTCAGTAAATTGGTGTATTGGTTCTAAGTCGACATCCAGCTCGCGTACTCCGGTCCCGCGGGGTCGGGGTCGCGACATGTAAGATGATAAAATATTGTACATGACTTGAAATCAATACGTGTGTATGGTAATGAACTTTAAAGTTCTATGAACAAGCACTAACGTGTTAGAACTATCCTTGATGTGTATGTGCAAATCTGGCACATAACTACTTGATAGAATGTGGCTTGTTGACTACTTGATACTTGTTATTAATAACCAAAGAGTTGGAATGTGGAACTAGATAGAGAATGATCAACTCTAAAACATACTTGAATCTAATACGTGTGTATTGAAAGTACTATGAACAAGCACTAATGTGCTAGTAATTGGTTTAATCGTGCATATACTCAATGAAGTATATAAAGTATAAAGAAGATATCTTGATCTTGAGTTGAGTTCCTAAAGAAAGAGGGACTAGTGTAATATGAAGATAATTCATAAAACAATGATTATAGAACACAATATGTGTTGGAAAATGTATTCGATTATTAACGATACATATACGCGAGATATGATTGTGACTAGGTACAATACGACTTATTCGACTACGTGCTTAGAGTCTAAGATGTTGGGCTCTACTTGGAAGTAAGGGTATCGTGATAGACATATTAGTGTGTTAAAGGTTATATGAATATGTACGTGCAAATATTTTATATGACAAAGTGATATAGTATGACATACCCTACTACTTGGTTGGGCTCTGTTATTAATAGACTGTAATTTTGCTTGATTGTGTTAGGTGGACACATTATGTGCCATTGTTATACTAAATTTTATTTGCAAATATAGCATACGTGTACTTGTATTTGGTGAGCACATGATTACATGGTTCCTGAAGAGCTAGTCCACTACTTTTGGACTTAGTTCTATACTCTTGTAGTTCAAGTAAACATCTACTTGTGCATTCTTGTGTGAGTCCAGCTGGTCACCTTGCTTGCTCGGAGATGTATAGGTTCACGCTTATCATGAGGCTGGGGCCAAAGTGATAATCGGGTGCCTATGTATCTGCGCTTGACCCCTTACTACAGGCCATAATAAGGGCATAGCTTCCTTTATTAGAGCAATACGCCTGATAAAAGTGAATGCAAAACTCTTGAACACATCGTGAATCTTGTTCTTGTTGGTAGTGGTGCCCTAGGCACGTTTAATAAACGTTGTAATTGTTATCATTTATTTCATATCAATAAAGAGATGTTTTGATTGTTATTGTTGTTCATGTTTACTTATAATAATCTCCGTCCCTAGTACTTGTTAAGCACTAGTATAAAGGCTAAATGATCATGGGATGATCATGTTAGATTTATGGGTACTTGTTTGGAACAAGGTACTGGACATGACCCGCTGTATGAGATTTATGTCATGGTCTATGTCGTACATATATCTCATATTAGTTATGTCATTTGAATCCTTAGACGTGAAGTTATTATAGTCTTCCACTTGATGAACATTGTGTTTGACATATTCAAACGCTACCTTAACACGGTAGTTATAAAGGGTATGATTGGCATAATCGGATTCCCGTAGGGAAGAATAATAAGCTAAATGGATTTGTCCCTCCACGGAGAGATGTCAAACTTGGGCCCCTCGAAGGAATGATGTTGATGAAATGTTCGGCCGGACTCAAATGGATTGATTGGATCAATAGCATTTGAATTATCAACATATTCGGAATCGAGAAAGTATTGAACAAGACAAGTTGACTGTTTGACCATGACTTATGTTCAATGACATCGTGGACAAAGGGATTATGACATATTCTAAAGGAATGCGAACTTGTATCTAGTTATACTATTTGGGTAGGTATGGCGGTTTGCTAGAACCTAATCATATCTTATGGAATCATGTTTGAGCCCATTGCCAACTTAGTATAATCCTAGAGGGTCACACACAATAGAACGAATCTTAAATAAAAGGACTATATTGGCATTTAGGGTCGGAGGACTTCCAAGGAATTTCTGGAAAGATCTGGGCCTCCTGGTCAACCAAGCGGGCGCTTGTGTTGCACCAGGCGGGCGCCTACTCAAGCCAGAAAGGAACTGGAGTTTCTGCCCAAACAGGCGGGCGCCTGTGTGGTGCCAGGCGGGCGCCTGGTGCTGCCGACAGGAAAATTCCTAATTCAATTTAGGAAGGTTTTTGGCACAAGATTCCTATTTGGAATAGGTCTTAATTGTGTATAAAAACCCCGATTCGGCCAGACCATAAAAAAAAGTAAGTGCTTTTGTGAGTCTCAAAGAGTTTGAGAGAGATTTTTTGTTCTAAGATATCATTGATTGAGGAACAAAATAATTCACAAATAAATTCCATATAGTTCTTTATTATATTGTGAAAGTGTGTTTCATAATATTGGTCTAGTAACCAAGATCAAAGAAGCTCCTTTGATATTCGTTCGAAGTGTGGATACCACTAGAGGGTGAATTTTATCATCTTACAAAGTTCGTGATTTGTTCGTGATAAAGCTTCAAGATCTCCACCAAGACCAAAGAGAAAAATTCATAGCCATCAAGGGTTAGGTATTCCTCTATTCATCTTATTGTATTTGATTTAATCATATGAACGGATCCATGGTTTTGGGTTTCTTAAAATTTTAAATGCTATATTCCGCTGCGCATGTTACTACGAAACCCAACAGTGGTATCAGAGCCCCGTTCATGTTGATTAATTCAATACTTGGATCATGTTGTGTGTATATAAATTGTTTATGTGCCAAGCATGATATGAATATTGGATTATATGATGTTTATGTGTTTTGTGATTTTATGTGGTTTATTGTTTTTCCAACTTTAATCGCACGATTCAATCGCAATAAAAATTATGGTGGATTCTGAATTATTTCGATTATTGATTTTTTGATTGGATCAAAGTTTTAATAATCGGGGAAAAATAATTTTGAGACAAAATTTTCGAACTTGAAAATTCCATACCATTCTGACCATACAGGCGCTCGCCCGCGCTGGACCAGGCGCGCGCGCGTTTCAGGCGCCCGCTCGCCCTGGACCAGGCGCGCGCTCGCTAGGCCAAATATTCTGATTTTGTTCAAAAATCTGATTCTGGAATTTTTTGATAAATCCAACAAAACCAGTAACAAGACCACTTCAGACTTGCTGATCTGGAATGGGTTTTGGGTAGTTGGTTTGTGTGTGGATTTTGGGGTTTGATTTTCCTATTTGTTTTAGTCTTGTGATTCCTAGATTGGTTCAAGTTTTGGATGGCTAATCTGCGTTCATCGAGATTGTGTTTCCCAAAATTGATCGCAATCAAAGTTTCAAAGATAAAACGAAGTTAGAATTATGAAGAGTTCATAATTGCTAAAATTGAGAAACAAAGTTCTTGATTCAATGATTGGAGATCCATGTGGAATTGTGAATGCAATTGGCCTACGTTCATCGAGACCATCTATTGCTTAGTTTCGGCCACATGGACTACTTTCTTGGTCGCTTGAATTAGTGCGGGATTGTGGTTGCCTAATGGCTTAGTTCGACCGCACTTCTTGTTGTCTTGATTTGGAGATAATGACCAAAGTTGAAATAGTCTCATCCTCATAATTATAGAGAAACTAATGACACATAAATACCATGCTTAAATTAATGGAGATTAATTTAGTGGCTAAACTTGATGTGTAACATGTTTATATTATGTGCTCATAAATGTGTTATATGCTATATGTAATGAACCTTCAAAGAAAGTTTTAAGTCTTTTATTGCCATACCATGATTAAAACACTTGTTAGTACATAAGTGACTCTAATGTAGATTCGCCCTAGCGAGATGCATTAAATTTATTTATGTATAAGCAAGATAGATAATGTGGGCACGCCCTAGCGAGACACATTAACTATGCGTTTAAAATGATTAGACTTAATTGGGCGTCAAAACAGTTTTGGGCCTAAGCAAAGATGAGGTTTAACATGCTTTTTGAAATTGGATTTCTTAAAGAATCTCATAAAAGGAATTAAGAGTCATATGAGATATGATTGACAAGAGTTGTCTACCTAATTAATTTGATTTTGTGTAATCCGCCTTAGCGGACTTAAAATTAAATTAAAGTTGGATCTTAACCCATTTGAATTATATTATACATTGGATGTATATGAAGGTTATATAATTTAGTGGGAGTATTTTGTTTTAAAATACATTGTTTATCTCTTTAATGAAAATCGGTACTTATTAAATTTTGGAAATTTTTTGCATATTTGTAGATAATGACAAATAACACTCAATCAATATCGTTGCGATCGATCCTTGAGAAGGATAAGCTCGAAGAGAATGGTACAAACTTTATGGATTGGATCCGAAGCATAAGAATTGTTCTTAGGCAAGAAGATAAGTTGTACATTCTCGATGGGCCTCTCCCTGCTGAACCACCGCCTACTGCCCCTAGGGTAGAAAGAGACAATTACAAGAAACATCGTAATGATTCTAGAGATGTAAGTTGTCTCATGCTTGCTGCTATGTGTTCAAAACTCCAACAAAGTTTGGAACATTTGGAAGCCTATGAGATAGGCGTGGAGTTGAGAACCATGTTTCAAGAGCAAGCTAGGCAAGAGAGGTACAAGACCATTGTTGCATTCACTACTAGTAAAATGAATGAAGGGCAACAAGTGAGTCCTCACTTTCTTAAAATGAAAGGTTATGTAGAGCACCTTGAGAAACTTGGCTATCCAATCCCATTGGAGCTAGCCACGGATCTCATTCTTAATTCATTGCCTAAAAGTTATAATCAGTTTGTGATGAATTATAACATGCATGGAATGGATAAGAATCTCTCTGAGTTGCATGGGATGCTCAAAACTGCAGAGATGAAAATTGTGGAGAAAGGTTCTCCCGTGCTCTTGGTTCATGATGGGAAGAAGGCTGGTGCCAAAGGAAAGGGTAAGGCAAAAGTTGTCAAACCCAAAATAAGCAAGGCAAAGGTTGCCAAGGCTTCTGAGGCAAAACCTGATTCACAAAAGGATGCAATCTGTTTCCATTGTCAAGAAATTGGTCATTGGAAACGTAATTGCAAGGCTTTCTTGGAAGAGCAAAAGAAGAAGAAGAGCAGCAAGGCTGCGTCGACTTCAGGTATCTATATGATAGATATTCTCCTTTCTACCACTGATTCTTGGGTATTGGATACCGGATGTGCTTCTCACATTTTTCTAAATGTGCAGGGACTAAAGAATAGGAGACTCCTTAAAGAAGGTGAAGTAGATCTACGTGTGGGAAATGGAGCAAGAGTTGCTGCATTAGCCGTAGGGACTTATGAAGTCACTTTACCTTCCGGATTAATTCTTGTTTTGAACAATTGTTATTATGTTCCGGATTTAAGCAGAAATATTATTTCAATTTCTTGTTTGGATAATGAAGGTTTTAAGTTTCTTATTGAGAATAAGAAATTTTCTATTTATTTAAATGATATGCTTTATGGTATTGCTAATTCATTTAATGGCCTTTATATCTTGGATGTCAAGAATGAAAATAATGTCTATCATGTAAATAAGAAATCTAAACCTAATGATGTAAATCATACTTATTTGTGGCATTGCCGTCTTGGTCATATTAATGAGAAGCGTATCTCAAAACTCCATGGGGACGGACTTTTGGGTTCATGTGACTTAGAGTCATATGATACTTGTGAGTCGTGTCTTCTTGGAAAAATGACTAAGACACCTTTTACCAAGTTGGGTGAAAGGGCAAGCGACTTATTGGGATTGATACATTCCGATGTATGCGGACCATTAAGTAGCAATGCTAGGGGAGGATTTCAATACTTCATAACCTTCACTGATGATTATAGTAGATTTGGGTATGTTTACCTAATGAAACATAAAAGTGAAGCATTTGAGATATTTAGAATATTTCAAAATGAAGTAGAAAAACAACTTGGCAAAAGTATAAAGGCACTTCGATCAGATCGAGGTGGTGAATACTTAAGTCAAGAATTTGATGATCATCTAAAGAATTGTGGAATAGTTTCACAATTGACTCCACCTGGAACACCACAATGGAATGGTGTGTCCGAGAGGAGGAATCGGACTTTGTTAGACATGGTTCGATCAATGATGAGTCAAGTTGATCTTCCAATATCCTTTTGGGGTTACGCTCTAGAAACCGCTGCTTTCACACTAAATCAAGTTCCAACTAAATCGGTTCGAAAGACTCCATATGAGATGTGGAGTGGAAAGAAACCTAGTTTATCTTTCATGAGGATTTGGGGTTGCGAAGTTTATGTCAAGAGACTTATCTCTGACAAACTAGCACACAAATCTGATAAATGTATTTTCGTGGGATATCCTAAGGAAACTAAAGGATATTACTTTTACAACCAAAAGGACAACAAAGTGTTTGTTGCCCGAACTGGTGTCTTTCTAGAGAAAGAGTTTCTCTCCAAAGAAATCAGTGGGAGTAAAATAAATCTTGAAGAAATTCGAGACCCAGAAAATAACATTGAACCAATAGTGGAACAAGAACAAGAACCACAAGGAGTTGTGGAACCTGTTCAAAATACACAAGCATCTCGCAGATCTAGTAGGTTACGATCCGAGCCCGAGAGATATGGATTTCTCGTAACGGATAGTAATGAGGTAGAAATCATTGAGAATGATGAACCGTCAACCTACCAAGAGGCGATGTCTTCTCCTGATTCGGACAAGTGGCTTGGAGCCATGGAATCCGAATTGCAATCCATGCAAGACAATCAAGTTTGGAATTTGATTGATGCGCCCGAAGGTGTAAAAACCATAGGATGCAAATGGGTCTTCAAGAAGAAGACTGACATGGATGGGAAGGTGCATACTTACAAAGCTAGGCTTGTAGCGAAAGGTTATAGGCAAGTTCATGGTATTGACTATGATGAGACCTTTTCACCCGTAGCAATGATCAAGTCTATAAGAATTTTGCTTGCCATTGCCGCATATCATGACTATGAAATATGGCAGATGGACGTCAAAACCGCTTTCCTGAATGGAAAACTTCAAGAGGATGTGTATATGACACAACCAGAAGGTTTTGAACAAGATTCTAAGGTATGCAAATTGCAAAGATCCATCTATGGATTGAAGCAAGCTTCTAGGAGTTGGAATCTCCGTTTTGATGAATCGGTCAAAGAGTTTGGTTTCATCAAGAACGAAGATGAGCCTTGTGTATACAAGAAGATTAGTGGGAGCATAGTGCTATTCCTTATTTTATATGTGGATGACATATTGCTCATTGGAAACGACATTCCTACACTTCAGTCTGTGAAGACTTGGTTAGGAAAGTGCTTCGCAATGAAAGATATGGGTGAAGCCGCATATATTCTTGGCATTAAGATCTATAGAGATAGATCAAGGAGGCTACTTGGTTTAAGCCAAAGTACATACATTGACAAGGTCATTAGAAGATTCCGTATGGAAAATTCTAAGAGAGGAACCTTGCCCGTGTTACATGGAGTTTCTCTAAGCAAGACTCAATGTCCTAAGACAAAAGATGAGCGTGAGAAAATGAATGATGTTCCATATGCTTCGGCAATTGGGTCCATCATGTATGCCATGATTTGTACTAGGCCGGATGTATCTTATGCTTTGAGCATGACAAGTAGATACCAATCCGACCCTGGCGAAAATCACTGGATAGCCGTAAAAGCGATTCTTAAGTACTTGAGAAGGACTAAAGACTCGTTTTTGGTCTATGGAGGAATGGAAGATGATCTCGTTGTAAATGCTTACACGGATGCAAGCTTCCAAACTGACAAAGATGATAGCCGATCGCAATCGGGTTTTGTGTTTATGTTAAATGGTGGAGCTGTAAGCTGGAAGAGTTCCAAGCAAAGTATAACCGCTGATTCTACAACAGAAGCTGAGTATATTGCTGCATCGGATGCTGCAAAAGAAGCTGTTTGGATTAAGAAGTTCATAACTGAACTTGAAGTGGTTCCTAGCATTGCTAATCCAATAGACTTTTATTGCGATAATAATGGTGCTATTGCTCAAGCAAAGGAACCAAGAGCACATCAGAAATCCAAACACATACTTAGGCGTTTTCATATCATTCGAGAGATCGTTGATAGGGGAGACGTAAATATATGCAGAGTACCTACTGATGACAATGTTGCGGACCCGCTAACAAAGGGACTTCCACAAGCTAAACATGATGGTCATGTTAGGTCCATGGGTATTAGATACATGGGAGATTGGGCCTAGGGCAAGTGGGAGATTGTTGGTAGTGGTGCCCTAGGCACGTTTAATAAACGTTGTAATTGTTATCATTTATTTCATATCAATAAAGAGATGTTTTGATTGTTATTGTTGTTCATGTTTACTTATAATAATCTCCGTCCCTAGTACTTGTTAAGCACTAGTATAAAGGCTAAATGATCATGGGATGATCATGTTAGATTTATGGGTACTTGTTTGGAACAAGGTACTGGACATGACCCGCTGTATGAGATTTATGTCATGGTCTATGTCGTACATATATCTCATATTAGTTATGTCATTTGAATCCTTAGACGTGAAGTTATTATAGTCTTCCACTTGATGAACATTGTGTTTGACATATTCAAACGCTACCTTAACACGGTAGTTATAAAGGGTATGATTGGCATAATCGGATTCCCGTAGGGAAGAATAATAAGCTAAATGGATTTGTCCCTCCACGGAGAGATGTCAAACTTGGGCCCCTCGAAGGAATGATGTTGATGAAATGTTCGGCCGGACTCAAATGGATTGATTGGATCAATAGCATTTGAATTATCAACATATTCGGAATCGAGAAAGTATTGAACAAGACAAGTTGACTGTTTGACCATGACTTATGTTCAATGACATCGTGGACAAAGGGATTATGACATATTCTAAAGGAATGCGAACTTGTATCTAGTTATACTATTTGGGTAGGTATGACGGTTTGCTAGAACCTAATCATATCTTATGGAATCATGTTTGAGCCCATTGCCAACTTAGTATAATCCTAGAGGGTCACACACAATAGAACGAATCTTAAATAAAAGGACTATATTGGCATTTAGGGTCGGAGGACTTCCAAGGAATTTCTGGAAAGATCTGGGCCTCCTGGTCAACCAAGCGGGCGCTTGTGTTGCACCAGGCGGGCGCCTACTCAAGCCAGAAAGGAACTGGAGTTTCTGCCCAAACAGGCGGGCGCCTGTGTGGTGCCAGGCGGGCGCCTGGTGCTGCCGACAGGAAAATTCCTAATTCAATTTAGGAAGGTTTTTTGCACAAGATTCCTATTTGGAATAGGTCTTAATTGTGTATAAAAACCCCAATTCGGCCAGACCATAAAAAAAAGTAAGTGCTTTTGTGAGTCTCAAAGAGTTTGAGAGAGATTTTTTTGTTCTAAGATATCATTGATTGAGGAACAAAATAATTCACAAATAAATTCCATATAGTTCTTTATTATATTGTGAAAGTGTGTTTCATAATATTGGTCTAGCAACCAAGATCAAAGAAGCTCCTTTGATATTCGTTCGAAGTGTGGATACCACTAGAGGGTGAATTTTATCATCTTACAAAGTTCGTGATTTGTTCGTGATAAAGCTTCAAGATCTCCACCAAGACCAAAGAGAAAAATTCATAGCCATCAAGGGTTAGGTATTCCTCTATTCATCTTATTGTATTTGATTTAATCATATGAACGGATCCATGGTTTTGGGTTTCTTAAAATTTTAAATGCTATATTCCGCTGCGCATGTTACTACGAAACCCAACAGTTCTTGTGAGTGATACTGGTTACCGGGTCCTCTAGTGTACTGCACAGCAGCAACTTGATTGATCGTGATTTGTCAACTGCAATAAGCAACGACAACAATGGTTTACTTGGGAGGAATAAGGTTGGAATATCCTTTGTAACGTGTTAGTTTAGCCTTATGTGGTAGTTACTTGATGAGTTGGCTTAGCCTCTCATATACTTGTTACTTGATGACATCTTGAGCATGATTACTTGATAATCTTCTTGATTTGCATGATTACATGATAACATGCTATGTACTTGTATCTAGTAACTTACTGAGATTTATCTCACCCCTTTCCTTGTTTATTTGTTCCCCCCCAGGAAAGCAAATGGTAATACGTTGTGAGGCTCGACTTAGCAGGGGCCTACTTGGCAGGTTGTTCTTGTTGGGGATTGTTATCCTTTCCAGTTTTGGTGAGGACGATTTGGTATCAGTTGTTTAGACTCAGTATATTTGGTAGATTTGTATAGCTCTTGTAATGCCAGCTTATGTACTAGGCATGTTTTCCGCTGTGTACAACCATTTGGTTTAAATTTCTTGGTACAGAACTCGTTAAGAGCTATCTTAGCTCGTTCCTCTTGAGTATATATATGATGTCAGTTTTATATAAGCAGATGTCATTTAGTTTCTCGTTTCTTGTTAGTCACGCGCACCAGGTTCGAGATTCTATTAGGGAATCCCGGGACTTGGGGGGGCGTGTCAGGTTGGTATCAGAGCTATGGTTTAGCTCTAAGCCTGGATAGGGTCTATGGCCTAGGTTGGGTTAGTCTTGGGTGTGTTTTCGATGTCTAGTGCTTCGTTACTTGTTGTTATACCAGGCATAGGACTGGTGTTGATAGTGTTCCCCACTAGATGGTTTGAGAATCGAGAGTGCGAGTCTTTAAAGACTTAGGCGTATCTATCTTGTGCAGTTGACATTGTTTCGTGCTATATATGCATGCTTGTCCTCATTTCTTGATTTACGTGAAAGTGTATTCTCTAGTAAGAGACTACGTGCTTGATATCATTATTTATAAGAGCTTGATAGAAGTGTGGGTGATAACACCCTATACGTTATATGTTAACTTGGTCATGTTACCTATATAGGACATTGATGTGATACGTGTTATGGCTTAGCTTTTTATGTGTTAGGCCTTTCTTGTTTGCCACAATAGATGGTGAATATTTTTATGCTAGTATGCTTGACTATTTATATGAGCATGATATAATCATGTTCTGCATTGGAAGCTCAAAAATGGTTATCAAGGTTGTGCTGAATATTTAGCATATGTGGTTGATGGAAGAATGTCTACACCAAAATTGAAGAATGGATACATCATTCTTTGTGAGATCTCAGATATAATTTCTACTGAGTAGTACATGATACATGATGAGAATCTTGAGTTATCTTGAGTTGCTACAATATAAATATAGTGCTGATATTTAAATCAATGTTCATGACATCAGTTAAGTAAAAAAGTTGAAGATTCAACTTGAGGAATTTCTTGATAGAGGATTCACCAAGCTTAGTATATTTGCGTGGGGTGTATCTGTATTGATTGTCATGACGAGATATGGTACTTTGCGATTTCATATTGAATGCAAAGAATTCAACCAGGTGACTATAATGAACCAGTACTTGTTATCGTGTATGGATGGTTTATTTGATCCCTGAAGTTAATCAGTGGTCTATTCACTGTTTGATTGATAAGTGGCTACCATTACTTGGAAAGTCAACTATGAGGATCTACTGAAGACACCTTCTCATATCAGGTATGCTCGTTATGAATTCGTGATTATGCTATTTCGACTGATATGTGATCTAGCAGTATTGATGGATTTGATGAATGATATCTTCAAAACATAATTTGATTTCATTGCGATGAATTGATTAATGACCTGTTGGTATATACAAAGTCGCAGACTAAGAATTGATTGTATTGAAATTTCTCGAGAGAAACAATTGTTTTCAAAAGCTAGCAAGAGTTAGATGATCTATTACCTTGAAGTGGATGCCTGAAGTAAGTATCTTTATTGACCTATACAAGTGGAAACAACCGAGGTACGATTATTCTTGAGATTTTCTTGATCTTGTTAGAGATACATTAATGAATTTCGAAGGTAGCTCTATCATTAACTATTTGAGACAGAAAGCTACACTTTCTGATGGATTGATAAACGTGAAGCCAATTTTTTTAAATATTAAAATGATGGATGGCCACAACTTCAGTATTTGACCTTGCCTAGTGGATTCGACTAGTATGATGGTTAATTGGAGGATATGACCAGTGTTACTATTTTCTCGTGTATGTGTCAAGTTTCACCAATATAGTGGATATGATAAATTCATTATGCATATTGAAGCTCGAACAAGAGATAAAACGTGTGTTAATTCAAAATTGTAACGTACTTGTATATGCTTCGAGGAGATTGAATTTTTATGAATAGAATAATTCTACTCATGACTTGAAACTGATTGTGATCCTACGGCTATTGTTGTCACGACCCGAAAACTAGGCTCTATTTTATTAGTAATAAATAATTATTATTTATTTATTTGCTTAATTATTTATTTAAATTATTATTTAATTAATAATTTATGTGTGCATTTTATGTGTTATAATAAATTATGACTAGCATTTTATTTGGGTCATTTGTGCTAGTGTAGAAGTGTTGAGTCTTAGTTGTTAGTGGGGAGTATAAGATTATTGTGTTAGTGTGTAGGGGAGGGGGTCTATGTGTAAATTCTCTAATCATCCTACTTACTCCCTCTTTTCCCCCCACCTCCCTCACTTTCATCCTCCCTTCCACTCCCAGCTCATTTCTCTCTCTCTCTTCCATTGTCAAGAAAGGGTAAGTTTTCTCTCTCACTTCTCTCTCCATTTTCTTCCTCTTCCTCTCATTATTTCTCATTTCTTAAAACATGAAACTTGTTTAGATCTTCGTTAGGATCGTAGAGGGCTAAAAATATTCGAGTTCCGGCAACTTTGTGAAAATCCCAGTAAGTTGCTTTTCCCCTATTTTTATGCTAAAATATTCATATCATGCTTATATAATGCTTGAGTTGTTATATTTGAAGTTTGGTTGAGTTTAGAATTTATTTGGAATTTATTTTGGGTTTTGATTAAAAATGGTGATTTTGTTGAATGTTGGGATTTAATCTGATTTTGGTTGTTATATGAGTTCTTTTAGACCCATAAGTTGCTCTAGTACTTTAGTATGCTAGTTAGGAGTGTTGGATTTTGGTTTAGTTTTGGTTTGGGTTGAAAATGGAAGAACCCAGTTCATCCCTCCCGATTTCCGGCAGACCAGAGGGTTGGGCGACCGCCCAAAAATATGGTGGGCGACCGCACATCTATCTGAAAGGTTTTGTTCTTGTTTGATGGCTTTTTGTGCGACCGCACAGACTCGAGTGGGCGGCCGCACAGAACCTCTGAAGGCTTTCATTTGTTATTTTGTGTGATTGAAGAACGCGTTTTGGTCTAAGTCTTGGGTGTCCTTCTAGTCAACCTTAGTGAACATTGTAGTGCACTCTAGTGATAGAATTGGGTCCCTTGTGATTAAGTTTGTGATGTGAAATTTAGTTTTATGTTCTTTCATAATTTGGGGGTTATTTGGGTTTTAGAGGAACATGAATTGAGTTTTCTTGTCTTTAAATGTTAGGATAAAAGTATATATAGGTACTCCTAAGTTTTGGAACGAAAGGAGTGAAATTCGGAGCTAAAACAGGGATTTTCCTTAATGTCCGGCCGAACACTTTATAAAAATTGTCCGTTTTACGTTCAATCTTCCGGAGACCATAACTTCTTCGTACGGACTCCGTTTTAGACGTGTAAACTATCGTTGGAAAGCTATTTTTGAGTCCTACGCAATGGTTCTATTGGCCGCATGGTTCAAGATCAGAATGGTTGTCTTATTGTTGAGGTTTAAGATCAAGGTGTAGTCTCGGTCTAGGTTCCGTAGTACTATTCTAGTTGACTTAGTTGGGCACCGTGGAACACTTTAGGAATTAAAATTGATTCCTTTGTGAACAATGGTGTTATGTAATTTGATAAAGTATTGTTTGGGAATGTTTGGGCATCTTATGATGTGTTCGTGATTGTTCCAATCGAATCGATTTTTGAGTGAGACTTGGTCTAGGTTTTAGGCGATGTCCTATAGTACCTAGAGGGTTGTTATTGTGCACCAAAGTGCAGGGTTTAGCCCGGTCGTGATCATGTTCTAATAAGTGTAACCTTTTGGATCCGTTTGGGGTGTTTAGAATTGGTTCGTTATGAACGGAGGTAAAGCGTGAATTGGCAATTGGGTACCACGGTTTGATTAACTTAAGGTGTATTCATTCTGATTTCCTACTTTGGAATTCCAGGTGTGATGAGATGGTTGAGTTCATAGTCCTAGTATATTTTTATGAGTAGATGTTTAGGGTCATTTTAGTAATAGTCATTGTGCCATTTGTGAGCAACCGTTTGGGTTGTGCTCTTTATGATTAACTTGTGGGTATCATCTTTGAAATGTATCTGGTATGTTCCTCTTTATGGAATTATCGTATTCTAATAATCATTGTTGTTGAGCTACTTATGAGCAATTCCGTTTATCGTTGTTGTGCTCTTTATGAGAAATTCTTGTTATCGTTGTTGTTAAACTCTTCATGAGTAACCGTTGCATCTTTATGGTGATTATTTGGTATGGTTCCCTACTTTGGAACCCTAAGTTGTTTAATTAAGCTAGTATTTATTACTTAGCATTTATTTGGAAGCCCAGCTGGCATATTTGTTGCATCGGGCGATGGGAAAGATTATAATGGCAAAGCCAAGTGCATTGTAATGTTGACCATTGTTTTGCCCTTTCTTTACCCCTTTTCTAGATTGGCCTTGGAAGAGATAAGTTAGCTTCCTTTGGGAATGTATCTAGCTACCGAGCATGACTTTGTGGCATGGCTCTTGTCCTTTGTGACACTCTTATGGTTATTGTTCCGGTACCGGGGGTATTCTCTTCAGCTTTTATGCTACTATGAAGATGGCTTGATGGGTTGATTGATTGATTGGTCGGTTCTGACCGGGGTTCTCTTCAGTGGTTATACTGCTATTGTTGATTGGTTGATCGGTTGAAGCTGCGCAGCGATTGTTCTATCAGTTTGGTGAAACCTTGGCTAAGTATCCTTTGTTATGTGTTTATTTCAGTCTTATGTGCTGCATGATGAGTTAGTCGTTATTTCCAGCTGGTATGGGACAGTTGGCGATAGGGAGCTTTCTCATTTGTTGTTACGTGATTTACTTGTTCAGTTATCGTTGATTTGCATGATATTATGCCATGTAGATGCATTTAGTAACTTACTGAGATTTTATCTCACCCCGTTTCTTGTTTCAAATTGTTTTTCCTTAACCCCCCCCCAGGAAAGCAAGTGGTAGCGTTGTGAGGTCCGTTGTAGCGGGAATCTTCTGAGCAGGTTGATCGTATTTGGGATAGTTGCTCTTCGGAGCCTTTATGTATTTTATTGTGGGTTCGTAGTCGTTCAGTGTGTTGTATATATGGTTGCACTTTGGGTATTTTTGTTAATAGTTGTTCTTGCTTCCGCGTTTGTTTCTAGTCTCCGAGTTATGATCTCGTTGAGGTGTTGCTTGATGGTATAGATTTCATAGTTGAATTCACGCGCCCGTGTTTGGTATTTTATATTTTGGAGATGTATATTATGTAAATTTTATATTTATGGATTTTTGAGATTTCCGGGGCGTTACAGTTGGTATCAGAGCAATGGTTTTAGATATTGAAGGAGAATAAGAACACTGATATTGAATAGGTTTCAATACTTGGATGTTATGATTTTGAGTGGTTTAGAAACTAAGTTTTCTTAAAAGAATGAGGTTAAGGTAGAAGTTGGTTGAGTTATAAGTCGTAATATTGACGTCGAGTGTTCCTTATCTTGTGGTATATTAAGTATAGGATTGGTGTCAATAGTGTTGGTTCCATTGGGGTTAGTTGGCTTGGGAATCGAGAGTGCGAGTTTTGAAGGCTTGAACGTACCTATTTCGTAATGTGGAAATGTCTTGTGCTATATTCTTATGTTTGTTCTCGTTAAGTGATTTATGTTGAGGTGTATTATCGAGTACGGAATTTCGTGATCGCTACTGATAGAGGTAAGGTGATCTGGTTATGTCACCTATGCGGGATATTGATGAGTTAAGTGGTATGGTTTAGCTTTCTATATGCTACGAATTTCTTGTGTGCCATCGATAGGTGGAGAATATTTCTATATGAGTATGTTTGACTTTGTTTAGGAGCATACTAGGTATATATATAATGTTCAGGTTCTATATTGAAAATAAGAAAATCTTTATTATAAGGTTGTGCTGGGAATTTAGCTTATTCTGTTGGCAATATTAATTTTGATGTCTTGGGTATAATTTATATTGGGGGCAATATGTCGCTTGATCGATAGGGAACTTGGGTTAAATTGGGTTGTTGTGGTACAAGGTTGTAATGCTAATATTTAGATCAATATCCATATTGTATCGGTTGGGTTATAGGAGTTGAGGATTCAATGAGAATCTCTTGAGGAAAATTTTGGTCACTTTTAGTACATCTCCGTGAATGCATCGGAATGGATTAGTATGGAGAGGTGTACGATTTGTTATGGATGATGAGTTTGTTGTAGGAGTTATGATCATTAATGGTGATAAGCGTGTTAAGTTAGAAAGGACTAAGTACAATTTGGGAGAGTAATAATTTCTCAATCTATGTTAAAGGCATTTTGAAATTTTGGTTAGATAGTGGTTCTATGGTTCTAAATCCCTTCTTGGTGGCGTTTCCCGAATTGGATCAAGGGTATGTGAAGAAAGTTGAGTATCAATACTTGGGCATAATTAAGAAATATCATGATTTGGTATTGGGTCAGTCGGAACGTTGCTAGCTAATTGGCTTATTATGATGGTAGTACTATTGAGCCTAAGTATCATTAGGTTAATAAATGTATGCGTGAAAGACTAACTTGGGTTAGCTATTGAAGATTTGAGGTTTGTTGATTTCCTTGGGTATATGAGCACAGATTATTAACTAAAAAGGGAGTTAGAGGAAATCCCTTGAAGATAAAATTTAGATCATTTTCGGACTATTGAGTACTCGTAATTATTTTAGGCTTTCAAGGATTAGAGTGTTATGACGATGATATTATGACGTAGATTTAAGTGGACATTTTGTATTAAAATTTTGGGTTTATATTACACCACTAGTTTAAGGTGCTACCTAGAGCGAGAGCACTATAATGGGAATCCTTAGAGATATAGCCTTTGGTGAATATTATGGGGATGGTAAAATTTCTTTAGCCTTTCATATTTTAAAAGCTAATTTAGCTCGTGATGGTAATGTTTTGAATTTCAGGGGAATAATACTGAGTATGCGATTTACAAATAGAAGTACCTTTGCGGTGTAGTTAATGTTATGAATAAGGCGAGCTTGAGATATCTCGAGAATTATGTGTGGAAATAATTTGGATTCTTCGATCTTGAGTACGGATTTTGATTAGTAATGAAGATAATGACGGCATGATTCGGTTCAAGAGGTAGTGTTATCGTAAGCATCATTTAAGGTTACCTTGTAGTGGGTCAGATTGGACAATTGAGGAATTTGAGAAATGGCAGAACTACCGTATCCGTACCTATTTGGTCTTTCGGGTAAGTAATTTAAAATTCGGGTCGAATTTTCTTTAAGGGGGAGTGAATGTCACGACCCGAAAACTAGGCTCTATTTTATTAGTAATAAATAATTATTATTTATTTATTTGCTTAATTATTTATTTAAATTATTATTTAATTAATAATTTATGTGTGTATTTTATGTGTTATAATAAATTATGACTAGCATTTTATTTGGGTCATTTGTGCTAGTGTAGAAGTGTTGAGTCTTAGTTGTTAGTGGGGAGTATAAGATTATTGTGTTAGTGTGTAGGGGAGGGGGTCTATGTGTAAATTCTCTAATCATTCTACTTACTCCCTCTTTTCCCCTCACCTCCCTCACTTTCATCCTCCCTTCCACTCCCAGCTCATTTCTCTCTCTCTCTTCCATTGTCAAGAAAGGGTAAGTTTTCTCTCTCACTTCTCTCTTCATTTTCTTCCTTTTCCTCTCATTATTTCTCATTTCTTAAAACATGAAACTTGTTTAGATCGTCGTTAGGATCGTAGAGGGCTAAAAATATTCGACTTCCGGCAACTTTGAGAAAATCCGAGTAAGTTGCTTTTCCCCCATTTTTATGCTAAAATGTTCATATCATGCTTATATAATGCTTGAGTTGTTATATTTGAAGTTTGGTTGAGTTTAGAATTTATTTGGAATTTATTTTGGGTTTTGATTAAAAATGGTGATTTTGTTGAATGTTGGGATTTAATCTTGATTTTGGTTGTTATATGAGTTCTTTTAGACCCATAAGTTGCTCTAGTACCTTAGTATGCTAGTTAGGAGTGTTGGATTTTGGTTTAGTTTTGGTTTGGGTTGAAAATGGAAGAACCCAGTTCATCCCTCCCGATTTCCGGCAGACCAGAGGGTTGGGCGACCGCCCAAAATATGGTGGGCGACCGCACATCTATCTGAAAGGTTTTATTCTTGTTTGATGGCTTTTTGTGCGCACAGACTCGAGTGGGCGGCCGCACAGAACCTCTGAAGGCTTTCATTTGTTATTTTGTATTATTGAAGAACGCGTTTTGGTCTAAGTCTTGGGTGTCCTTCTAGTCAACCTTAGTGAACATTGTAGTGCACTCTAGTGATAGAATTGGGTCCCTTGTGATTAAGTTTGTGATGTGAAATTTAGTTTTATGTTCTTTCATAATTTTGGGGTTATTTGGGTTTTAGAGACACATGAATTGAGTTTTCTTGTCTTTAAATGTTAGGATAGAAGTATATATAGGTACTCCTAAGTTTTGGAACGAAAGGAGTGAAATTCGGAGCTAAAACAGGGATTTTCCTTAATGTCCGGCCGAACACTTTATAAAAATTGTCCGTTTTACGTTCAATCTTCCGGAGACCATAACTTCTTCGTACGGACTCCGTTTTAGACGTGTAAACTATCGTTGGAAATCTCTTTTCGAGTACTACGCAATGGTTCTATTGGCCGCATGGTTCCAGATCAGAATGGTTGTCTTATTATTGAGGTTTAAGATCAAGGTGTAGTCTCGGTCTAGGTTCAATAGTACTAATCTAGTTGACTTAGTTGGGCACCGTGGAACACTTTAGTAATTAAAATTGATTCCTTTGTGAACAATGGTGTTATGTAATTTGATCAAGTATTGTTTGGGAATGTTTGGGCATCTTATGATGTGTTCGTGATTGTTCCAATCGAATCGATTTTTGAGTGAGACTTGGTCTAGGTTTTAGGCGATGTCCTATAGTACCTAGAGGGTTGTTATTGAGCACAAAAGTGTAGGGTTTATCCCGGTCGCGATCATGTTCTAATAAGTGTAACCTTTTGGATCCGTTTGGGGTGTTTAGAATTGGTTCGTTATGAACGGAGGTAAAGCGTGAATTGGCAATTGGGTACCACGGTTTGATTAACCTTAAGGTGTATTCATTCTGATTTCCTACTTTGGAATTCCAGGTGTGATGAGATGGTTGAGTTCATAGTCCTAGTATATCTTTATGAGTAGATGTTTAGGGTCATTTTAGTAATAGTCATTGTGCCATTTGTGAGCAACCGTTTGGGTTGTGCTCTTTATGATTAACTTGTGGGTTTCATCTTTGGAATGTATCTGGTATGGTTCCTCTTTATGGAATTATCGTATTCTAATAATCATTGTTGTTGAGCTCCTTATGAGCAATTCCGTTTATCGTTGTTGTGCTCTTTATGAGAAATTCTTGTTATCGTTGTTGTTAAACTCTTCATGAGTAACCGTTGCATCTTTATGGTGATTATTTGGTATGGTTCCCTACTTTGGAACCCTAAGTTGTTTAATTAAGCTAGTATTTATTACTTAGCATTTATTTGGAAGCCCAGCTGGCATATTTGTTGCATCGGGCGATGGAAAAGATTATAATGGCAAAGCCAAGTCCATTATAATGTTGACCATTGTTTTGCCCTTTCTTTACCCCTTTTCCAGATTGGCCTTGGAAGAGATAAGTTAGCTTCCTTTGGGAATGTATCTAGCTACCGAGCATTACTTTGTGGCATGGCTCTTGTCCTTTGTGACATTCTTATGGTTATTGTTCCGGTACCGGGGGTATTCTCTTCAGATTTTATGCTACTATGAAGATGGCTTGATGGGTTGATTGATTGATTGGTCGGTTCTGACCGGGGTTCTCTTCAGTGGTTATACTGCTATTGTTGATTGGTTGATCGGTTGAAGCTGCGCAGCGATTGTTCTATCAGTTTGGTGAAACCTAGGCTAAGTATCCTTTGTTACGTGTTTATTTCAGTCTTATGTGCTGCATGATGAGTTAGTCGTTATTTCCAACTGGTATGGGACAGTTGGCGATAGGGAGCTTTCTCATTTGTTGTTACGTGATTTACTTGTTCAGTTATCGTTGATTTGCATGATATTATGCCATGTAGATGCATTTAGTAACTTACTGAGATTTTATCTCACCCCGTTTCTTGTTTCAAATTGTTTTTCCTTAACCCCCCCCAGGAAAGCAAGTGGTAGCGTTGTGAGGTCCGTTGTAGCGGGAATCTTCTGAGCAGGTTGATCGTATTTGGGATAGTTGCTCTTCGAAGCCTTTATGTATTTTATTGTGGGTTCGTAGTCGTTCAGTGTGTTGTATATATGGTTGCACTTTGGGTATTTTTGTTAATAGTTGTTCTTGCTTCCGTGTTTGTTTCTAGTCTCCGAGTTATGATCTCGTTGAGGTGTTGCTTGATGGTATAGATTTCATAGTTGAATTCACGCGCCCGTGTTTGGTATTTTATATTTTGGAGATGTATATTATGTAAATTTTATATTTATGGATTTTTGAGATTACCGGGGCGTTACAATTGTATTAGCGGATTCATTGAACATAAAGACTTGTATTTCATGATTGATGGTATTGAATGGGAGGAAAATTTCTGAGTATTCAACTAAATCCTTGAATTGCGATTATTTGAAAGTAGAATATCAGAGATCGTTTGATTTGTTATAATCGTTCGAGATTTGTGAATATATGAATATATTGCGATGGATTTCGTGGAATGATTATCATTTAATAGATAAGTCTCGATGATATTGGTTATAGTGGATTGATTAATCAAATCTGCTTGACTTTATGTGTTGTGATCTTATGATCGATACATCTTGATTACATGGGATACCTGTGGATATAATATATGACAAGGATTCTTGTTCTACATCTTGTTCTACACCTTGTTTTACATCTTGATTATGGTAATTTTTCTGAGCACTCTGGATACTTAACCGAGGATGCTTCTTGATCATATGTTGCGAGCATGTGAAGTGGATTTCCTTGTGGCTATTGTATGAGTTTGCGATTTAGCGGAAATTCCATCACACGAATTACTTAGTATATGGGTAACTGCTTGTATGGATACTTGATTCTTGTCTTGAGCCCGAATGCTTCTTGTGAAAGTTTTATGGGAAAGTCTCGGTATCGAGAAGGTTATGTGAGAATAATACTCGCAGGTAATTGATAATATGGTGTGGTATACCATATTCTTGCTATTCTTGAGTTCTATTTGTTATTTATATGTGTTATAATTTCGATTAGTAAAATTCGAGGACGAATTTTCTTTAAGGAGGGGAGGATGTAACGCCCGTCCTAATTCCTGTTAAATACTTGAACTTGCATATTATGTGCTAGTTTTACTTGAATTAATTTCTTAACTGCTTTAGAATATTAAGGTGGTTAAATGTCTAGTTTTGACTTTATGGTCAATTGTGAAAAATAAAGTTTAGGGGCCTTTTTGTCAAAGTTGAAACTTGAGGGGCCTAATTGCAATTTCTTGGAAGTTTCAAGTATATCAAGTGGGTTGCCTTCTCAGAAACATAATTCTTCTCAGTTTCTCTCGATCCTTCTCTATGTTTCATAAAAGGGAGTTCAGTTTTACCTTATTCTTGACTCCTCTCGCTTAATTATGCCTCTGTTCGAAAATCCGACTTCGCATAAATGATCAGGGCGGTGAGTAGAGCATTTCCTGCCGAACAGAAATTAGTTTGGGTGAATTTAATTTCGGACTAGGTAAGTCACTAGCTCCCCCTTGCTTGTAATAACATGCCTATATGTTATTCTTGATACTTGTGTTTGTTAATTTCGTGATTTGAATGAGTTTTGTGATACTTGTAAAATTGGGTCGAAGGGAGTAATTTTATACTATGTACAGAGAACTTGAATCTAAAATGGGTTCGCTAGTGTTAAAGAAAATTATACTCCTACTCGTGAGACGGTAAAATATTAACTTGATTTAAATATTATTAGAAAAATTGTACCATTATTTGTGGTACGGGGAAATGAATGAAAGTATCCCTAAATGATTATATTAGTATATTAGAAAATTATACTTATACTTTTGGGACGGTGAAATATTTAATTGGAATAAAAGGAAATTATCCTATTATTTGTGGGACGGTAAAAGAAATGAATTGAGCTTGAAATAGTGTCCTGGGTAATGCCTAAGGGTTAGTGAAAGTATACTCCTACGCTTGGGACGGAGAATTTTAGGCCTGGAAAGAAATTTAGTGTTTGCTGAAAATTGTACCAGGCGCCCGCCCATATAGATACCGAGCGCCCGCCCATTTCATCAGAAGTTTTAGTTTCAAAAATGCTATAATGAGCGGCCGCCCGGTCTATCGTAGGCGCCCGCCCGGTCCACTGTTTCAACAAAAGTGTTTTAAATCTAAATTGAAATGAAAGCTTACCCCTCCTAAGACATATAGCCTTAGTATAAGATGTCCTAGCAAGTGTTGTGATACCTTAGGGGCATCAGAAGTGAGTCTTGAACATGATTATTCAATGATTTGAATAGAGAATTTGAGCTTTTATATGTCTTGAAAGTGCTATAAACAAGCACTAATGTGTTATATATGTCTTGAATCAATGTTTGTGTACCTTAGGGGAACTAGAACAATGTCTTGAGCTTGAACATCCAAAGTATAGGATTATGAACTTGTAAGTATGAGATGTATAACTCATCTACTTAGCTTGAATTTGAAGTATAAGACAATTAAATCTTGTACATGACTTGAATATCCAAAGATTGGAATAATAACTTGAGTATAAGATAATTAATTCTTGTGCATGTCTTGAACATCTAAAGAATTGGATTGAGAACTTGAATGTAAGATGATAAAATATTGTACATGACTTGAAATCAATACGTGTGTATGGTAATAAACCTGAAAGTGCTATGAACAAGCACTAACGTGTTAGAACTATCCTTGATGTGTATGTGCAAATCTGGCACATAACTACTTGATAGAATGTGGCTTGTTGACTACTTGATACTTGTTATTAATAACCAAAGAGTTGGAATGTGGAACTAGATAGAGAATGATCAACTCTAAAACATACATGAATCTAATACGTGTGTATTGAAAGTACTATGAACAAGCACTAATGTGCTAGTAATTGGTTTAATCGTGCATATACTCAATGAAGTATATAAAGTATAAAGAAGATATCTTGTTCTTGAGTTGAGTTCCTAAAGAAAGAGGGACTAGCGTAATATGAAGATAATTCATAAAACAATGATTATAGAAGACAATATGTGTTGGAAAATGTATTCGATTATTAACGATACATATACGCGAGATATGATTGTGACTAGGTACAATACGACTTATTCGACTACGTGCTTAGAGTCTAAGATGTTGGGCTCTACTTGGAAGTAAGGGTATCGTGATAGACACATTAGTGTGTTAAAGGTTATATGAATATGTACGTGCAAATATTTCATATGACAAAGTGATATAGTATGACATACCCTACTACTTGGTTGGGCTCTGTTATTAATAGACTCTAATTTGGCTTGATTGTGTTAGGTGGACACATTATGTGCCATTGTTATACTAAATTGTATTTGCAAATATATCATACGTGTACTTGTATTTGGTGAGCACATGATTACATGGTTCCTGAAGAGCTAGTCCACTACTTTTGGACTTAGTTCTATACTCTTGTAGTTCAAGTAAACATCTACTTGTGCATTCTTGTGTGAGTCCAGCTGGTCACCTTGCTTGCTCGGAGATGTATAGGTTCACGCTTATCATGAGGCTGGGGCCAAAGTGATAATCGGGTGCCTATGTATCTGCGCTTGACCCCTTACTACAGGCCATATTAAGGGCATAGCTTCCTTTAGTAGAGCAATACGCCTGATAAAAGTGAATGCTAAACTCTTGAACACCTCGTGAATCTTGTTCTTGTGAGTGATACTGGTTACTGGGTCCTCTAGTGTACTGCACAGCAGCAACTTGATTGATCGTGATTTGTCAACTGCAATAAGCAACGACAACAATGGTTTACTTGGGAGGAATAAGGTTGGAATATCCTTTGTAACGTGTTAGTTTAGCCTTATGTGGTAGTTACTTGATGAGTTGGCTTAGCCTCTCATATACTTGTTACTTGATGACATCTTGAGCATGATTACTTGATAATCTTCTTGATTTGCATGATTACATGATAACATGCTATGTACTTGTATCTAGTAACTTACTGAGATTTATCTCACCCCTTTCCTTGTTTATTTGTTCCCCCCCCCTGGAAAGCAAATGGTAATATGTTGTGAGGCTCGACTTAGCAGGGGCCTACTTGGCAGGTTGTTCTTGTTGGGGATTGTTATCCTTTCCAGTTTTGGTGAGGACGATTTGGTATCAATTGTTTAGACTCATTATATTAGGTAGATTTGTATAGTTCTTGTAATGCCAGCTTATGTGCTAGGCATGTTTTCCGCTGTGTACAACCATTTGGTTTAAATTTCTTGGTACATAACTCGTTGTGAGCTATCTTAGCTCGTTCCTCTTGAGTATATATATGATGTCAGTTTGATATAAGAAGATGTCATTTAGTTTCTCGTTTCTTGTTAGTCACGCGCACCAGGTTCGAGGTTCTATTAGGGAATCCCGGGACTTGGGGGCATGTCAGGATTTTTCTCGAATGTAAGAGGCGGGGGTCCGAATGGACGATTTGCTCAAGGAGATCAAGAAAAATTCTCCTAGCTTCCATTACAAGGCCGCCTCTAACTCCACAAAAGAGGCCTCGGTTAACGCCGTCACTACCGACAAGGGGAATTATAAAAAGGTTCCCCTACCACAAGGCAAGAAGTTTCAAAATGATCGTGTTTACACTCCTCGTCTAGGCATAACCATCACTGAAGCCTTCGAAGCACTCAAGGCCAAAGGGAAAGTTGCTCCTCTCCAAGGGTTCAAGCCTAATGCAATCTGTGCCAACCATGCTCACCACAAGTATTATGACTACCACCAACATAGTGGCCATCTTACCGAGGAATGCTTCGTCCTCCGTAATGTTATCCAAGACCTCATCGACAAAAAGGATTTTATAGTCCCCAATGAGGGTGATGTCAATGTAATAGAGATAGGAGAGTTTGAGGAGACCACTTATTCAATTCCAATTGTGAATGAGGGCTCCAATGTTATGAATGAAATTGATAATTATTGCTACGTTGTGACTTATGATGAGGTAATGAGGGAAGTACTAAATAATAGGAAAAAAAGGCAAGATGGGAACGTCAACATGCTAACTCGATCCGGACGAGTCATAGCAAGCAACCCCACTACTTCTGCACCAAGCACCTCTTCTCAAAGATCGCAAGCTCGCGACACTCCTGAAGACCCTCTACTAGTTCAACTCAAGAAGACTCAAGCAAACATATCCATTTAGGACCTTATTGCATCTTCAAAAAAGCACAGAGACCTCATCATTAGCAATCTCGATGACACATCAGTCTCTCCCGATACAACTCTCGAGGACCTTACTGCAATGATAGGCCATATACATTTTGGCAATGTCATCACTTTTTCCGATATGGACCTCCCACCATTTGGGTCCGATCACAATGAGGCCATCTATCTCAAAGTAAGAGCAAGGGGGAGACCTATTTCAAGAGTCTTGGTTGACGGTGGTTCCACACTCAACCTAATGCCCAGCCGAATCATGGGCATACTAGGGCTTAAGAGTTCAGATCTAAAGCCTTCTACTCAAGTAATCTGAGGTTACGACAGCACTGCCCGCACAGTCATGGGTATGGTAGAATTGGACATTGAGTTTGGGAGCATGGTTATGTCAGTCCCGTTCCAAGTGCTCGATGTACCTTCCTCATTCAACTTGCTCTTGGGTCGACCATGGATACACAGTTCCAACGCCATCCCTTCAACTCTTAATCAATGTGTCAAGTTCCGAAATGGAGACGAAATAGTGACCGTCATGGCAGAAAATGTCACTATCCACAGAAGTGGGGAACCCGTTCACCAAGTTCAGCATGGCTTAGAAGACTCCACCCTCTCTGGCGTCTCAATCAACACCATCGACAAAGAAGGGGGAAACGGATCATGGACCCTCGGCAATCACAAAGTCCTCCGCATGATGAGAAATATGAACTATTTTCCCAGGTTAGGCCTAGGAAAATATCAACAAGGGAGAATGCAACCTATTGAGGTCCCTTTTGTTAAGAACAAGTTCGGTCTGGGATATGAGCCTTCCAAAGACGACTTGAAATACGAGCAAGCCGGCAAGAATGAAAAGGCCCGAGCTCGCAGGGAAGGCCGTTCCTATGAAATTCCCAACTTGAGGCCTTATCGTAAGACACTAAATGGCTACTTTGTCCGCCAGGGGGAAGATGTCCCGTACATGATCTTTCCCGAGCCATGGGTCAGCAGTAAAGGAATCAGAAAGCCTGGTCTCGAATTTTTTTTCCAATTGTGAGATTCAGAAGCACGAAGAGGAACCAACTCCTATGTCACCCCGAGAATGGTCGGGTAAGAAAGTGACCATAGAATCCGAGACAGAGATTACCGTGGGGGAGGAGTTCACTGATCTAGCCTCCATGTTCGAGTAACTTGCCATCATGAATGAATGCCAAGTCAATGCCATATCCGACGACACCGATAAGGGAAGTGGGCCTATCAGCGAGATCAAGCCAAGCTCCGAGCCGATCAACAACTGGTATTCTACGAAGGGGCCCATGGTATTCGAGGAATTCCTAGTCGAGAAAATGGGTTGCATCCCGCGCAAAGTTACAAAGGAAGACTTGTTAACATTCACCTTCGAGTCCGAGTGTGTTTCCGATACCCTCACCCAAGAGGATATGGAGGCAATAGCTGAGCGTGTGTTCCCTTTCTTTGCTAATGAAAAATTTGACCTTTCTGAGTACCCCGAGATTGCAAACATCATGAATGATGAATTAACTAATAATGAATTTAATGAACTAGTTAATAACGATTCAAACAATGATGAAATAGACCACGAAAATGCAACATACTTAAATGAACTTGCTCAACAGGTCCGTAGTCTTGGTGAAAATGGTCCAGGGGCTGACGAAGAATTGCATGTTGTTAAACTGGGTATCGACGAAGAGCCGAAAGAAACCAAGATCGGAAGCTTCTTTAAGGGGGAAGAGAAAGACAGATTGACTGCACTGCTCAGGGAGTTCGTGGATGTATTTGCATGGTCATACAAAGACATGATGGGTTTAGACAGAAAGGTCACCGAGCACAGGATTCCGATCAGAGATGACACTAAACCGACAAAGCATAAACTCAGAAATATCAAGCCAGAATGGTCTTTACAAGTCAAAGAAGAGATAGAGAAGCTTCTCAATGTGGGCTTCATCAAAGTTATTGAGTATCCAACATGGCTTGCAAATGTCGTGACAGTCAGAAAGGCTAACGGAAAGTTCCATGTTTGTGTGGATTTCTGAGATTTGAACAAAGCTTCTCCAAAGGATGAGTTTCCACTACCCAACATCGATTTGCTAGTCGATTCCATTGCTGCCTACGAGGTCCGCTCATTTGTGGATGGTTTCGCTGGGTATAATCAGATTCTCATGGCCGAAGAGGGTCAACACAAGACTGCTTTCAGAACACCGTGGGGCACATTTTGCTACAAAGTCATGCCATTTGGGTTGAGGAACGCTGGGGCTACTTATCAAAGGGCTGTGATAGACCTGTTCCACGACATGATCCACAAAGAAATTGAGGTCTACGTGGACGACTTGATCATCCATTCAAATGGGACCGACGGTCAACACTTGATCGACCTCCGCAAGTTCTTCGAGAGGCTTCGACAACACAAGATGAGGTTCAATCCCGCAAAATGCACCTTCGGGGTTATCCGAGGCAATATTCTCGGCTATATGGTCACCGAAAGGGGAATTGAAGCAGATCCCTCAAAAATCAAGGCAATCATTGACATGCCTACTCCAAAGACACAGAAAGAAATCAAAGGTTACATGGGCAGACTTCAGTACATCAGTCGATTTGATACAACTCACTTCCATATGTGAGCCAATCTTCAAGCTACTCAAGAAGAATGTGGCTCTAGAATGGACTGACACCTGCCAAGAAGCTTTCGACCAAGTGAAGCACTATTTGACATGCCCTCCAGTTCTGGTTCCACCACACAAGGAGAAGCCTCTCTTGATCTACCTCATAGTGAATGATGAAGCGCTTGGGGCTATGCTAGCATAAGGGCAACGAGACTCTATAAAGGAGAATGCCATTTATTTTGTCAGTCGTCGATTCCAAGGAGGCGAAAAGAACTACTCCGTCTTGGAGAAGTCATGCGCAGTACTGGTTTGGGTCACTCAAAAGCTCAAACACTACATGGAAGCCTTTTCGATCAAGCTAGTAGCAAAAGTGGACCCGCTCCACTACATCTTCGAGAAACCTTTCATGTCAACAAGGATAACCAAGTGGTACTTCATGCTCGCCGGCTATAATATCACTTACGCCACACTCAAATCCATCAGGGGGAAAGTGTTCAGTGATTAGCTTGCTAAATTTCTGTGTGATGAAGTGAAGGGGGAAGACTTACAATTTCCCGATGAGCACTTAATTTGCACTACAACCGAGGAAAATAAGTGGAAACTTTTTTTCGATGGCGCAGCCAATAAGCACGGTTATGGGATAAGAATGTTGCTTGTCGATCCAAAGGACATCTACACTCCAATTGCAATCCGGATTGAATTCGAAGCTTCCAACAACATTGCCGAATATGAGGCATGTATAGCGGGGCTAGAAGCAGCACTAGAAAGAAATGTTACAGAACTAGAAGTATTCGGTGACTCCCTGCTCCTTATAAATCAGACATCGGGTAAATGGCGGATCCAAGACCCCCCCTCCAACAGTATGGTCAACACCTTGAGGAATTGGTTGAACAGTTTCAAGACATCACGTTCAACTATTTGCCGAGGGACAAGAACCGCTTTGCCGATGCTCTAGCCACCATAGCCTCACTGGTTGAGATGCCAAAAGGAATGATGGTGAATCCCTTCAAAATTACAAGAAGGACTAGTCTGGCATACTGTATGAGTATTAAGATTAATGTCCAAGATAACCCCCCGTGGTACACTGACATCATGAATTTTCTCAACAGCGGCACTTTCCCCGAGAACAGCAATGGGAAATCTCGAGTAGCATTACAGAAGCTAGCCGCCAGATATGTGTTGATTGGGAACCGAGTCTACAAAAAAACGCTCGCTAGTTTTAAAACCCACAAGGGAGGCCTAGGCAAACATTAGAGCACGTGCAAAAAAGAAGCTAGCTAGATTGAAAACCCGAAAGGGCAGTCTAGGCAAAAAACAAGGTGCACAAAAGAAAAAATGGTCCTCATCTGTTTGAACTACGGAGACCTGAGCCTCTCTACAAGAGGAACGTAGGCAACCTTCGGGTGAGGTCTAAAACAATAATTTTTACCCAATCATGTCATAACAAAATGCAATTTTTATTCATTCCTTGAAACATTTTGACCATTACAATGGATATTGTTGAGCAATAAAAGACATTAAAACATTAAATCCTAAACAAGTGGTCTATTAATTGCAATCTTGGGGTACTAAGAAACTTCTAATCTTTCTTCGGTTTGGGAACCCATTACTTTCGACTAGGGCCCTTGACCTTCTTGATTGGGGGCGGAGCACTCTCGGAACCGCCAAGACGGGAGAAGACACTTGGACGGGACGGAGCTTCTTCAACCTTTCCCTTACCTTTGTCCAAAGAAGCCTTGACAGGAGCCTTAGAGGGACGCTTCCACACATAAGGGGAATTACCCTTGCCTTTGCCTTTTCCCTTCCTTTTCTTAGGCAAATAGCGTGGCCTAGGGGCTTCAACCCGAACCACCAGCTTCAAAGGTTCAAAAACGACCTCATTCGGTCTTCCCAAACGGTCAAAGACACTAGGACGTGCCTTCACAATGGGGATGGACTTCATTTGTTCACCTTCAGGGATGGACACCTTTACCTCGAAAGAAAAGGTCATGGGAGCCATTCTTGACAAGGATTTGGGGCTCAAAATGATAAGAAGTATTGCAGAATATTGCTGTGTGACCAAACTGGTCGAAATGGGTTCAAATTTATAGCTGTTGGAGAATCCTGTACAGAAAGAAAGGGACTGTAAATCAGCAGCCCAGACGCGGGCGCCTCCCCCCTTAGATCTGAAACGCGCGCGCATTCCATGTCCTATTCCAGGCGCGCGCGCCTTTGACAGACGGCAGAACAGAACATGCCTTGTTAGTTCAGCAACAGCCCAGACGCTTCAACGCCTTCAACCTGCAACCAGTTCAGAATCCGCAGCAACAAAGCAACATTCAATGGAACACTTTGGGCACACATTTTCTTGTAAAGAGTCGACATTTAGGATTGAGTCTAAATAAACACAAAAAATGTAGATAAATAGCTAAGATTTTGAATACTTGTTATTTGTTACATGTTAAATAAAAAATTGTTTTTAGGCACTCATCCTCCCTATCTGAATCATCATCAGCGGCACTGTGCTCACTGTAGATACCCCAATCTCGCACCCCTTATCAAACCCTTTTAATCGGACTAAACCCTAAAATTGACCTAACCCAGATTCGGCTATGCGGGAGTTTTGTGAGCCTTATCGGTGCATCGAATGGATTAACGGACTTCAAATTCATGATCAGAGCGAAAAAGCGAGTAAACAGACATGTACTTCAATTTTTGAGCTGCGGGACCCGAAGCGGGGTCCGCACCCTTAGAACTGCTCGTTACCGTCCATTCTGTGCATTAAAATATATATCATTGTCATTCCTTGCTCATTAACATATTTCAGATAGGCGTACGTTAACACAAGATTATTTCAAGCAACTTCCATGTTGGGACCGCGGACAACCGGGACACCGTTGCGCGCACACTCGGACAAAACTTGGACTGTTGCGGAACCAATATCGGAGCAAAAATTGTGATCATTCACGCCTAAAAGAGCCATACAAGTGGCCCAAGTTGGCTGGCCAAATATATAAGGAAGGAGCCAATCAGAATGCGACAAGTGGCACTTTGGGAAGAAGGGACGGAGGTATGAGCCGTACGGCTGGTTTGGGAGGTTCAGACAGCAGTTTGTTCTTCGGCAACTTGGCCACAAAAGTCTGGATTTTGATCATTCCCAGATGCAAATGGACGGGGTAGCCACCCCCTAAACTGACTCCTAATCCTAGCAAGGGTGGCCTAAGGTCATTTCCCACCTCCCTCCTCCATATACTTACCTCCCTCATCCATTTTATGAGAGATAGAGAAGAGGAGAACACACACACTTCATACAACACTCCCATTCACTCATGTTCTCTCTAGCACTTCCAAGAAGCACTCTCACCACTCTCAAATCTCAGTCCATCGACCACCACATCACCACCCTAAACAAACACACCAAACACAAGAAAAAACAACCCACTCAAACACTCCTTCAATCTAAGGCAAACACCTTAAGAAAAGCAACAAAAAAGTCTTCCCTTGGAAGCAAAGGAAGCACATCTAGGTAATCTCTTGTTAATGTAAAGTTCACCAATGTAAGCTGTAGTTGATTATGTAATATGTTGAGAGGTCTAGCCACCATGTTAGGCTAGACCTCCATTTGATGTCCAAAGATACAATGTTGATGTTCTTGTTGTTCCTCTCCCTAAATGATGATAGATATTGATCAAATGCTTCAATGGCTGTTGTTTTGTGTTGTTAGTATGTATATATATGCACACACAAAGTTTCATTCCCACATCACTTCATGTAGATGAGTTTTCATAGGTGTTTTCATGCCATTTGTATTTTTCCAGCAGTCTGTCAGTCTGTATCTTTCTGTCTTGTTGCTCTCTTTATGCATAGCAAACGTGGTTTTTGGTCTTATACCACAAAATATGGTTTGTTATAGAGAAACAGAGGAAAATGAGAATGTACTTATATTATTTTTACCCTAGGTGGAAGGGATTCTTTCCATTTTTTGTTTCAACTCTCTGTTCTCAGATTTACATATCTCCTGTTCTGACACCAAAATGTCAGAGGTGTTTTGTGTGACTTAAACTTGCTTTATGGCCTTGAAACGTTTCAGATCTAAACTTTGATATGTTAGGAATAACTTTCATGTTTATTGTTTTCCATGATTCCCCCGTTTTCATGATGCAAAAAGTGAGTCTTTTATTGATGTATGAATGTCTGTCAGATCTGGCTGTTGAAAGTTCTATCTTGCATGACTTATTTGGACACCATAACATGCTCCTAAAATCAGAAGAAAATTCATGGTTGATACTTGATGTGTTAGGGACTTTTCCTAACTTTCACTTCCCAGATTGTGCAGCATAAGAGCAGGGACACAAAGAAAAAGAGCGCAGCAGTCCCTAAAATGCTTGGGGACAGAGTTTTGGACATTCTTTTTTATGGGATTTGTTTCCCTTTTTGTAAACCATTGTAAATATTAATCCCCCACCCCCTCTTTGTGATCTCCTTTACTGGATATGAATTTTAAACCATTTTCAAAACCAAGTGTGAGTCCACCCAAACCGACTCTCATTTGTGAATTAAAACAAACATTCCTAGAATAGGAAGACTTCCTCTTATATCAAATCACCCTTTTTGTTAGGGCATAAAATCAAGGTAAAAGGCATAAAATGAATCTACGTGGCATGCATGCTAGAGACCATCACGGGCGAGGAGAGTGCCTAACCCCTTCACTTCTCGTAACTTAGCCCCCGAACCCACTTTTTCTAAAAAAGGTTTTATCTTCGTTTTTCCTAAAATAAAATGAGGTGGAGACTCTTGACTGTTTTGATTCCATCGAGAGGAAACCATTGTGTGGGAACCGAGCGCATTTCCAAAAGCGCATTTGCACGAGGTACTCACCCGAACCGCTTTCATTGAGCGATCACATATCATTTCGCATATGTTCGGCGTGTGCGGCTTTCGAGCACAGGCTCTCACAGTGGCGACTCTGCTGGGGATGATTTTAAAAGTGGGCTAGACTCTAATCTTTGTGTGTGCCATGCTTTACTTGCCTTGTTTGGGTTGTATATATTTATGCCCTAACCTTTGTTTTGTAGGGACATTCTTTTTCCTTCACCCTCTTATTTGTATATATATGCATGCGTGGTGGGTGATTCCCTTAAAAAATAAAAAATAAAAAAAGTGGAAAAAATAAAAAGGGGAAAAGAAAAGGATTTTCTTGTTTTCTTTACTTTCTTTCAAAATCATTTTCGAACTCATAGATACCTCACGCACATGCACGTTTTTGAAAATAAACGTCTCGTAGAACCGTACAAACCCGAGAAGGTAACCCGAGGGTATAAGGGAGCTCATTGGACTTCCCTATAGGGCCCGCGGTGTACATTCTCACCCCAAAGCGCGCCTATTAGTCGTTGCGATGGGTGTAAGCCAATCTTCCCCGTTACCAAGCCACGATGTCCATGTTTTCAAAAAATGACACATCCCAGACTTCATGACGGTTTTTTTCTAGCAATTTCACCTCAATCCTATGCATTTCCCAAAAGGTCATAAACAACCTACATTGTGAAAATTCATTGAAATGCTCGGATTGACTTTAAATTGTCAAGACCCTCCCTTAGACCGTAACCGAATGGTGAATCCCCGAAAGAGTATAGGCCCTTCGCTAGGGGCTTGGACGACCAATAGTACAGGTGCAAAACGTTGGTCCTATACTCTGGGGACGGTATCCACTATTCCAAGATTTCATGCGAAAATGTGTCAAAATAAAGCAAGTGCTTATCCGGCATTCTAGGTTTGATTTTGTGATTTTTGAACTTCTTTTGAATCAAGCTCGGAAAATCTCGATCCTTTCAGATACTCTAAGCCTGGCATCTACTTGGAGAGGGGGAGTTAGAAACCGCAAGGGGAGGTTGATCCGAGTTACCGAGTCAGTGCCCATTATCGAAGAAGCTACTGCAATGGCCGAAGAAGGGAATGATCAAGCCTATGTGCCGCCACCGGGTCTTCAAGCATGGTTAGAACAAAATGTGTTGGGTCAGATGAGAACTCAGCAAGACGAGTTACTTGCTACGCTTGTTCAGATGCAGAATCAGAATGGTAATGGGGCTCCTAATGGCAACCCCAATGGAAATCCCAATGGCAATCCGGATGGAAATGACAATGGTAATGGGGCTCCTAATGGCAACCCCAACGGAAATCCCAATGGAAATCCGAATGAAAATCAGAATGGTAATGGGGCTCCTAATGGCTTCCCCAGTGGCAATGGAAATCCTAATGTGAATGGAAATGGCAGCGGCATCCCCACCGTGAACTTGAATCCCAATGGTAGTAACGCCAACGGTCATAATCATCACCAAGGTGTCCATCCTCACGGCCATGTGGCTCACCCAGACTTCAATGGCCTCAATCACAACTTCATCCCGAATCAAGCAAACTTTATGGTGAACCCATCTCAGTATCCACCCGATCATAATGCCTTTGCTCAGTATATGTAAACTCTGTATCCGAATTAGCAACCCAACGCCTATGGTGCGTTTGCTAGTGGTGTCTCTCCGTTCAACCAAGGAACTTCCCAGGGGCAAGATCCTAACTTGGTCCGCCAAATGGAAGCATACTACAAAGGGGTCCCATATGTACCTCTTACTAGAGCTGAGATTGAAATGAAAGAAATGTTGAGAAAAGTCATGAATAAAGGAGAATTTCCAGCAGATTCCTTGAAATTATCTCCATTTGCTGTTTTGCCTCCTAAATTCAAAATGCCCGATGTGGAAAAATTCGATGGTACGGGGTGCCCAATGGCCCACCTGAAATCTTATGCTCATTCAATGCAGTCTCGTGGGGCTAATGTCGGTGCTATGGCCTCCAACTTCCATTTGACTTTGGTAGGAGCCGCTAAGCAATGGTTCATGACTGTGGACGCCAATTTGGTTGATAATTGGGGAAAGCTTGTGGATGAATTCCAAAAGCGATACAAAGATAACTCCAACTGGGAAAAGAGCCGCCGTGATCTTGATTCGTGTGCTCAGCCTGAGAAGGAATCGTTCTCTGAATTTGCAAGCAGGTGGAGGAAGAAAGTCGCTCAGACTCTGGAAAGGCCCGACAGTGGCGAGCAAACTCGTATTTTCCTCAAGAATCTTCAGCTAGTGTATGCGGATAAGATGAAATATCTCCCATTTCCGGATTTTGCTTCTATTCTAGATGTGGGTTCCCGTATCGACGAAGATGTCCGAACTGGGGTGATCAAGCTAGATCCTTCTCCTAGCTCCTACAGGTTCCGACCTACTGCTAAAGGCCCGGCGCTAGTTGTGAACAATGTTGCCATGACTCCCACTCCCTTTTGGATCAACAATGTGGGACCTAGCCGGAACAGCTACAATAGGGCACCCCCGTACTATAATCAAGATGGGTCTGTGAATTCCATCACCAATCAGCAAAGGAATGGTAGAAATCGGAGAGAGAGGCAGTTTGATAAGTTCACGCTCCGTTGTCCACTATTTTCCAAGGATTGGTACCCCAAGGGGTATTAAAACTGATAGAAGGATACCGCCCACCTAATCCACCTCCTAAGAATTGGGACGCGAGCAAGTATTGTACATACCACGTATCACCTGGTCATGCAATGGACGATTGTTGGAATTTGAGGCACACTCTGCAAAACATGATTGACAATGCGCTCATTCAGAAACCACCCCAACCGAATGTGGTGACTAATCCCTTGCCGGGAATCCATATGATCGAATTTGAAGAAGACTACTCAATGACTAGTTTCATAGTCCCAAAGAAAGCTTTTAATTACACCGTGACTCCTGTTATTTCCGAAGACTTTGAGTGCCACATGATCTCTTGGGATTCAATCTTGTCTAGTGCTAAAGCCGTTGAGGAACGAAAGGCCCCTCTTGAAAAGGCCACTTGGATTGGTGGAAACGTGAATCATCTCACTCGCTCAGGGAGAGCCTATCAGTCTCTGTATCCTGAGGCGAGCGAACCTGGAAAGGACAAAGAAGGAGCTTCCGCCCAGAAAGAAAAGGTCCCCGAGAACCCGGTCTTAACGCAGTTAAAGAAAACCCAGGCTAATATATCCATTTGAGGTTTGCTTTCATCTTCTCAAGAGCACCGAGACACTCTGGTTAAAGCTCTCACTCAAGCTGTTATCCCAATCGAGACGTCTCCCAATGACCTTGTCCACAAGGTTGGCAACATTCATTTTGGGAACATTATCACTTTTACTGACCTCGATGCACCAAAAATTGGCCTTAATCATATCGAGGCTCTGCACATCACAGTTGGGGTTGGAGGTGAGCACTTAGCTCGTGTGTTGGTCGATAATGGCTCTTCGGTCAATGTTTGCCCCGTGCATGTTCTCGCAGATTTGAGAGTTAAGATAACTGATTTGGCCCCGTCTTCTCAAGTGGTCCGTGCCTATGATAGCACCAGTCGCTGTGTTTTGGGTGTTATCTCCCTCACTCTCACCATTGGCCCTCTTGTTATGCCAATCGAATTTCAAGTGATCGACATCAAGTCCTCATTCAGTCTACTCTTGGGACGCCCTTGGATCCATGGAGTGAAAGGGGTAGCTTCTTCTTACCATCAATGCATCAAGTTCATTCACGACAATCATGTTATGGTAGTTCACGCCCAGGATGACACGCAAGTCAACGACCTCCCGATCTTAGGAATTGAGCACAAAGATACCGGTATTTTCTTGAGTGGTTTTGAGGTGATCCCACAAGCTCGGATCCATGCTATTGACTATGTCAAAGAAACCGATCTGATTGGGGGAAAGAGGACCAAGTATGGTGATGCGATGGCCTTGAATATGGTCAAGAAGATGAATTTCTTACCTATGTTGGGACTCGGGAAAGAACAACAAGGGTGTATTGGAGCTATCAAAAATGATGTGCCTGTTTTCATTCCTCCGTTTGGACTTGGCTACAAGCCCACTCCTACTGAAATTGCCAAAGCTATACGTGAAAAAAGGGAGAGGCAAAATGCCATCAAGAGGGGAAGGGCCTATGAGCTCCCACCACTCCGTCCTTATGAAAAATCTTGGAAGGGATACTTTATTCGCAAGAGCGAAAATGTGGCCAATGATATGCCTCTTGAGCCATCTAATGGCATGGACAAAAAGCCTCACGCAGGATGGGAAGTATTTGATGATGTGAAGTTGTTCGATGAAAGCCTTGATTTGGGCGGTTCCTATAAGCAACCGGGCCCGGTTACTCCGTGGAATATCGATGAGGAGGATGATGTCTTCGCATTGTTTGAAGGATTTGGCTTTGAAGACGGATCTGTGATTATGATCGAGGATGGCACCGCAGAAGCTTATGACCCGGTGAAGCACCTCAAGTCGGCAGTGGCACCACTTAATAACTGGTCCAAAACCACTGGCCCGCTCGCTACTGTTGACGTGCTCGTGAAGCAGTTTGGATATGTTCGCCCAGAGGGACCGGCTTTTGAACCCTTTGTACTCTCTGATGTTGTTTCTGGGACTCCCGAAGAGGGCCTCACTGTCGAGGACCTCGACGCGGTCGCCGAGCTTGTACTCCCCTCTGTCGTGAATGAAATTTCCTCTATTTCCGCTTACTCCTTGGTTGCCAATATTTTAAATAATGATTTAACAAATGAAAATTTAATAACAAATGAAGTTAATCATGAATCTTTAAAAGACGTAAGCCAAGGTGAAAAAGAATATTTAATTGAGTAAAACAGGTTAGCAAAACAGCATGGGGAACGAAAGTTAGAGGCCTGTAGGGAAGATTTGTCTACTGTCAATCTGGGGCTGAACGAGGAAGTCAAAGAAATGAAAATTGGAAGCTTCATGAAAGGGGCTGACAGGGAACAGTTGATCCGTTTGCTCAAAGAATTTGTTGATGTGTTTGCTTGGTCGTATGAAGATATGCCTGGGTTAGATTCGACAATTGTGGAGCACCGAATTCCCACCTTTCCCGACACCAAACCGGTCAAACAGAAAAAACTACGCAGAATCAAGCCACAGTGGGCCCTCCAGGTTAAAGAAGAGATCGAGAGGTTGCTGCAAGTGGGTTTCATCCGAGTTGTGGAATATCCCCAATGGTTGTCCAACATGGTCACAGTCGAGAAGGCAAACGGCAAAGTCCGGATATGTGTTGACTTCAGAGACCTCAACAAAGCTTACCCAAAAGATGATTTCCCGTTACCAAATATTGATATTCTGGTTGACTCAGTCGTAATGCACAAAGTGAAGTCATTTGTTGATGGAATGGCGGGTTACAACCAAATTAAAATGGCGATAGAAGATCAAGAGAAAACCTCCTTCATCACCCCGTGGGGGACATTCTGTTACACTGTGATGCCTTTCGGTCTTAAAAATGCCGGAAAAACTTATCAAAGAGGTGCTACAACTCTTTTCCATGACATGATCCACAAAGAACTTGAAATCTACGTGGATGACATGATTGTGCACTCAGTCGAAGAAGACGCCCAGCATCTGGTTGACCTCAGAAAATTCTTTGAAAGGCTGCGGAAGTATCACATGAAGTTGAATCCTGCTAAATGCACATTCGGTACCGTCCGAGGCAAGGTCCTGGGTTTCCTGGTAACAAAAAGAGGGATTGAAATCGACCCCGACAAAATAAAGGCCATCACCGAAATGCCCCAACCTCGGACTCGAAAGGAGGTAAACGGTTTCTTGGGAAGAATTCAATATATCAGCAGATTCATACGGCAGCTAACCACGATGTGTGAGCCGCTCTTCAAGCTCCTAAAAAAGGGTACCGATCGATCTTGGGATGAAGAATGCCAGATTGCTTTCGAAAAGGTCAAAGAATACCTGACAAGCCCACCGGTCTTGGCCCCACCTCATTCGCATAAACCTCTGCGGTTGTACCTAACCGTCACTGACACTGTAGTAGGAGCAATGCTTGCACAAGAAAAAGAAGACTCCTGGGTTGAAAATGCAATTTATTTTGTTAGTAGAAAGCTGCAAGGGAGTGAATTGAACTACTCAGCATTGGAAAAGGCCTGCACCGGTTTAGTTTGGGTCTCGCAGCGGTTAAAGATCTATCTGCAATCCTTGCCCGTTCAGATCATATCCCGAATGGATCCAGTAAAGTACATCCTCGAAAGGCCAACCATGTCCAATCGAGTAGCCAAATGGGCTTTTCTCTTAAGCGAATTTGATATGACTTACGCAACGCCTAAGTCCATTAAAGGAAGGGTGATAGCAGACCAACTTGCAGATTTGGCTCTTGATCTCGAACCCGAACCAGAGCCAGAGTTTCCTGATGAAGGAATCTACGCTGTTGATTGTTCAGAAAACAAGTGGCAACTCTTTTTTGATGGGGCTGCCAACAAAAGAGGTTTTGGAATTGGAATTTTGCTCATTGATCCAAGCGATGCGCACACGCCCATTGTTATCCGGCTAGACTTTAACTGTTCAAATAACACAGCAGAGTATGAGGCTTGCATGGCTGGCCTTGAAGAGGCATTAAACAGAGGGGTCAAAGAAATTGAAGTGTTCGGGGAATCTGCCCTAATCATCAATCAGATTGAAGGAAAGTGGAGGATCCAAGATTCGAGACTACAACAATATCATATTCGACTGGTAGCGCTCACAGAACGTTTCTCGAATATCTCATTTCATTACCTCCTGAGGGACCGAAATAGATTCGCAGATGCATTGGCTACCTTAGCCTCCATCATGGAATTCCCTGCTGATGTCATAATAAAGCCGTTTGTGGTTAGGAAGAGATCAATCCCAGCCTACTGCCTGACCATTGAATTGGAAAATGAGGAAAGTGAAGAGCCATGGTACACAGACGTATGGAATGTGCTCAAAAGTGGGATCTACCCTCCAGAGAAGGACAAACGGGCAAGAATTGCTATGCGAAGATGGGCCTCCCAATTTGTGATTTCTGGAGATCGATTGTACAAAAGATATCATAACGGACCAAATTTGCTCTGTGTAGACAAGCCTGAAGCAACCAGAATCATGGATGAGATCCATGGGGGGCTTTGTGGACCCCACATGAATGGGCACATGCTCGCTAAGAAGATAGTGAGGCAAGGGTATTACTGGAATACAATGGAAAAGGATTGTATGATGAGAGTGCGAACTTGTGATCAGTGTCAACGGTATGCTAACCTACAACATCTGCCACCGCACGTTCTCTATCAGTCAACTGCTTCTTGGCCTTTCTCCACTTGGGGAATAGATGTTATTGGTCAAGTCAAACCAAAAGGTTCAAGCGGGCAAGAATATGTGCTCGTAGCTATCGACTACTTCACCAAATGGGTTGAGGCCGCTGCTTACAAAGTCTTGAATGCCAAGAAGGCAGCCGAGTTCATCTGCACCAACATCTTCTACAGATATGGAGTCCCTTATGAGATGATCTCAGATAATGGAACTCACTTTGAAGGGGAATTCAACCGATTGCTTGACGAATTCCGTGTGATCCGGCACAAGTCCTCCCCCTATCGACCACAAGCCAATGGAGTGGTAGAAGTGGTGAACAAAACCCTTGAGAACATCATTAGAAAGATGGCCATCACCGGAAAGGATTGGCCCGAGAAGTTGCCTTTAGCTTTGTGGGGATACCGCACATCTGTGCAGACACCGACTGGGGCTACTCCTTACTCACTTGCCTATGGTATGGAGGCAGTTCTCCCGATTGAGCTTGAAATCCCCTCCATGAGAGTTTTACTTGAAAACCAAGTGTCCGAGATTGATTGGCTACAAAGTCGCCATGAAGAGTTAGCATTACTCGATGAAAAGCGATTGTTGGCTTTGGAGCACAACCGCGCGTATCAACGCAGAATCGCCAGGGCATTTAACAAGAAGGTCAAAGACCGTGATGTCAAAGTGGGAGATCTTGTTTTACGAGAAAAGCCACCAAGATATGTCGACCCCCGAGGGAAATGGAAGTCTCCATGGTTAGGCCCCTACATTGTTAAGAAGATACAATCTGGAGGAGCCGTGTTTCTGCAAACCGAATTTGGAGAAGACCTCATTCAGCCCTGGAACCTCAGCAAATTGAAGAAGTATTATGCGTAGAAGGAGCAGAGTCTGGTGATTCCTATCGAGTCTGTAAAAAAAAATGCGCAAAAAGACAGCCCCACTAGAGGTGAAAACCCGAAAGGGCAGTTCTAGGTAAAAATCAGGAGGCGCGCAAGAAATTCAAGTAACTGTGTCGAACTACGCTGACCTAAGCCTCTAAAGAGGAACGTAGGCAACCTTCGGGTTCGGTCATTAATAATAAAAAAATTATTCCCCACATTGAACTTGCAAACATTACATTTGAAAAGGAAAAACAAACACAACAAACTTTGAAAATAAAATAAAAAAAAACATCTTGGCGTGGCAACCAAGGATCATGCAGAAATAAATGAAATTCCACTCATTAACCGAGGTGGTTGAACACGTTCTGGAAAAATCCTGAAGAGCTCTCTCCCCTTTGGTTCCCAGATCCGGTTGCATCGGGCAGGGTAATCCTTGAAGCTAAGTCTCGGCCAGCCCTGCGACGTCCCGACCGATGGCCGTGGCGTGATTGATTCCCGTCTATCTAATTTTGGAAGACTGTGGGACCCATTATCTAAGAAAAGTAATCCCCAGACAGAATCTCTGGACCTAAGAGCCCCGAGACCAAAGCTGTGATGGTAGCATTGTCTTCAACAGTCTGAGGACCCAGCCATTCAAGATACGCCAAAGAGGGTTCATAGAATGTGTCCCCTTCGCTCCGGCGTCTGCCTCTGCCGATGTGCGCACCGTTCCTATACTAAAGCTCTTTCAACAATTCGCAAATATTGGCATCCACGGGCAAATTGGCCGGGATAGGGTGGTCAGAAAAGGGAACCTCTTGGACTTGTCCAAATTGGCGGGAAATCCGTTGGCCTAGATAAAAGGTGGTAGACCGAAGCCCAGCTAACCAAACGAAGGAGTGACCTGCACTCATGATAATGTACCTGCTCGGGTTCCAATGCGAAGGCACCCACAAGATGTCTGCCGACCTAATCCGCCAAAAGTGTCCAACCCACTCCTTAACAGTAGTGCAGTTCTGCCTATTTAAACCTCGCCTCGGAAGCATGGAAGGGGTATAGTCTGGGTCAGACACAGGGCGAATGATTCTGATATGCTCCTGGAGCCATATTTGCAGCAAAATAGGGTTGTCCAATGTGAAAGCGTCACCCCTGGGATAGTAACCATCCAGCCCGTGCAAGGTTTCCGCCAAAAGGACAGTCATCACATTACTGGCACCACCTTTGCAGGAATCAACAATATCCACCATTCTTGAATCAATGAAACCGTCATAAAAGACGAAGAACAGTTCAGCAAAGAGGCACATGACTAAGGCAAAATCCCTGCGGTCAGAATACTCCGGGTTATGAGGGGCAGCCTCACCATAGAGTCCGGGGAAGCAAGTGATATCAAAGTGGGTCCTGTGAATGAGCCTCCTCAAAAATCCGATATCAAAGTCGAAAACCTCAGCGAGCCACCGGACAGGGGTCTTGCGAGAAGTTGGTACCATAGCCCTACCACGAGTTGGGTTTCCCGTAATGGCACCGAATTCCTCAAAGGTAGCACACAACTCATCTTGGGTAAAATTAAATAAGTGAGTACCTGTCGACCAGAAGACGGACGCACTGTGGATCATCTCCCATTGGATAGGAAGCCTCCTTAATGCAAAAAGGATTTTGAAATGAAAGGTCTCTTCTAGTGCCGCTCGCGCACTCTCCGAGTAGGAACTCACCTAACGGTTGAGTCCCTCGCGGTATTCTTCGATGCTAAGCATGGTTGGGCCGAGATGAGCCATTTGAAAAGGGAAGGAAGGTCGGGATTGCAAGGAAAGAAAGAAGGAGAAGGTGTTTGGGATGAAAAATAATGAAACTCCCCCTCCCCTTTTATAGTAGCTCGGAGATAGGGTTCCAGCATGCCTCCCTCGAAGTGCACACCTCCCCCTTGCCTGGATAAGGCACGAATTCCAAGAAATTTCCAAAACCCCCTCAGTAGCCGTACGGCTGCTGACCTGTGACCCAGCCAGAATTTTATCTTCTCCACGCTTCCCTAGGTGGATAAGCCTCCCCTTGGTTTCATCAATCTGCAACCCTCTCTAATCCGAGTTTGGTTCATTGTTGGTCATTAATCATGAGTCGGTGTCATTAATCAGTGAGTTAAAGCAAAAGATTAACATCCCGATTTCAAAATGAAAGAGAGCTTGTGCTCGATCAGATTTGGTCCAAATTTTGTCTAGGCGAATCATATCCGCCACTGCATGCAAAGCTAACTTGAAGGTCATGGCACACGACAACTCAAAAGTGAAACAGTGCCAATGGATCACGCGAAGCGATGGTTCACTGCTTAATAAAGCACAAAAATCTCATCACATGACAACTCAAAAGCCGAGGGTCTAAACCTAGCTCGGAGAGCAGTGTATCCTTTGATTGAATGTTTTATGAATTGTCATCTGTTATTTGGTCTTCTCTTGATGTTGAGTTGTAGCCCTCTTTTTTGATTAGCGCGAAGCGCTCGATCTTTGAGTGAGTTGGTTTTCCTGAGGGGCGCGAAGCGTCCGGACCTCGTGAGTCGTTATTATATCCCCTGGTAGTCTCCTGATTTTGAGATGTACCTCAACTCGGATTGCACCTTGCGTCAATCCTCGAGTAATGTTGATCTTAAGCCTTCTCTGGATTGATTGAGTTGGTTCGAGTCAGAACTATGACTCGACTTGATTCCCATGGAGGGATACGTAGGCAGTTCACCCCTGTGAACTCAGTCGCCCGTTTTTGCAAATTGTCGGTCGAAGACCGATCCCTAGAGTCAGATGTGACTCACCTCGATGTTGAATTAGGTCATCTCCCGGATTCTGAGATGTACCCCCCGCTCCGATTGTACCTTGCGTCAATCCTTGTGTATTGTTGTTCCACCTTGGTCTTCTCGCCTGCCCGAGTTGTACCTCCCCCGAACTACGTTCGACTTGATTCCCATGGAGGGATACATAGGCAGTTCACCCCGGTGAACTCAGTCGCCCGTTCTCATAAATATTTTCTCATGTCGATTTTCTCCCCAGCAAAGAGACCACACATCTCAATGCAGTCCCCAGCAAAGAGACAACACATCTCAATGCTCCCCCCGAAAATTTCTTGTTTTTTAATAAACCTGAACTACGATTGGTCTGATTCTCGAAAGAGATACGTAGGTAAATCGGTAATCCGGGACCGACCATTGTTTGTCATTAGTTTGATTGCTTGTTTGAGTTAGAACTACAGAGGCTTGATTCTTGAAAGAGATACGTAGGAAGTCCTACTTTGGACCCAGCCGTTACACCCTAGACGAGATCGTTTGTCTCTTAGTGAATCGTAGAATCCCCTTTACATTACAATGAGATTCGACGAGGGGCTCTGTAGATACCCCGATCTCGCACCCCTTATCAAACCCTTTTAATCGGTCTAAACCCTAAAATTGACCTAAGCCCAGATTCGGCTATGCAGGAGTTTTGTGAGCCTTATCGGTGCATCGAATGGATTAACGGACTTCAAATTCATGATCAGAGCAAAAAAGCGAGTAAACAGACATGTACTTCAATTTTTGAGCTGCGGAACCCGAAGCGGGGTCCGCACCCTTAGAACTGCTCGTTACCGTCCATTCCGTGCATTAAAAAATATATCATTATCATTCCTTGCTCATTAACATATTTCAGATAGGCGTACGTGACCACAAGATTATTTCAACAACTTCCATGTTGGGACCGCGGACAACCGAGACACCGTTGCGCGCACACTCGGACAAAACTTGGACTGTTGCGGAACCAATACCGGAGCAAAAATTGTGATCATTCACGCCTAAAAGAGCCAGACAAGTGGCCCAAGTTGGCTGGCCAAATCAATAAGGAAGGAGCCAATCAGAATGCGACAAGTGGCACTTTGGGAAGAAGGGACGGAGGTATGAGCCGTAGGGCTGGTTTGGGAGGTTCAGACAGCAGTTTGTTCTTCAGCAACTTGGCCACAAAAGTCTTGATTTTGATCATTCCCAGCTGCAAATGGACGGGATAGCCACCCCCTAAACTGACTCCTAATCCTAGCAAGGGTGGCCTAAGGTCATTTCCCACCTCCCTCCTCCATATACTTACCTCCCTCATCCATTTTATGAGAGATAGAGAAGAGGAGAACACACACACTTCATACAACACTCCCATTCACTCTTGTTCTCTCTAGCTCTTCCAAGAAGCACTCTCACCACTCTCAAATCTCAGTCCATAGACCACCACATCACCACCATAACACCACCCTAAACAAACACACCAAACACAAGCAAAAACAACCCACTCAAACACTCCCTCAATCTAAGGCAAACACCTTAAGAAAAGCAACAAAAAAGTCTTCCCTTGGAAGCAAAGGAAGCACATCTAGGTAATCTCTTGTTCTTGTAAATTTCACCTATGTAAGATGTAGTTGATTATGTAATATGTTGAGAGGTCTAGCCACCATGTTAGGCTAGACCTCCATTTGATGTCCAAAGATACAATGTTGATGTTCTTGTTGTTCCTCTCCCTAAATGATGATAGATCTTGATCAAATGCTTCAATGGCTGTTGTTTTGTGTTTTTAGTATGTATATATATGAACACACAAAGTTTCATGCCCACATCACTTCATGTAGATGAGTTTTCATAGGTGTTTTCATGCCATTTGTATTTTTCCAGCAGTCTGTCAGTCTGTATCTTTCTGTCTTGTTGCTCTCTTTATGCATAGCAAACGTGGTTTTTAGTCTTAGACCGAAAAATATGGTTTGTTCTAGACAAACAGAGTAAAATGATAATGTACATATATTATTTTTACCCTGGGTGTAATAGATTCTTTCCATTTTTTGTTTCAACTCTCTGTTCTCAGATTTACATATCTCCTGTTCTGACACAAAAATGTCAGAGGTGTTTTGTGTGACTTAAACTTTCTTTATGGCCTTTAAACTTTCCAGATCTAAACTTTGATATGTTAGGAATAACTTTCATGTTTAGTATTTTCCATGATTCCCCCATTTTCATGATGCAAAAAGTGAGTCTTTTATGGATGTATGAATGTCTGTCAGATCTGGCTGTTGAAAGTTCTATCTTGCATGCCTTATTTGGACACCATAACATGCTCCTAAAATCATAGGAAAATTCATGGTTGATACTTGATGTGTTAGGGACTTTTACTAACTTTCACTTTCCATATTGTGTAAGCATAAGAGCAGGTAAACAAAGAAAAAGAGCGCAGCAGTCCCTAAAATGCTTGGGGACGGAGTTTTGGACATTCTTTTTTTTATGGGATTTGTTTCCCTTTTTTATCACCATTGTAAATATTAATCCCCCACCCCCTATTTGTGATCTCCTTTACTGGATATGAATGTTAAACCATTTTCAAAACCAAGTGTGAGTCCACCCAAACTGACTCTCATTTGTGAATTAAAACAAACATTCCTAGAATAGGAAGACTTCCTCTTATATCAAATCACCATTTTTGTTAGGGCATAAAATCAAGGTAAAAGGCATAAAATGAATCTACGTGGCATGCATGCTAGAGACCATCACGGGCGAGGAGAGTGCCTAACCCCTTCTCTTCTCGTAACTTAGCCCCCGAACCCACTTTCTCTAAAAAAGGTTTTATCTTCGTTTTTCCTAAAATAAAATGAGGTGGCGACTCTTGACTTTTTTGATTCCATCGAGAGGAAACCATTGTGTGGGAACCGAGCGCATTTCCAAAAGTGCATTTGCACGAGGCACTCACCCGAACCGCTTTCATTGAGCGATCACATATCATTTCTCATATGTTCGGCGTGTGCGGCTTTCGAGCGCGGGCTCTCACACTCACCCTCATCATCATCAGACTCTTCTTCAGATTCCTCAACCCTGATCTCATGACGGCGTCTGTTTGGCACCTGCACCGAGGAACTAGCACCACCGCGGCTAAGGCTCCGACTCAGTGACCGCCTCGCTGAGGTGACAGGATCAGTGATAGCATCATCAACATCCAGAGCAGCATTTCTACAACCGCGCCCCATGCCGCGGGCTCCCCGAGCAATACCTCTAGTAGCTCCAGACACTGTCCCTGCAGCCTCTCTGGTCAAATTAGCCATGTCTCTACAGAGATCCAGCACCTTCTCCTCCAGCTGACGCAGCCTCCTCCGCATCCCTTTGTTCTGGCGGCCCATATGCCTATAAGCAGCCACGGGTACCTGTCACAACAGAAACAGGAAACTAGATCAGAACACTAGGCTAAGAGAAATTGGGACAACAAGTAGACCAGAATCAAAAGCACAGAAAAAATAAAGCCATACCACAGCGGTCTGAGCAGGAGGCTCTCTCACCGGTGACATTTCCTCTGGGATGATCTCCCTCTGCTCCTCAATAATCCCAAAGTTCGAATAAGTATAATACGAAGGAGGAAGAAGAGGATCAAAGCAATAACCCGCCCTGGTGGGGTAAAACTGCGCAGAAGTAGAAGGAGCAGGCTGTGTTCCCCGACGGTCGGCATACATGAAGCCCTGCATCAGATGGTTCGCCCGGAAAAGGCCATAGTCCTGGTAAAGAAAGATGAAAGGGGTAGGATAAACCCTTTCCATGTACATGGCCCTATCATCCTCAGACAGCGCCCCCCAATTGCGAGGGCAAAAAGGAGGGAAATCCGGAACCGCCGGCCTGGGCGGGTTATAGTAATCCACCACCTGGCTCCCATGCTGCCCGTATACTCTCTCTCCCAAGTATATGGCCATGCACTCCACAGAGCTCATCAAAAGCCTCGAGTGAGTGGGTAGCAAGGTGTGATCTATGCCATCATATATCAGTCTCCAGGGAAACAGCGACTGAGACACAGACTCGGGCCTCAAGTTGTCCAGATATTGCCTGGCTGAAACCAAGCTAATGGGGGCAGTGTCGGTCTTCACATTTCTGGCCTTATAAGACCACCGCGCACAGTCAGGATACAGGGGCTGACCCTCTCTATCAATCCTGAAGTCTCTCATGCCCAGAATGTCAAAAGCCCACAGCTGCAAAAAGAAATAAAGACATGATTAATGACAGTCAAAAGTGCAGATAAAGACAAAAATTTAGGAAAAGGCAAAATGGCAGATATACCTCCCAAGCAAGAGAAAAGCCCGTGACCAAGCTCCTAGTCAAACGACTAGTCAAATCCATGCCGTGGTAACAAGCAGCCAAACCCGCTGCAGCCCAGTTATACTGAGCATCCTGGTCCAAATCAACCAGAAGGTCCAACAGGGACAAGGCAGCAGAACATCCCCCATTCGCAAATAGGGTGTGGGACAAAGCAAACCAAATAAAACACCGGGCCACCGCCTCGACCCTACCAGCGGTAACACCATGAGACTCAACCGCAAGGACGCTAAAGTAAGCTCGGATCCTCCCCCAAGTTACTCGGGAGTTCTTCACCACGAACTCACAGTCGACCAGAGCCAACAGCTCAGCAGGCGTCCTAGCAATCCCCCTGGCACTATAAGGGACGGCGGCCCCAGCAAAAGGCAAACCAGTCAGGGCAGTGAAATTAGTAGGCGACATGGTCACCTCGCCCATCGACAAATGAAAAGTGTGGGTGGTATCCCACCATCTCTCCCTCAAAGCTTGGATCACATCCGGATCGTTCTTCAGTGAGGGCAAGCTAGTAATGAAAGGGCCAAAGCACATCACTGCAACCCAAGCCCGTACATTCTCGGGCAACTTCTGTAACGACCCGAAAACCCGCCTCTATTTTATTAGTAATAAATAATTATTATTTATATATTTGCTTATTTATTTATTTAAATTATTATTTAATTAATATTTTATGTGTGCATTTTATGTGTTATAATAAATTATGACTAGCATTTTATTTGGGTCATTTGTGCTAGTGTAGAAGTGTTGAGTCTTAATTGTTAGTGGGGAGTTTGTTTGTAGAGAGTAGTAGTAAGGGAGGGGTCTAAGTGTAAGTTTGGTTTAATCATCTTCTCCCTACTCCCTCTCTTTCTCCCTCACCTCATTTCATTCCCAGCACAAACTCTCTCTCTCTTCCAAGAAAAGGTAAGTTTTCTTCTCTACCTTCTCTCTTGAATCTAACCATCTTCCTCTTGTTATTTCTCATTTATTAAAACATGAAACTTGTTTAGATCGTCGATAGGATCGTAGAGAACAAAGAAAATTCGAATTCCGTCAACTTTCATAAAATCCGGGTAAGTTACTTTTCCCCCATTTATGCTAAATTGGTTCATCATTAACTCTATTGATGCCCTAGTTGTTATATATAGCTCCTTTGGTTGGTTTGGAACCCATTTGTAAATTATTCATATTTTGTGAAATTTGGGTGTTTGAGTCATTCATTGGTTTGGTTGTTCAAAAGTTGCTAGATGAGTCTTTTATAGGCTTAGAAGTTGTTTTGGTTCATTATTATTCTTGTTGGGAGCTTTGATTTTGGGTTGGATTGAATTGGGTAAAGGAAATGTGAAGAACCCAGGAAAATTTCTGTAGATCTCTCTGTCCGGCGCAGGAGGCGCGCGCACCCTTTTCTTGGAGGCGCGCACCCTCCAGCTCCATGTTGGTGTTTTCCCTTCTGAACTCAGGAGGCGCGCGCACCCCTTGGTGATGAAGCGCGCGCATCCTTCTTCCCCATTGTGGCGCATTCCTATCTGATTCAGGGAGGCGCGCGCACCCTGTCGGTGGGAGGCGCGCGCACCCCTCTACCTTCTGTGAAAATCATTGTTTTCTTGTCCATTCTTTCGAAGGCCATAACTTCTTTCGTCCGGACTCCGTTTTGGACGTGTAAACTATCGTTGGAAAGATTTTTTTGAGTGCTATGAAATGGTCCCATTGGCCGCACGGTTACAGATTAGAATGATTGTCTTTTCTTTGAGGTTTAAAATCAAGGTGTAGTCTAGATCTAGGTTCCGTAGTACTATTCTAGTTGACTTAGTTGGGCACCGTGGAACACTTTAGTAATTAAAATTGGTTCCTTTGTGAACAATGGTGTTATGTAATTTGATCAAGTATTGTTTGGGAATGTTTGGGCATCTTATGATGTGTTCGTGATTGTTCCAATCGAATTGATTTTCGAATAAGACTTGGTCTAGGTTTTAGGCGATGTCCTATAGTACCTAGAGGGTTGTCATTGAACACCAAAGTGTAGGGTTTAGTCCGGTCATGATCATGTTCTAATAAGTGTAACCTTTTGGATTCGTTTGGGGTGTTTAGAATTGGTTCGCTATGAACAGAGGTAAAGCGTGAATTGGCAATTGGGTACTTACGGTTTGATTAACCTTAAGGTGTATTCATTCTAATTTCCTACTTTGGAATTCCAGGTGTGATGAGATGGTTGAGTTCATAGTCCTAGTATATCTTTATGAGTAAATGTTTAGGGTCATTTTTGTAATAGTCATTGTGCCATTTGTGAGCGACCGTTTGGGTTGTGCTCTTTATGATTAACTTGTGGGTATCATATTTAGGATGTATTTGGTACGTGCCTTGTCTTGGAATCATTATGTTTTAATGGTAAATGTTGTTGGACTCTTTTATGAGAAACTCCTTGTGTTTATTGTTGTTGAACTCTTCTTGAGTAATCGTTTGCATCTTTAATGTTGATTAATTGGTATGGTTCCCTACTTTGGAATATTTGGTTGTTTATCGAGCTAGTATTTATTACCTAGCATTTAATTGAAAGTCCAGCTGGTTATTTGTGTATCGAGTCAGGCAATGGATAATGCTATAATGGCACAGCCAAGTCCAGTATAGCATCGCCCATTGGTCCTTCTTCCTCACCCAGATTGGCCTTGGATGGGATGAGCTAGCTCCTTTTGTGAGTATTCTAGCTACACGTTTTGGAGCATGACTTTGTGGCATGGCTCCCGCCCTTTGTGGCACGTTACTTTGTTATTGGATCCGGTACCGGGGGTTTTCTCTTCAGCTATTATGCTACTACGAAGATGGTTCGATTGGTTGATTGATTGATGGGTCGGTTCTGACCGGGGCTCTCTTCAGCTGTTATGCTGCTATTGTTGACTGGTTTATCGGTTGAAGCTACGCAGCGATTGTTCTATTGGTTTGGTGAAACCTTGGCTCAGTATCCTTTGTGACGTGTTTATTTCAGTCTTATGTGCTGCTTGATGAGTTAGTCGTTATTTCCAACTGGTATGGGACGGTTGGCGATAGGGTGCTTTCTCATTTGTTGTTATATGATTTACTTGCTCAGTTATATAATTGATTTGCATGATATTATGCCATGTAGATGCATTTAGTAACTTACTGAGATTTTATCTCACCCCGTTTCTTATTTCAAATTGTTTTTCCTTAACCCCCCCCAGGAAAGCAAGTGGTAGCGTTGTGAGGTCCGTTGTAGCGGGAATCTTCTGAGCAGGTTGATCGCATTGGGATAGTTGATCTTCGGAGCCTTTATGCATATTATTGTGGGTTCGTAGTCGTTCAGTGTTTTGTATATACGGTTGCACTTTAGGTATTTTTGTTAATAGTTGTTCTTGCTTCCGCGTTTGTTTCTAGTCTCCGAGTTATAATCTCGTTGATGTGTTGTTTGATGGTATTGGTTTCATAGTTGAATTCACGCGCCCGGTTTGGTATTTTGTATTTTGGAGATGTATATTATGTAAATTTTATATTTATGGATTTTTTAGATTTCCGGGGTGTGACAGTTGGTATCAGAGCAATGGTTTTAGATCTTGAAGGAGAATAAGAACTCTGATATTGAATAGGTTTCAATACTTGGGTGTTATACCTTTGAGCGGTTTAGGAAACTAAGTTTTCTTAAAGGATGAGGTTAAGGTAGAAGTTGGTTGAGTTATGAGTCGTGATATTGACGTCGAGTGTTTCTTCTCATGTGGTATATCAAGTATAGGATTGGTATCAATAGTGTTGGCTCCATTGGGGTTAGTCGGTTTGGGAATCGAGAGTACGAGTTTTGAAGGCTTGGGCATACCTAATTCGTAAAGTGGAAATGTCTTGTGTTATATTCGTATGTTTGTTCTCATTAAGTGATTTATTTTGGGGTATATCCTCGAGTATGAAATTTCGTGATTTCTTCTGATAGAGCTAAGGTGATTTAGTTATGTCACCTATGCAGGATATGGACGAGTTAAGTAGTATGGCCTAGCTTTCAATGTGTCTCGAATTTCTTGTGTGCCATCGATAGGTGGAGAATATTTCTATATTGGTATGTTTGAATTTGTTTAGGAGCATATTAAGTATGTATATAATGTTAAGGTTCTATATTGAAAGTCAGAAAATCTTTATTATAAGGTTGTGCTGGGGATTTAGCTTACTCTGTTGGCAATATAAATTTTGAAATCTTGGGTATAATTTATACTGGGTGCGATGTGTCGTTCGATCGACAGGGAACTTGGGTTATATGATGAGTTGATGTAAGCTACGATACTGATAGGTGAATCAGTGAACATATAGTATCGGTTGGGTTAAAGGAGTTAAAGATTCAATTTGAGAATTTCTTGATAGGAGTTTTTCTTTACTTTTAGTACATCTACGTGAGTGCATCGGAATTGTTTAGTATGAGGAAATACTTAATTTATTATGGGTCATAATAAGAAGTTGAGTTATGATACTTCTGGGATCATTTTAATACATGACTGGAGTTGAGTTAAAGCAATACGAGTTAGGAGTATATTGTGGGAGTTATAATCATTAATGATGGTGAGCGCGTTGAGTTTAAAGGACTAGACATATTTTAAGAAAGTAAGAAATTCTCGAGCAATATTAAGGGCATTTTGGGTTTTAGTTAAACAGTTGTCACTTAGTTCTGAATCTTTTCTTAGTAGCGTTCTCGTTTGGATTAAGGATTTGTAAAGGAAGTTGAGTATAGATACTTGGGCATATTAAAGGGTGCTATGATTTTGTATTGGGACGGAGCAGTTGTTGAATATTTCGGATTATTAGTGACCCTTTGTAATATCTTTTAGAGTTGTAAGTTGTAATATATTACTATTTATTAAAACAAAGATTGTGAAAATTTCGGATCGTTACAGTTGCTACTTTAATGGTAATCCTTAGAGATATAGTCACGCGGTGAACATTTGGAGGATGAGAAATTTCTTTAGCTTTTCACAGTTTAAGAAGTTGAGTAAGCTTGAGATGGTTTAATGTTTTGAATTTCTGGATATTCCCTTAGAAAACTAAGTATGAGGTAATGCAAGTAGTTTGAGAAATTCAAAGATTTTGACTGTATTATGTTTTATCTCATGAGGAAGTGAGTGTGGTAGGGGAAATCTCATTTGATCGGATAGTTGATAACGGCAAATTTTTGAGTATATCATTGAGTCATTGGGTGACAATAATCGTTAGCCCTATTCCTTCTCTTATTTGTTCGGGTAGTAGTATGATTACTTGGGATGATGTCTAGATCGTCAATGCGTACAGGTGAACCGGAAAAGTAAAACTTATGGATGTTGATGATTTAAGGGTTGATGGTGAGCGTGATGCTAATTAGGATCAAATCAGCTATGTCTCAGAATTGGTGAACAAGTGATAGTCTTGAGAATGTGAAATTCAGGATGAAAGAGGAAGTTAACTTTAGAATGTTGATATGAATATGCTTGAGATATGTATGTGTTCAATATGTGTGGGTTTATTTGAGTCATGGAATTGATGTCTGAAATCTTTAATAGGTACTTGATTTGGGGTTACGAGTGCTTTATGCGAGTTGATATTTTGCCGCCTCATTATGACCGCGCATTGTGATTTTGATGAGTGAATTCGCGGGCGAATTCTTTTTAAGGAGGGTAGATTGTAACGACCCGAAAACCCGCCTCTATTTTATTAGTAATAAATAATTATTATTTATTTATTTGCTTATTTATTTATTTAAATTATTATTTAATTAATAATTTATGTGTGCATTTTATGTGTTATAATAAATTATGACTAGCATTTTATTTGGGTCATTTGTGCTTGTGTAGAAGTGTTGAGTCTTAATTGTTAGTGGGGAGTTTGTTTGTAGAGAGTAGTAGTAAGGGAGGGGTCTAAGTGTAAGTTTGGTTTAATCATCTTCTCCCTACTCCCTCTCTTTCTCCCTCACCTTATTTCATTCCCAGCACAAACTCTCTCTCTCTTCCAAGAAAAGGTAAGTTTTCTTCTCTACCTTCTCTCTTCAATCTAACCATCTTCCTCTTGTTATTTCTCATTTCTTAAAACATGAAACTTGTTTAGATCGTCGATAGGATCGTAGAGAACAAAGAAAATTCGAATTCCGTCAACTTTCATAAAATCCGGGTAAGTTACTTTTCCCCCATTTATGCTAAATTGGTTCATCATTAACTCCATTGATGCCCTAGTTGTTATATATAGCTCCTTTGGTTGGTTTGGAACCCATTTGTAAATTATTCATATTTTGTGAAATTTGGATGTTTGAGTCATTCATTGGTTTGGTTGTTCAAATGTTGCTAGATGAGTCTTTTATAGGCTTTGGTTCATTATTATTCTTGTTGGGAGCTTTGATTTTGGGTTGGATTGAATTGGGTAAAGGAAATGTGAAGAACCCAGGAAAATTTCTGTAGATCTCTCTGTCCGGCGCAGGAGGCGCGCGCACCCTTTTCTTGGAGGCGCGCACCCTCCAGCTCCATGTTGGTGTTTTCCCTTCTGAACTCAGGAGGCGCGCGCACCCCTTGGTGATGAAGCGCGCGCACCCTTCTTTCCCATTGTGGCGCATTCCTATCTGATTCAGGGAGGCGCGCGCACCTTGTCGGTGGGAGGCGCGCGCACCCCTCTACCTTCTGTGAAAATCATTGTTTTCTTGTCCATTCTTTCAAAGGCCATAACATCTTCGTCCGGACTCCGTTTTGGACGTATAAACTATCGTTGGAAAGCTTTTTTCGAGTGCTATGAAATGGTCCCATTGGCCGCACGGTTACAGATTATAATGGTTGTATTTTCATTGAGGTTTAAGATCAAGGTGTAGTCTCGGTCTAGGTTCCGTAGTACTATTCTAGTTGACTTAGTTGGGCACCGTGGAACACTTTAGTAATTAAAATTGGTTCCTTTGTGAACAATGGTGTTATGTAATTTGATCAAGTATTGTTTGGGAATGTTTGGGCATCTTATGATGTGTTCGTGATTGTTCCAATCGAATTGATTTTCGAGTAAGACTTGGTCTAGGTTTTAGGCGATGTCCTATAGTACCTAGAGGGTTGTCATTGAACACCAAAGTGTAGGGTTTAGTCCGGTCGTGATCATGTTCTAATAAGTGTAACCTTTTGGATTCGTTTGGGGTGTTTAGAATTGGTTCGCTATGAACGGAGGTAAAGCGTGAATTGGCAATTGGGTACTTACGGTTTGATTAACCTTAAGGTGTATTCATTCTGATTTTCTACTTTGGAATTCGAGGTGTGATGAGATGGTTGAGTTCATAGTCCTCGTATATCTTTATGACTAAATGTTTAGGGTCATTTTGGTAATAGTCATTGTGCCATTTGTGAACGACCGTTTGGGTTGTGCTCTTTATGATTAACTTGTGGGTATCATATTTAGGATGTATTTGGTACGTGCCTTATCTTGGAATCATTATGTTTTAATGGTAAATGTTGTTGGACTCTTTTATGAGAAACTCCTTGTGTTTATTGTTGTTGAACTCTTCTTGAGTAATCGTTTGCATCTTTTATGGTGATTAATTGGTATGGTTCCATACTTTGGAATCTTTGGTTGTTTATCGAGCTAGTATTTATTACCTAGCATTTAATTGAAAGTCCAGCTGGTTATTTGTGTATCGAGTCAGGCAATGGATAATACTATAATGGCACAGCCAAGTCCAGTATAGCATCGCCCATTGGTCCATCTTCCTCACCCAGATTGGCCTTGGATGGGATGAGCTAGCTCCTTTTGTGAGTATTCTAGCTACACGTTTTGGAGTATGACTTTGTGGCATGGCTCCCGCCCTTTGTGGCACGTTACTTTGTTATTGGATCCGGTACCGGGGGTTTTCTCTTCAGCTATTATGCTACTACGATGATGGTTCGATTGGTTGATTGATTGATGGGTCGGTTCTGACCGGGGCTCTCTTCAGCTGTTATGCTGCTATTGTTGACTGGTTTATCGGTTGAAGCTACGCAGCGATTGTTCTATTGGTTTGGTGAAACCTTGGCTCAGTATCCTTTGTAACGTGTTTATTTCAGTTTTATGTGTTGCTTGATGAGTTAGTCGTTATTTCCAACTGGTATGGGACGGTTGGCGATAGGGAGCTTTCTCATTTGTTGTTATATGATTTACTTGCTCAGTTATATAATTGATTTGCATGATATTATGCCATGTAGATGCATTTAGTAACTTACTGAGATTTTATCTCACCCCGTTTCTTGTTTCAAATTGTTTTTCCTTAACACCCCCCCCCCCAGGAAAGCAAGTGGTAGCGTTGTGAGGTCCGTTGTAGCGGGAATCTTCTGAGCAGGTTGATAGCATTGGGATAGTTGCTCTTCGGAGCCTTTATGCATATTATTGTGGGTTCGTAGTCGTTCAGTGTTTTGTATATACGGTTGCACTTTGGGTATTTTTGTTAATAGTTGTTCTTGCTTCCGCGTTTGTTTCTAGTCTCCGAGTTATAATCTCGTTGAGGTGTTGTTTGATGGTATTGGTTTCATAGTTGAATTCACGCGCCCGGTTTGGTATTTTGTATTTTGGAGATGTATATTATGTAAATTTTATATTTATGGATTTTTGAGATTTCCGGGGTGTGACAACTTCTTCCATACAGAAACAGGTGCCTGAGCCCCACCCCGAATTTCGGTCAAACGGTTCCATCTCTGAAAAGAAACAAGAGACAAAAGAAATTTTGTCAGCATAACGGCTAGAAAATGGTCAAACCCAACATGGGGAAATTCAACACAGCAACATCATGAAGTGCAAATAAATGTGTGAACATGCAAATGGGTGTCCAAACATTCTCTTCACAACAAATCAACAATGACAACAACATGCAACCATGATCAAAAGAGTTACTACAGTAGTATCACAGACAAAATGGTACGACCCTAGAATGCAAAATTGTCAAAGAAGATGAAGAATTCTTACCAATCCCGCGGACACGAAGTGGGAAATATGGGAATGGGACTCATAAGTAAGCTGTCTTGGGTCCATAGCCTCGACCCGACCTCGGCTTCTTCGCCCATTAGCATCTCAAAAGGAAGGGATTGGTGCGAACCCAACATGATTTCGCAAAGAAATAACTTCTGGTGAATGAAGGTAATGTTTGGGACGTTTCCCTTGCAGAATTTCGACTCAGAATATGGAGGGTTTGAGAAAATTTTGAACTTGGCTCGAACAGAATGAGCAGTTTCTGAATATATGTTCTGAACTTAAGCGAGATGCGTGCGCCTCCTGATACCCTTCTGAGATGCGGGCGCGTCCCACAGCCATTCTCGGACGCGTGCGCCTCCCGTGTCCTGTCAGTCCTTGGTACAAGTTCCCATGCAGGAATAAATGCATCACATTAAAGCTCCTTCAACTCCCACCTGAGTTTTCAGCTCCATCTTGGGCATTTCAAGTACAAAAACTCCGCAACGGACATCATTAAATCTGACGGTTACAAAAGTCAAAGTCAAACTCGACATTTTCCTCTCTAAAGGGAAAACATTTTTTTGGTCCGCAGTCAACTCTGCCCGCATCCCACAAAGTCAACAGCAAGTGCGGCTCCGGACAGCATACAGCTTCAAGCAGCAACGTAGTCCATGGTGAACCGCTGAAATCACCACCTCTTTATCAACAAAGTCTACTCAACAAACTCGCACTCATCAGCAGACGGATTCTCAGATCCCGCCAGGTCTTATCTCGACTTTAAATGCGGCAGACGGATTCTCGGATCCCGCCAGGTCTTCTCTCGACTTTAAATGCGGCAGACGGATTCACGGATCTCGCCATCGGCAGACGGATTCTCGGATCCCGCCAGGTCTTCTCTCGACTTTAAATGCGGCAGACGGATTCTCGGATCTCGCCATCGGCAGACATATTCTCGGATCCCGCCAGGTCTTCTCTCGACTTTAAATGCGGCAGACGGATTCTCATATCTCGCCATCGGCAGATGGATTCTCGGATCCCGCCAGGTCTTTTCTCGACTTTAAATGCGGCAGACGGATTCTCGGATTCCGCCAGGTCTTCTCTCGACTTTAAATACAGCAGACGGATTCTCAGATCTCGCTATCAGCAGACAGATTCTCGGATCTCGCTATCAGCAGACGGATTCTCGGATCTCGCAAGTCCCCTATAAGGACTTTAAGCCTTGGCCATGGTAGGCCATTTTCATACTACCGTACCCCCTCTATCAGCAGAAGTCACTCACACAGGGAGCGCATCTCTATCCCTCGCAATTTCAAATTCTTGTTTTTATCGAGTCGTTGTTTTTTCTTAGTGATGTCCTCGGTGGGTGTACATTCTTTCGTCGATGCGTTTTTCTTTGCAATCCACGTCATTGAGGGGCTCTGTAGACACCCCGCCTTGGACTGCTCACCACGATTGCACGGTTGACCTTGTGTTTCCCCCTATTTTAAGTATTTCTCATTAGTTTCTGTTACTTCCGTTAAGTTCCTGACTGACTTCGTTAAGTCCATGGACTAAACTGAATAACAAGGCTGACTTTCCAGTCCATTCTGTCAGAAAAGCCATCTTGAAGTCGCGAGCCTCCGCCCGTAGGGGTCAGAAGTCCGCGCATCCCGACACCAAGGCAGGAGGCGCGCGCACCTGGGCGTCAGTAACAGATTCTATCCAAGAATCCCTCCCTTGCTCATTTTATATGATTTGCCCCGAAAACTTATCTTTGTAACTTCATTTTGGCACCAAAAACACCTTGTTTTCAACTATAAAAACCCCTCTTCTCCACCATTTCAAAGGACTCCTTTTTTAAGCAAGAAAACTATACACAAAATACTCTCAAGGCATTTCCAAGGATTTCTCTAAGAAGTATTTAAAGTTCTTTGAAGCTTAGATAAAAGACTACTCTTTTCTCTCTTTTCAACTTCATCTCTTCTTTTCTTCTTTTATTTTTATCAAACGTGTAGTCACCCCAAAACCATTTTGGGACATGACACCAAAAGCCACTTCATTCCATTGAAGTTGGTCAAGGAGTTATCTCCCTACATTCTAAATACCCCTTTTTAACCCCCTTTTATCATTATTAAGAATAGGAAGAACATTTTAATCATGTAGACTTTGAACAAGCAAAACCAACATTAGTTGGGCGAGATGGGTGTTTAAGTACTTCCCATCTCGTAACCTAACCCCCGAACCTCATAACAAGAATCTCTGTTTTCGTATCTAAACTTAGGCTAATTATTAGGTTTTTCTTATGTTCCTCTAAAACATAGGTGGCGACTCTACAACTTAAACACAAATAGACATCATAGGATAACCCACCGCTCTAGCCAAGCGCGTGGGCCCCTCCCAGGTATCTACAGCTGCAAACAGAGGCAAAGACAGAATTAATGACAGTCGAAAGTACAGACAAAGATAGGAATCAAAAAAAGGCAAGACAGCTAACATACCTCCCAAGCGAGAGAAAAGCCCGTAACCGAGATCCTAGTCGAACGACTAGTCAAGTCCATACCGTAGTAACAGGCAGCCAAACCTGCTGCACCCCACTTATACTGAGCAGCCTGGTCCAGATCAACCAGGAGGTCCAACAGGGACAAGGAAGCAGAGCACCCCCCCCCCCCGGTCGGAAACAGAGTGTGGGATAGGGTAAACCAAATGAAACAACGGGCCACCGCATCGACCCTATCAGCAGTGACACCTCGGGACTCAGCCGCGAGGATGTCAAAATAAGCTATAATCTTCCACCAAGTCACCCGGAAGCTCTTCACTATAAACTCACAGTCGACCAGGGCTAGTAACTGAGCCGTTGTCCGAACAGTTCCCCTCACAGCAAAGGGGACGGCCACTCCAGAAAAGGGCAAGCCGGTCAAGGCAGTGAAATCAGTAGGTGCCATGGTCACCTCGCCTATCGGCAAATGAAAAGTGTGGGTGGTATCCCACCATCTCTCTCTCAAGGCCTAAATCACGTCCGCGTCGTTCTTCAGGGAAGGCATGCTAGTAATAAAAGGGCCGAAGCAAGTCGCCGCAACCCTAGCCCGAACATTCTCAGCAATTTCCTCCATATGGAGACAGGCGCTTGAGCCCCGCCTCGAATCTCAGACAGACGAGCCCATCTCTGCAAAGAAACAAAAGAAAATTCGTCAGCATAACGGCTATAAAATGGCCAAACCCAACAAGAAGAAATTCAACAACATGACAAGATCACAACGTGCAAACAAGTGTGTGAGCATAAAAATGGGTATCCTAACATTCCTCCTACGACAAATCGGTAATGAGGACAACATACAGTTATGATCGACAAAAAAAGGTTTACTGCAGCAGTATTACGGGCAACAGTGGTACAACCCCAGAATGTGAAAACTCGACAAAAGAAGGGCGTCTTACCAAACCCGCAGAAACAAAGTGGGAGATATGAGTATGAGACTCATAAGTAAGCAATCTTTGGTCCATGGCCTCAACCCCGATTTCAGCCTCCTCACCCATGGGCATCTCAAAAGGACGAGTTTGGCGTGAGCTCGACATGATTTCGCGATAAAATGGTCTCAAATGGATGAAGGAAATGTTTTGGGATGTTTTCCTCACAAAAATATGGTTTAGAATATGGAGGGTTTGGAGAATTTTTGAACTTGGCTCGAACAGAATGGAAAGTTTCTGCACTTATGTGCTAAACTTAAGCGCAATGCGCGCGCCTCCCGCTACCTACATGGAACGCGGGCGCGTCCCATATCAATACCCGGACGCGGGCGCCTCCCGTTCCCTGACAGGCCCAGGTGCAATTTCGCATGCAGGAATAAATGCATCACATCAATGTTCCTCCAACTCCCATCCGAGTTTTCAGCTCCACCTTGAGGCATTTCAAGTACAAAGCTCTGCAACGGACATCATTAAATACGATGGTTACAAAAGTCAGAGTCAATCTCGACACTTTCCTCTCAAAAAGGAAATCAAATTTTTCGGTCCGCATTCAACTGTGCCCGCACCCCACAAAAGTCATGAAGTCAACAGCAAGTGCAGCTTCGAACAGCATACATCAGATACAGCTACAAACAGCAATTTGGTCCACGGTGAACCACTGAAATCACCACTTCATAAGCAGCATTGCGGGTTCACAAACGAACTCAGTCAGCGGATTCACAAATGGATTCGACCAACGGGTTAACAAACGGACTTGTCCAACGGATTCACAAACGGATTCGACCAATGGACTCACAAACGGGTTCAGCAAATGGGTTCACAAATGGACTCATCTAATGGATTCACAAGAGGATTCATCAAGCGGATTCACAAACGGATTCGTCAAACGGGTTCACAAACGGACTCAGCCATCGGGTTCACAAACGAACTCATCCAATGGATTCATAAACAGATTCATCAAGAGGATTCACAAACGGATTCGTCAAGCAGGTTCACAAACTGACTCAGCCATCGGGTTCACAAATGGACTCATTCAATGGATTCACAAACGGATTCATCAAGCGGATTCACAAATGGATTCAACAAATTGACTCACAAATGGGTTCAACAAATGGATTCACAAACAGATTCAGCCAACGGGTTCACAAACGGACTCGTCCAACGGATTCACAAACGGATTCGGCCAATGGACTCATAAACGGGTTTAGTAAATGGGTTCACAAACGGACTCATCCAAAGGATTCACAAACGGATTCATCAAGCGGATTCGTCAAGCGGGTTCACAAACGGACTCATCCAATGGATTCACAAACGGATTCATCAAGTGGATTCACAAACGGATTCGTCAAGCAGGTTCACAAGCGGACACATCCAATGGATTCATAAACGGATTCATCAAGCGGATTCACAAAAGGATTCATCAAGCAGGTTCACAAACGGACTCATCCAATGGATTCACAAACGGATTCATCAAGCGGATTCACAAACGGATTCGGCAAACAGACTCAATGTCGCGCCCCGTACCCGTGGTCCTACTTGGCCCCACGCTCGGGACACGAACGGAAGACGTTATAAAACCTTTTTTAGAAAATTTTTCGAAATGTCCTTTTAAAAAGTGGCACAAAAACACTCTTGAAGTTCAAAGACTTCACTTAACTTGAAACAAACTTTTACAAACACTTTCACAGCGGAAGTACTTAGCCCAAAGGCTTACAACTTTTAAACAAATATACATACATCAACATTTACCAAAATAGATGTGACCATAAGAAAGTACGGGTACTCTACCCAAAGGGTTTACATTTACATAATGTAACCTTCAACAAAACAAGTCCCAACTCTTACCAACCAAACCAACGTCCTCCCGTGCCGAGTGTCCTATCCCCTGGACCCGCCTTTATCTAAAACAGTAAACAAATAAGGGTGAGAATAAATCTCAGTAAGCTACTAAAATGCAACTACGTTACATGCTGATATGATGATCATAAAGAAACAATATCAACAGTAATCATATAGCATATAGCACATAACATCAAGTTATATATCACATATATCACATTGCCCACACTCCGGTGGATACCAAAGCCAAGGTTTAACCAATAACAATAACTGATGAGAATACCAACTGAGAAACCCATCAGAGAAAACCATCTGAACAGCATAAATAGCTGAAGCCGTCAGGATCCCGAAAACCAAACCATACCAATAGAACCAAGTAACCAGAGAGGGAAATATGACACAAAGTCATAACCCAAATACTCACCAAAGGGAGCAATTCATCCCATCCAAGGCCAATCTGGACTGGGGAAACTAGAAGGCACAGTGGACATCTTATAGTGAACTTGGCTTGTGTGCCACTATAATTCTTCCACCGCCTGACTCACAAGCTCCAATGGAAAACCTTATAGTGGACTTACCTGTACCACTATAATTCTTCCATTGGCTGACTCCACAACAAGACCAGCTGGACTTTTAACAAGAAGCACAGTAATGAATACTTGCTAAACAAAACCCGGGGCATTTAATCCAAGAAGGAATTAAGCCAAAACATCACAAGATGCACACGAAAGATTCCTTATAACAAGTCCATAAAAAGGACATTTAGTTACAACCAAATCTTTTCCATCAACGACATGAAAGTCATACACATACACATTTAAGTCATAAGCAACCACAAGGATCACATACACACTTGTCCTCTTATACCCCATATAACACAAACTATCAAACCTTGGAAACAGGGGGGATGCGCACGCCTCATCCCATAGGATGCGCGCGCCTCCTAGGACCAGAAACTCACTATTTTTGGTTCACTTAAGGGTGCGCGCGCCTCATCCAAAGAGGATGCGCACGCCTCCCACTCCAGTCAATTTTTGCCTAAGTTGGTACCAATGGATGCGTGCGCCTCCTTATAGAGGGTGCGCGCGCCTCCTCCTATTTTGGGCCAAATCCCAGATTATTTCCTTAGCTCAATTTTACTCCTTCCGTCCCACAAGTACAACATATATACTACGCAACTTAGTACACAACATTGGCAACTTCACTAAGATTTCAATATGAATTTCTAAATCATTACAACACCAGCTATAACCAAGTTCATATACTCCCGTTGTCCCAAAATTACAAGTATAGCAAATATTACCCAAATCACAAAATTAACAAGTAGGAGTATCATATATAGCATATATGACTATTTTAACATTTAAAGGGGAATTAGTAACTTACCTAGTTCCGGAAAAAGTATCGCTGAAATAAGTTTTGTTCGGCTAGAAATGACCTACTCGACGCCCTGATCATTTTTATATAATTAGTTTTTAAAACGGGTAAGTAAATAAAAAGAATTAAATCGAAATGGGTTGAACTTACCTTTTTCTCCTAACCCTAACTGAGACGAGGAAGGAAAGTTGCAGAAGAAAGAAATACACAGTGAAGGAAGAAGGAATAAGTTTCCTTAAATATCTTTAACCATTTTTTACAATTTGGTCACCCAACTTCTAAAGTTGACACTTTAGCCCCTAAACTTACATTTTCAACTAGGATCCTAAAGTTTCAACTTAATCATTTAACTCCTTTAATCATTATTTTTACTAACTAAGTAAATAACACAAATAATCAAGTATGATATGCAAATCATATAATATGATGCAACACATAAAATGCACATATAAGTCAAATAAAAATCCCCAAAATTATAAAATAAATAGAAACGGGTTTTGGGGTCGCTACAATCACTCCCCCTTAAAGAAAATTCGTCCCGAATTTTAAGGTTACTTACCGAGACCCTCAAACAACCAAGGGTACTTCCTCTCGATCTCCTCCCGAAGTTCCCAAGTCGATTCCTCCACATTGTGATTCCTCCACACAACTCGAACAAGAGGGATACTTTTGTTTCTCAATTCTTGCACTTTCGAATCAATGACTTGGACCGGATGTTCCTCATAAGACATACTCGGCTCAATATCCTCGGGTATCTCAGATAGAACATGAGAAGAATCATACACATACTTCCAAAGCATAGAAATATGAAACACATTATGGATCTTATCAAGAGAAGGAGGTAAAGCAAGACGATAAGCCCGATCTCCCACTCTTCCCAGAATCTCAAATGGACCAATAAACCTCGGAGCAAGCTTGCCTTTCTTCCCATATCTTCGAATACCAACCTTAGGGGAAACCTTCAAAAACACAAAGTCACCTTTTTCGAACTCAAGGTCTCGCCTCCGATGATCAGCGTAGCTTTTCTGTCTACTCTGGGCAGTACTCAAACGATCTCGAATAAGTTTAACCTTCTCAACTGAATCATTAACCATCTGAACACCCCAAATATTGGCTTCTCCCACTTCATCCCAACAGATAGGAGATCGACATTTCCTTCCATACAAGGCTTCATAAGGAGCCATCCCAATACTGGACTGAAAACTGTTATTATAAGCAAACTCTACGAGAGGCAAATGAATATCCCACGAATCTGAAAAATCCACTGAGCAAGCCCTCAACATATCCTCAAGAATCTGGATAGTTCTCTCGGACTGGCCATCTGTTTGAGGATGAAAAGCTGTACTAAATCTCAACTCTGAACCCAAAGCTTTCTGAAACGCTTGCCAAAACCGAGATGTGAATCTAGGGTCACGATCAGATACAATGCTCACTGGAACTCCATGTAACCTCACGATCTCATTAATGTACAAAGTTGCAAGCTTTTCCATAGAATAACCGATCTCAATAGGTAGAAAATGAGAAGACTTTGTCAATCTATCAACAATCACCCAAACCGCATCAAACCTTCTTCGAGTACGAGGTAACCCGGTCACAAAATCCATAGTAACATGTTCCCACTTCCATTCCGGAATCTCTAACGGTTGAAGCAATCCTGCAGGCCTTTGATATTCCGCTTTGACTTGTTGACATGTTAAGCACTTGGATACATAATCCGCTATCTCTCTCTTCATATTATTCCACCAAAAGTGTTGCTTCAAATTCTGATACATTTTAGTACTCCCGGGATGAATAGTATACCTTGATTTATGGCCTTCATCAAGAACTTGGTGTTTAATCCCATCAACATTAGGTACACACAAACGACCCCTGAAAGTCAATACCCCTTCAGAACTGAGTAAGAAATCCTCAAATTTACCTTCCTTGATTTTATCCATAATCTTTACCAATTCCGGGTCATCCTTCTGAGCTTCCTTTATTTGTTGAACTAAAGTTGGAAATACTCGAATGTTCGCAAAAATAGCTCCATGCTTTGATTCATAAGGACTCCAATCTCGAGCATCCTCCAACATCTTCCATTCCCGCACCATCAATGAAGCTACATAAGACTTCCGGCTAATAGCATCAGCTACCACATTTGCCTTGCCCGGATGATAGGAAATTGTACAATCATAATCCTTTAACAGCTCCATCCATCTTCGTTGTCTATTATTCAACTCTTTTTGGGAGAAAAGATACTTCAAACTCTGATGATCTGTGAAAATCTCAAATTTTGCTCCGTAAAGATAATGTTTCCACTTGTGTAATGCAAAAACAATAGCTGCAAGCTCCATGTCATGGGTAGGATAATTCTGCTCACTCGGAGTCAATTTCCTCGAAGCATATGCAATCACCCTTCCATTCTGCATTAACACACACCCGAGGCCTTCTTTAGAAGCATCACTATAGATTACCAAATCATCATTACCATTAGGTAGGGCGAGAATAGGAGCTGTAGTCAATCTCTTCTTCAGCTCTTCAAAACTAGCTTGACACTTTTCATCCCACACCAAGGAATATTCTTTCGAGTCAACTGAGTCAAGGGAGTTGAAATCTTAGAAAACCCCTCAATGAACCTTCTGTAGTACCCAGCTAACCCCAAGAAACTTCGAATTTCTGTAACTAATTCTGGCCTCCTCCAATTCACAATAGCCTCAACTTTGGATGGATCAACTGATATACCTTTATTCGAAATCACGTGCCCAAGAAAAGATACTTCATTGAGCCAAAAAGCACATTTACTGAATTTAGCAAACAACTGCTTCTCACGAAGAATAGATAAAACCATTCGCAAATGCTGTTCATGCTCCTCCCGGGACTTGGAATAAACCAGAATATCATCAATAAATACAACCACGAAGGTATCAAGATAAGGTTTAAAGACCCTATTCATCATATCCATAAAAACAGCCGGAGCATTAGTCAACCCGAAAGGCATAACAAGAAACTCATAATGGCCATATCTACTACGAAAAGCAGTTTTAGAAATGTCTTCAGAACGGATTTTCAACTGATGGTACCCACTCCTCAAGTCAAGTTTTGAGAAGACAACCGACCCTTGAAGTTGATCAAATAAATCATCAATATGAGGAAGCGAATATTTATTCTTTATAGTTACCTGATTCAGCTTTCTGTAGTCAATACACAGCCTCAAGGACCCATCTTTCTTTTTAACAAACAATACTGGAGCTCCCCACGGGGATACACTAGGACGAATGAATCCTCGATCAAGTAACTCTTGCAACTGAACCTTCAATTCTTTCAATTCAGCTGGGGCCATTCTGTAAGGTGCCTCAGATATAGGAGCCGTACCTGGAAGTAAGTCAATACAGAACTCTATTTCCCGGTCAGGAGGCATAGCATACTCAGAAGAAAATACATCCGAAAATTCTTTAACAATAGGCACATCCTCAATATCAGGAACCCTTTTAGTAGTATCAAGAACACTAGCCAAATACCCCGCACAACCACGATTCAACAACTTTCTAGCCTTCATATAAGAAATCATTCGAATCTCTCTACCCCAAGGAACAGTTTCAAAAGAAAATTTACGAACATTTGGGATAGAAAATGTGACCACTTTATTAGCACAATCAACAGACGCATGATATTTACCCAACCAATCCATACCCAAGATAACATCAAAATCTTGTAATGGTAAGATAACTAAATCAGCAGGTAAAACATGCTCACGTATATGCACATCACAAGAATGCAACACCTCATTGGTCACCAAACACTCTCCTATAGGAGTAGACACCTCTAACACATAAGGCAGAGATTCAGAAGACTTATGCAATCGAGAAGCAAAATGCAAAGACACATAAGAATGCGATGAGCCAGGGTCTATAAGTGTACGTGGGGCCCTCAAACTAGACACAGAAATAATACCTCCTATCAAATTAGAGGACTCCGAAGCCTGTTGCTGAGAAATAGCAAAAACACGACCCTGAACCTTAGGCTTGCCTGAGGAATCCCTCTTCTGACCCTGAGAGGACCCAACCACACTTCCCGATGCTTGCATCCTATACTTAGGGCAATCCCTCTGAAAATGTCCTAACTGACCACAGTTCAAACACTTGCCCTGCTTCTTCCAACATCTCTCTTCTGAATGCCCTTCTTTCTGACAATAATTACAAACTCCTCTACTCTGACTCCCTGAAGTGTTACTTTGATTTCTGTTACCTGACTGTCTTTGAGAAGACCCTTTGAATTGTGAAGATCCACCTTGATTTCCTCTACTCTTACCACGTGGTTGTTGCCTAACTTGCTTCCCAGCACCTAACAATTCCATCTTCCTTTTATGTTCCTCAATGTCATGCTCCACCTGGTAAGCTCGATCCACTGCATCCTGGAAATCTTGCAACTTATGGGATACTAGCTGAGTTCTAATCACAGTTTTCAAACCTTTCACAAACCTCGAAGCCTTCCTCTCCTCGGTTGCCACTAGGTGAGTACAATACCTGGACAACTCTGAAAATTTAGCTGAATATTGAGCAATTGACATAGAACCTTGCTCCAAGTTAAGAAATTCCATCTCCTTCCTGTCTTGATCTACTCGAGGAATGAAGTGTTCTTTGAACTTTCCCAGAAAATTCTCCCAAGTATAAGGCACATGAGTCTCATCCCATTTTTTTTTCAAAGCTTTCCACCAATGCTCAGCCGCTCCATTCAATTTATAGGTAGCAAACCTGACTTGATCTTCCTCCGAACATCTCAAAGCATCAAAGATCTTTTCCATCGATTCAATCCACCTTTCAGTTTTAGATACATCGGGCTCTCCGTCATACTCCATAGGCTTCATTTTCAGAAACTGTTCTAGGCCATATCTTGGTGGTACCTGTTCCCTTTCTTGCCTCTGATCATTTATAGTTTTCATCGCTGCTTCGAACATTCCCTGAAACATAATTCGAGCCTCTTCTCTGGCATCCCCTTGCCCCGAAGAGCCGGCCTGATCTCCATCAGTTTCACCCATTTTTGATGAATACCTGCATCAAACACTCAACGTTACTCACTCTATACTCTACTACCCTCCTAGGTCATTCAGTCATTCTAGACCATCTACAACCTAGCTCTGATACCAACTGTCGCGCCCCGTACCCGTGGTCCTACTTGGCCCCACGCTCGGGACACGAACAGAAGACGTTATAAAACCTTTTTTAGAAATTTTTTCGAAATGTCCTTTTAAAAAGTGGCACAAAAACACTCTTGAAGTTCAAAGACTTCACTTAACTTGAAACAAACTTTTACAAACACTTTCACAGCGGAAGTACTTAGCCCAAAGGCTTACAACTTTTAAACAAATATACATACATCAACATTTACCAAAATAGATGTGACCATAAGAAAGTACGGGTACTCTACCCAAAGGGTTTACATTTACATAATGTAACCTTCAACAAAACAAGTCCCAACTCTTACCAACCAAACCAACGTCCTCCCGTGCCGAGTGTCCTATCCTCTGGACCCGCCTTTATCTAAAACAGTAAACAAATAAGGGTGAGAATAAATCTCAGTAAGCTACTAAAATCCAACTACGTTACATGCTGATATGATGATCATAAAGAAACAATATCAACAGTAATCATATAGCATATAGCACATAACATCAAGTTATATATCACATATATCACATTGCCCACACTCCGGTGGATACCAAAGCCAAGGTTTAACCAATAACAATAACTGATGAGAATACCAACTGAGAAACCCATCAGAGAAAACCATCTGAACAGCATAAATAGCTGAAGCCGTCGGGATCCCGAAAACCAAACCATACCAATAGAACCAAGTAACCAGAGAGGGAAATATGACACAAAGTCATAACCCAAATACTTACCAAAGGGAGCAATTCATCCCATCCATGGCCAATCTGGACTGGGGAAACTAGAAGGCACAGTGGACATCTTATAGTGAACTTGGCTTGTGTGCCACTATAATTCTTCCACCGCCTGACTCACAAGCTCCAATGGAAAACCTTATAGTGGACTTACCTATACCACTATAATTCTTCCATTGGCTGACTCCACAACAAGACCAGCTGGACTTTTAACAAGAAGCACAGTAATGAATACTTGCTAAACAAAACCCGGGGCATTTAATCCAAGAAGGAATTAAGCCAAAACATCACAAGATGCACACGAAAGATTCCTTATAACAAGTCCATAAAAAGGACATTTAGTTACAACCAAATCTTTTCCATCAACGACATGAAAGTCATACACATACACATTTAAGTCATAAGCAACCACAAGGATCACATACACACTTGTCCTCTTATACCCCATATAACACAAACTATCAAACCTTGGAAACAGGGGGGATGCGCACGCCTCATCCCATAGGATGCGCGCGCCTCCTAGGACCAGAAACTCACTATTTTTGGTTCACTTAAGGGTACGCGCGCCTCATCCAAAGAGGATGCGCACGCCTCCCACTCCAGTCAATTTTTGCCTAAGTTGGTACCAATGGATGCGTGCGCCTCCTTATAGAGGGTGCGCGCGCCTCCTCCTATTTTGGGCCAAATCCCAGATTATTTCCTTAGCTCAATTTTACTCCTTCCGTCCCACAAGTACAACATATATACTACGCAACTTAGTACACAACATTGGCAACTTCACTAAGATTTCAATATGAATTTCTAAATCATTACAAGTATAGCAAATATTACCCAAATCACAAAATTAACAAGTAGGAGTATCATATATAGCATATATGACTATTTTAACATTTAAAGGGGAATTAGTAACTTACCTAGTTCCGGAAAAAGTATCGCTGAAATAAGTTTTGTTCGGCTAGAAATGACCTACTCGACGCCCTGATCATTTTTATATAATTAGTTTTTAAAACGGGTAAGTAAATAAAAAGAATTAAATCGAAATGGGTTGAACTTACCTTTTTCTCCTAACCCTAACTGAGACGAGGAAGGAAAGTTGCAGAAGAAAGAAATACACAGTGAAGGAAGAAGGAATAAGTTTCCTTAAATATCTTTAACCATTTTTTACAATTTGGTCACCCAACTTCTAAAGTTGACACTTTAGCCCCTAAACTTACATTTTCAACTAGGACCCTAAAGTTTCAACTTAATCATTTAACTCCTTTAATCATTATTTTTACTAACTAAGTAAATAACACAAATAATCAAGTATGATATGCAAATCATATAATATGATGCAACACATAAAATGCACATATAAGTCAAATAAAAATCCCCAAAATTATAAAATAAATAGAAACGGGTTTTGGGGTCGCTACATTCAACAAATGGATTCACAAACGGATTCAGCTGGTGGATTCACAAACGGATCATGCCACCACATCTCAACAAAAGTTGCTCACACAGAGAGCGCACCTTTATCTTTCACAATTTCAAATTCCTGCTTTCATCGAGTCTTTGTTTTTTCTTGGTGATGTCCTCGGCGGATGTCTTTCTTTCGTCGGCGCGTTTTGCTTTGCAATCCATGCCGCTGAGGGGCTCTGTAGACACCCCGCCTTGGACCGCTCACCCCGATTGCACATTTGATTTTGTATTTCTTCCTATTTTATGTGTTTTTCGTTAGTTTCTGTTAATTTCGTTAAGATTATGACTGACTCCGTTAAGTCCAGGGACTAAACTGAATAACAAGGCTGACTTTCTAGTCCATTCTGTAAAAAAATCCATTTCTAAGTCGCGCGCCTCCACCTTTAGGGGTCAGAAGCGCGCGCGTCCTGCCATCAAGGCACGAGGCGCACGCATCTGGGCGTCAGTTGCAGATTTTCTCCAAGAATCTCTCCTTTGCTCATTTTACATGATTTTGCCTGGGAAAGATTTCTTTATGACTCTGTTTTGGCACCAAAAACATGTCTTTTACAACTATATAAACCCTTCTAATTCACCATTGAAGAGGAGGATTTTTTTGTGACTAAGAAAACTATACACAAACATTTTCAAGGCATTTCTAAGGCAATTCTCCAAGAAGTGTTTGAAGTCATTTGAAGTTTAGGTAACACAACTTTTCTCTCTATCCTCTCTACTTCATCTCTTCTCTTCTTTTTTTACTTTTATCAAACGTGCAATCACCCAAACCATTTTGGGACATGACCCTAAATATCACTTCATTATATTAAAGTCGGTCAAGGAGTTAGTTCCCCATATTCAAAACACCCATTTTAACCCATTTTATCATTATCAAGGAATAGGAAGAACATTTTATTTATGTAGACTATGAACAAGCAAGACCAACATTAGTTGGGCGAGATGGGTGTTTAAGTACTTCCTATCTCGTAACCTAACCCCCGAACCTCATAGCAAGAATCTCTGTTTTTCGTACCAAAACATAGGCTTAACATTAGGTTTTTCTTATGTTCCTCTAAAACATAGGTGGCGACTCTAACAAATAAAACACAAATAGACATCCTAGGATCCTCCCACCGCTCTAGCCAAGGGGTGGGCTCCTCCCGGGGTATCTACACCCCCCCAAACTAGATGTGCTGAACAAATTCAAAACATGTAGTTTGGACAACAACTGAGTCAACTGAGAAGAGGCTAGATCCTTTGTAAACATATATGCAAGTTGTTGATGCGTAGAGACATGAACTGGAAAAATAAGTCCTGAATGCACTGTAAGGATCCCGCCCCCGCGTGTGAAACGCAACGAGTTATGGGGGCGAAAGGCCAAACGCGGTTAACATACAAAAAAATAACGGAGTCGCCACTTTTGTTAATTATTTAACCCAACAAAAGAAAAGGTTAGAGATTTCATTAGTTCGGAGGTCAGGTTACGCCTTGGGAAGAGATTCACGTCACCCAAGTCACCTCGGATAGGACCGAGTCTCCCTAGTGTTAGTTAACGAAAGTGCATCTGTGTATGTGTGTTTTCAAAATGGGAGAAACTGACTGTTTTGACAAAACCAGTTAATTATTTAACAGAAAAGGTTTATTTTGCAAACTTTCTGGTCAGGAAAGGAAGAAACTGGAAAATGCCCTCCTCGGCCAAAGTAGCCGTATGGATGGGGAGGGCTCTCCAGGGCATTTTTACAGTTTATCAGAAAACTGTCCAGTTTCAGGCAGAAACAGAGTATTCTGCTTAAACTGGACTGAAATGCTAATTTTCAGTTTGTGATTAACAACAAAACTTTAAAAAGATCATTCTTATGCACTTTGATCATCAAAAGAACCCCAAAAACAAAGATTTGGGTGTGATCAAAGGCAATCATTGGAGAAATTAAGAAAACGTGGTGAATATGCCCTTTGTGGCCAAAATGACCATTTGATGAGCAAAGATTGAAACCTTGCCATCAAGATGGACTTATTATACAAAATTAAACCTTTAGGAACAAAAATATAACATAAAGATTAAATCTTTATGTCTCATGCTTGATGATTTATGGCTAGGTCATGGTTGGGATGATAAAGATTGAAACTTTATCACCCAATCATGACTCTTATGGCCAAACAAGAACAAAATCAACATGAAATTTAACAAATCATGATCATCCTTAGGTTTTATCCCATAATCACACACTAGGCATGAAGGGAACCTTGAATCACCTCATGATTTGGTTCCAATATACATATATAATCATAATATATAGCTTGAGAAGACAAGACTTGTATAATATACATATATATAGTGCTTGAAATGGACAAGACTTTCAATGAAATGAAAAATGCTTGAATGGACAAGGCTTGCAATAACAATAAGAAATAACACAAGAATGAGCAATAATATGAACAATAATAAAAGAGTTTGAGATGAAGAAGAAGATGGGGAGAAGGAGGCTTCACCTATGATGGTTAGCCTATCTTCCTTTCTTTTCACTCAGATATGTGTATCACTCACTTTCTTCTCTCAAACTGGCAGAGTAACAGCTCTCAAAATGTTTTCTCCCCTCCTAAAATGATCAGCGTGGGGTTCAATTTATAGAGGCTGAGGGTGCCCAACATAGCCGTATGGCTAGGGACCTCATGTGCCCAAACCATCCGTACGACTCGACTTGGCGAGCTTCTGGATTTTTCTAAGTTTAATTCTAGTTCAGTCCTGGAATATTAGGTTTATCCTAGTGAGGTCCTGGCCCATTGGTTTATCCCTAAATGGTACTAAGAATTCCTCTAAAGTAGGTCGATTTCAGATTGGGGTACTTACAGAGCCCCTCGGCAACGTTGCTTTTGAAGAAAGCGGGGTTGTCAATAAAATAAGCATCCCAATCTAATGGGAGGACGGTATAGCCGATCTGGGTGAGAGATTGTAAGGCTACTCAAACCTATAAGCATCCCATTTTGATGGGAGGACGGCTTAGCCGATTTGGGTGAGAGATTCTAAAGCTACTCAAACCTATAAGCATCCCATTTTGATGGGAGGACGGCATAGCCGATTTGGGTGAGAGATTCTAAGGCTACTCAAACCTATAAGTATCCCATTTTGATGGGAGGATGGCATAGCCGATTTGGGTGAGAGAATCTAAGGCTACTCAAACCTATGGGCATCCCATTTTGATGGGAGGACGGCATAGCCGATTTGGGTGAGAGATTCTAAGGCTACTCAAACCTATGGGCATCCCATTTTGATGGGAGGATGGCATAGCTGATTTGGGTGAGAGATTCTAAGGCTACTCAAACCTATGGGCATCCCATTTTGATGGGAGGACGGCATAGCCGATTTGGGTGAGAGATTCTAAGGCTACTCAAAACTTATAAGCATCCCATTTTGATGGGAGGACGGCATAGCCGATTTGGGTAAGAGATTCTAAGGCTACTCAAACCTATAAGCATCCCATTTTGATAGGAGGACGGCATAGCCGATTTGGGTGAGATATTCTAAGGCTACTCAAACCTATGGGCCTTAGGTGGATATCCATTCATCCCTTCCTAAACGGGCATGGCTTAAAGGCCGGGCTTGGTCAACTTGACTCTATTCGTAGAGGGTTGACTAAGGAATGGGCATGGCTCAGAGGCTCAAATGGTGGGCATGGCTTAGAGTCTAGGCTCGATTGACTATGCTCTATTAGGAGAGGGTCGATTCAAGGATAACTGGCCTTACGTCCAACCGAGGACTACCGGGACACATTTGGTCAACTTTTCTCATGGTGGAGGGTTGACTGGCAAATTGGTCAACTTGGCTCTATGGGAGAGGGTTGACTAAATGGTCGGATTTACGAAGGGATACCGGGACAACAAAACCCAATGGTCTTACGTCATGCCGGACGGCCAAGGACGAATTTCACGGAATCTAATGGTCTTACGTCACGCCGGACGGCCAAAGGACAATCCTTACCTAATGGTCTTACGTCATTCTGGACGGCCAAAGGATATAATCTCACCGAACCTAATGGTCTTACGTCACGCCGGACGGCCAAAGGACAAGTCTAATGAAACCTAATGGTCTTACGTCACGCCGGACGGCCAAGGGCGAAGGCTTGAACCTATAATGACTATTCCGAGTCAAGGTTTGACTTGGGTCAAATCAACTCTACGGGATGACTGACACTCTTTCTTGACACCGAGGGAGAGCCTAGGGGCGACCTTCAAGACTCATTGTGGACGAAAAGGTCCAAGATTTTGGAAAATCATTCAAAAGCATTTTGCTTGAAACATATTTTTTGACAAATGACGCCAAATGGGCAAATTTTGGAAATGCTTATTCATAAAGGAAAATCTTTTAACAAATAATTTCAGTCAAATTTTTTATTTTAACTTAACCTTGAGGTTTGTTATGCATAAGGCCCTTTGGATTTTGTCCATTCGTTGAGAAGTTACTAATGGTAGGGAATCTGCTCGTCACTGTTGTGAGGATAGGCCCAATGTCATCCTGACCGTTGATGTGGAGGTAGCCCCAATGTCCTCGTTGTCGCGGAGGTAGCCCCATTGTCGTCGTTGTCGTCGATGTCGGGGTAACCCCCTGTCCTTGTTGTTGTTGACGTGGAGGTAGCCCCAATGTTGTCTTTTGACTTTTGATGTTGACGTGGACCCGTTGTCATCTTTTGGCTTTTGAGGTGAGGTTAAGAACCCATCCCTTTTCATGACGCACCCTTTCTTTTGCCTAGGCCGCCCTTTCGGGTTTTCAACCTAGCGGGCATCTCTTTCGCGTATTTTATGGCACACCCTGTTTTTTGCCTAGGCCTCCCTTACGGGTTCTCAACCTAGCAGGCTACTTTTTTGGTGCCTTTTTTTTTATGAGTGATCCATCCGACTCGATAGAATGGGGGACTTTAAAGTATTTTTCTTGGAGGAAACATGCAAGGGCATTTTATTTAGGAGAGAGTCCCTTTATGCTAGTGAGCTCTTTGAGCAATATATCATGAAATGGGAGGAAGCCCTTGCTTGACAGAATACAAGTGTTTAGCTCTTTCCTAAGTGTAGATACCCCGGGGGAACCACGGCTTGGATAGAGCGCGTGAATTATCCTAGGATGTCTAACTTGTTTTTAGAGTCGCCACCTATGTTTTGAGGAACATAAGAAAAACCTATTGATAATAGCCTAAGTTTGATTACGAAAACAGGGATTCTTTGTTTTGAGGTTCGGGGGTTAGGTTACGAGATGGGAAGTACCGAAACACCCATCTCGCCCAACTAAAGTTGGTCTTACTTGATCAAAATCTACATGAATAATAAACGTTCTTTTTCTTCTTCTTTAAATCATAAAAAGGGGTTTTAAAATAGAGTTTGGAATGTAGGAGATAACTCTTTAACCGACCTCAATGAGATGAGGTGATCATTAGAGTCATGTCCCAAAATGATTTGGGTGATTGCACTTTGATAAAACAAAAAAGAAAGAGAAAAGAGATGAAGTTAAGAAGAGGAAATAAATAACTTTACCTAGACTTCAAGAGACTTCAAACACTTCTTGATGAATTCTTTTAGAGAAATCCTTTGGAAATGCTTTGTAAGTGTGAAATTTTAGTGTCTTATTGAGAATGTAAGATTGAGAGCCCAAGGTCCTTGAAAATGGAGGTAAAGGGGGGTTTTTATAGGTGAAAGAGAGATGTTTTTGGTGCCAAAACTCAGTCACCAATAAATCTTTTCCGGGCAAAATCCTGTAAATTGAGCAAGGGAGAGAATCCTGGCCAGAAATCTGTAACCGACGCCCAGAGGCGCGCGCTTTTTGCTTTGGGGGCGGGAGGCGCGCGCGTCTGGATCCTCCTGTCGGAGGCGCGCGACTCAGAGAAGGCGATTTTGACAGAATGGACTAGAAAGTCAGCCCTGTTATTCAGTTTAGTCCCTGGACTTAACGAAGTCAGTCAGGAACTTAACGGAAGTGACAGAAACTAACGAGAAACACTTAAAATGGGGAGAAACACAAGATCAAATGTGCAATCGGGGTGAGCGGTCCAAGGCGGGGTGTCTACAGAGCCCCTCGGCGACGTGGATTGCAAAGCAAAACGCGTCGACGAAAGTTAAAAACACCCGCCGAGGACATCACCAAGAAAAAGCAAAGACTCGATGAAAGCAGGAATTTGAAATTGCGAGAGATAGTGGTGCGCTCCCTGTGTGAGCGGCTTTTGTTGATAGAGGGGGTGGCATGATCCGTTAGGTGAACCTGCCGGCTGAATATGTTGAATGAGGCCGTTAGTGAACCTTTGAACGAGGCCGTTAGTGAACCTTTGGAGAGGCCATTAGTGAACCTTTGAAGAGGCCGTTAGTGAACCTTTGAGGACGAATCCGTTAGTGAAATCCGTTGATGAGGCCGTTAGTGAACCCTTGAATGAGGCCGTTAGTGAACCTTTGTAGAGGCCGTTGGTGAACCTTTGGAGAGGCCGTTGGTGAACCTTTGGAGAGGCCGTTAGTGAACCTTTGAAGAGGCCGTTAGTGAACCTTTGAGGAGGCCGTTAGTGAACCTTTGGAGAGGCCGTTAGTGAACCTTTGGAGAGGCCGTTGGTGAACCTTTGTTGACGAATCCGTTAGTGAAATTCGTTAATGAAATATTGCTTTGAAGTCGCGTGCCACTTGGAGTCACACTTGACTTTTTGACTTGTGGGGTGCGAGCACAGTTGACCGCGACCATAAGACTGTTCCTGCTGGGGATAAAATGTTGAGATTGACTCTTGAGGGGGGTATGGCACCCGTGACAGAACTTAGGGAGTTCGGAATCTGGAGAAGGACAGCCTACTTTTGAGTAGGAGTTTCTATCCTACTTTCAATCTTTGACATGCCTTAAGGGCGGACTAGAAGAAGGTGTGCCCAACTGGGTGTCCGAGGACCGGGGCTGTGTCTTGATTTAGGCTGAAGATTTCTGACAAGGCCTTTTCTGAAGTGATCTAGACTTGGGAGGCGCGCGCTTTCCTCTGTAGGCTTGGGACGCGCGCGTATTTCAGACCGCTGGCGGGTGGCGCGCGCGTCTGGGAGGCGGAATTCTGGGCTGGACATTTGCTGGCCAAAAGACCCCCCAACAGCTATAATATCAGCTTCTGTTCGACCACTTGATTCTCACAGCTCCTTTCTGCCATTTTGAACATCATATTATTGCTCAACTTTGCTTGTGATCAACATTTTCCATGGCTTCCAATTCTTTTGTTCTTGATGCCAAGGTTGTTAGTGGGTATGAAAAGGACTTGGACACTTTTGTGTATTCTTTCAAGACCCATCCCAAGAAGGCATTCATTAAAGACTTCGGGTTCCGAATTCTTTTCACTTTGCGGACGTTGAAGCCGGATTGGGATTTGTGGAGAGGTGCCCCGGCTTTCTGGGATTGCGATAGCCATACCTTCAACTTTTCAGCTAATGAAATGGTGCCGACTGTTGATGATTTCGGGGCCGTCCTTGGCATGCCTTTGGCCGGTCGGATTGCCGTCCCTAAATATCACCATGGTGCCATTGACTCTTGGGTTGAGTTACTGAATCTCCCTGTTGAGGACGTGAGGAAGATGTTGCACGGTACTGTGATTGACATAACTGAGTTGCTGATGTTCTTCAGTTTACACTCGGAGGATCCGGTGGTTCAATCTTTTAAGAGGAATGCCATGGCCGCTTGTCTCTTTAGTGAAGTACTGTTTGTCACACCCTTCGGGACTGCGGATGCGCAGTTGGCTGAGATTATTTTGCAAGCCAAGGAGCAACAATTTAGTATAATCCCTCTTATTGTAGGGGAGACGTTGCACGGCCTTGATGAGTTACATAGGACGGACAAGATGTGTCGGGGAAGCCCTTTTCTCTTGACCATATGGCTCCGAGAACACTTCAAGATTTATTCCCCAGATGGTGATTTGTCTCCTTTTGCTGTTCATAAGAGGAAGCTGTTGATCCGGGATTTATCTGAAGATGGTTGGAAGAAATTCTTTGCCTCTCGGGTAACCGTCGATATTGAGTGGTGCCTGTGAATACGTGTGTTTGAATTTGAGAATATTCATAGCAACATTAAAATTATGAGAGTCGCCACGCCGTTTTAATTATAGCCAAAACATTGAGAAAAAGCATGTTTAATGGGTTCGGGGGTCAAATTACAACAAGAGAAGAATATTGGACGTTATCACTCCTATTGCCCGAATGATCGGTCTTTCTATCATGATGAATGTGTTAGTAGTGTGTTAGTGTTTGAGACCGGATCCGAAGATTGCCTACGTTCCTCTCAATGTGAGAAGCTCAGGTCAGCATAGTTCGAGAAAATTTAGAATAGGCAGAAGAATCGGGATCATGCATAATGAGGGGGAATTACCTAAAGATTAGGGTTTAGAAGTAGTTCCTAGATCATCCTTGGGTTGATGAACCCTCGATCATCATCGTCTATGAAATAACATGCAAACATGAAGATCGCAACCCTAAATATAGCATAAATAAGGTTTTAATCTATGAACACGATGAACATATGAAGAACATATTATGAACATATGAATGTCATGAAGAAAATATGAATAAAGATGTTAGGAACATGAATATTATGAAGAACACATGAATAAAGATATTAAGAATATGAATATTATGAAGAACACATGAATAAACATATTAAGAATATGAATATTATGAAGAACACATGAATAAACATATTAAGAATATGAATATTAAATATCTACATTAGAAATAATGCAAGAACGTGAAGAAATAAGTTAGAAAACTTACCTATGTTGGCAAGAAATAAACCTTGATCTTCTTGGAGGTTTGAATGCTAATTAGAGAGCAAAATTGTGTTTAAGAACTCTCAAATTCGGATCCCCCTAAACCAATAGCATGAGATTGGTTTATATAGTAAACTGAGGGGAAGATCTAATGGTCCAGATCATCCGGGGCGGATGTGGCCGCGTGGCCAATATTGAGGGCGGCGGCGAAAGTGGCCGCGTGGCCATCGTTGCGCGCTGACTTGAAATTCAAGCTAGGGTTTTACTGTTCATACAAGGCAACCCTAAATGTCCATATTTAATGTTTTCTAGAACATTGAGCTATTTTTGGGAATCCGGGACAAGTCTTTGCAAGGTTTCTAATTCCTATAAAGTCCTTGTATATTTGGGAAAGCCCTAATAAACTCATTTTCAGGTCGGGTACTAACAGTAGCCCCTCGGCGACGCTTCTTGCAAGGCAATGGAGGGTCGATGATAAAAATAGGAACCGTTCTGAAACATGAGTTTCAAAACAGAGGAAAGGTAAGGGAACGGCTGGACCTTGACAGGCGACCTACGTATCCGCGGGGGAATCAAGCCAAATGTAGTTCAAATCTGATGGGGAAATTGGGAAGGACTGTCCTCTGATGGGGAACAACGTTTTCTGCTGGGGAAAATGCACTTGCTGGGGATGAGAGATGACCATGTTGGTCGGGTGGCTGGACCTTTTCAGGTTTCCTACGTATCCTCCGAGGAATCAAGCCGGTCGTAGTTCAGAGCGATTAGGGAAAAGCGAGCCATCGGACTTCTGCTAGGGATAATAAACCTACGGGCACTATCCTGTATGAAGAACGAACATTCGTTAGGAAATGAAGTTATTTGGGAAAATTAAAGACTACGTTGTCTAAATAATCCCAAGATGGAATGGTAAATGCAATCAGGATCGCCGGGGTTCCCGCCGATCGCGCTAAAGTAATAGATGATGGATCTCTCGCGAACAGAAACGCCGAGGCTTCTGTCAACCACGATTGATCTAGGATGCATATGTCATAGAGGCGCCGAAGTCTCTACAATCATACGAATCCTAAAATAGATGCTGGATCGCTCGCAAACAGAAACGCCGAGGCTTCTGCCCATCACGATCGATCTAGGATGCGTATGTCATAGAGGCGCCGAAGTCTCTACAATCATACGAATCCTAAAATAGATGCTGGATCGCTCGCAAATAGAAACGCCGAGGCTTCTGCCCATCGCGATCGATCTAGGATGCGTATGTCATAGAGGCGCCGAAGTCTCTACAACCATACGAATCCTAAGCAAATATTAGGAAGTGCTAAAATAATAGATGCTGGATCTCTCGCAAACAGAAACGCCGAGGCTTCTGCCCATCGCGATCGATCTAGGATGCGTATGTCATATAGGCGCCGAAGTCTCTACAACCATACGAATCCTAAGCAAATATTAGGAAGTGCTAAAATAATAGATGCTGGATCTCTCGCAAACAGAAACGCCGAGGCTTCTACCCATCGCGATCGATCTAGGATGCGTATGTCATAGAGGCGCCGAAGTCTCTACAACCATACGAATCCTAAGCAAATATTAGGAAGTGCTAAAATAATAGATGCTGGATCTTTCGCAAACAGAAACGCCGAGGCTTCTGCCCATCGCGATCGATCTAGGATGCGTATGTCATAGAGGCGCCGAAGTCTCTACAACCATACGAATCCTAAGCAAATATTAGGAAGTGCTAAAATAATAGATGCTGGATCTCTCGCAAACAGAAACGCCGAGGCTTCTGCCCATCGCGATCGATATAGGATGCGTATGTCATAGAGGCGCCGAAGTCTCTACAACCATATGAATCCTAAGCAAATATTAGGAAGTGCTAAAATAATAGATGCTGGATCTCTCGCAAACGGAAACGCCGAGGCTTCTGCCCATCGCGATCGATCTAGGATGCGTATGTCATAGAGGCGCCGAAGTCTCTACAACCATACGAATCCTAAGAAAATATTAGTAAGTGCTAAAATAATAGATGCTGGATCTCTCGCAAACAGAAACGCCGAGGCTTCTGCCCATCGCGATCGATCTAGGATGCGTATGTCATAGAGGCGCCGAAGTCTCTACAACCATACGAATCCTAAGCAAATATTAGGAAGTTTTAAGGGGTTTTCCGTATTCAAAGGTAACGAATATCAGTCAAAATAGCGCCAAGGGCACCTAAAAATGAACAAAGGGAAATGTACCAGGGGTAAAACTGAAATTTTGCATGTAGAGGCAAAGATGATGGATTGTCATGGAGTCGCAAACGGGATGAACTCTCAAGGAGTCATGAAGGTGATAGACTCTCAGGGAATCGCAGAAGTGATGGACTCTTGGGGAGTCGCAAAGGTGATGGACTCTCGGGGAGTCGCCAAGGTAAAGGACTCTTTGGTGAGCAAAGGACGACCACGGAAAGCGTAATGTTTGGGATCCGCTTACCCTAAATTAGGAGGAATACATAATATGAGGCTACGAACCATTAAGATGAAGGTATTAGGTAAGGGACATTTTGCTTGGTTGCTTAGGGTAGGACCTAAGGCTTTTAAGGAAAGGGGATGGGTAGCCTCTTAGCCTTGAGATAAGGATGCAAAAGATGTTATGGTTGTTTAGACTTGAGATTGTGTCTTGGAGATAATGTGGGTTTCCTAGGCTTACGGGTTAGGGATTGGAGTTCATTTAAGCATGAGGAGAGTATTCTATCCTAGGCTTAGTGCTAGGGCTTGGAGTTGTGGTAGGCTCGGAGGTTGCAAAGGCGTTGGCTTTTAGACATAAGGCTGGGAGTTGGAAAGGTTGTGACTTCCTAGGCTTGAGACCATGGACCGTCGGGAAGAGGGATTGATTTTGTGGAGGGTCCACTAAGCTTGATGTTAGGGTTCACCATTTTCGGGATTGGTGACTATGGCTTGGAAATGTTCGTGGTAACCTAGGATTTAGGCTAGATTTTAAGGCTAAGGACTGTAAACTTCCTATATTTTGAGACTAAGGTGAAGGAATTTCCTAGGTCTAGGACTAGGGTTTGAAGGGAATGTTGAATCCTAGGCTCGATGATAGAGTTTAAAGAGGATAATTTCTACCTAGGCTTGAGGCTAGGGTTTTAGAAAGAGTGCGACTACCTAGGCTCGAGGCTAGGGTTTAGAGCGAATGCGACTACCTAGGCTCGAGGCTAGGGTTTTGAAAGAGTGCGACTACCTAAGCTTGAGGCTAGGGTTTGGAGCGAATGCGACTACCTAGGCTCGAGGCTAGGGTTTGGAGCGAATGCGACTACCTAGGCTCGAGGCTAGGGTTTATAAAGAGTGCGACTACCTAAGCTTGAGGCTAGGGTTTGGAGTGAATGCGACTACCTAGGCTCGAGGCTAGGGTTTAGAGCGAATTCGACTACCTAGGCTCGAGGCTAGGGTTTAGAGCGAATGCGGCTTCCTAGGCTTAAGGCTAGGGTTGATTGAGTTTTGGACAGGGCATTATATCCTAGGTTTTGGACTAGGGTTCAATAAAACGGAGAATTGAGATTGTAAATTTCCTAGGTTTCGAGACTAGGGTTTCGGGAATTTGGAAATGATGTGGCATACGAGGCTTTGGAAATTCCCTAGAATTTAGGCTAGGGTTAAAGGGGATGTTGTGGTTTCCTAGGCTTAAGGCTAGAGTTTAGAGAGAATGCAGATTCCTAGGTTTGAGGCTAGGGTTTTTGAAGGATGTAACTTCCTAGGCTTTAGGCTAGAGTTTAGAGGGAATGTGACTACCTAGGCTCGAGGGTAGGGTTTAGGAAGGATGTGGCTACCTAGGCTTGAGGCTAGAGTTTAGAGGGAATGTGACTACCTAGGCTCGAGTGTAGGGTTTAGGAAGGATGTGGCTACCTAGGCTTGAGGCTAGGGTTTTGGGGGAACGTGACTACCTAGGCTTGAGGCTAGGGTTTGGGAAGATGTGATTACCTAGGCTTGAGGCTAGGGTTCGGAGCGCATGTGACTTCCTAGGCTAGAGGCTAGGGTTTGTAGAGGATGTGGCCACCTAGGCTTGAGGCTAGGGTTTGGAGACAGAAAGCATTTGAAGGTTTGTCTTGGTTTAGACCGAGCAAGTTTGAGGTCTAAGAGTGTTGCGGTTTGGGGCAGGTGAGCTTGATACCTCATGGCTGGATAGGCTCGATAGGTTAGACCTAGGCTAGAGTGCTAGGGTTTAGCTAGGGTAAGACTCAGACATGTGTTAAGGAGACCGGGGCCTAATGGAATGGTAGGCGTGAGATCTAGGAGATCGAAGGCTAAGCAGGGTAGCGTTGGGACATAAGGCTTTCAGGCGGGTAAGTCTTTTGTCCTAGAGAAACCGCGTTATGGGTTAGGACCAAGCAGGCTTGAGGTCGGCCAAGGAGCAACGGATTGGGATTGGATGATCCTAGTACCTAATACGCATGTCGGGCTTGGATCCTAGAGTGTTTGAAAGTTTAGGCTAGGTGCGAACCATAGGTGCGGGAAATGGTTTTGGATATATGACCATGTTGGCGCTTTAGATAAAGGGATTGAGTGTCCAAGACTTTGCTTGAGTACAATATGTACCTAAGTTGGATTGGGTATGTTTTAGGTACTAAGTTTTTCTCAGAGGTCATTGCACGTGACCAAGCTCGTTCGGCGATTGCGAAGGTGGGTTTGGTATGGGACCAAAGGTGTTAAGCGCACGATTTTTGACTGGACAGGTTTTGATATCTTTATAGCATGTCACGGTATGCGGAAGATCCTATGCGTTCGAGCATGTTTGAGGTTTGGACTCGTGGGGAAGAAAGGTTTGAGATCCATGGAGTTCAAGGGTGGACCTCGTAGGTAGCGAGGTTTGGACTCGGCTCGGATTAAGTAGGTTAGAGACCTAAGGGTTGAAGGTCAGACTAGGAAGTCTTTTGAAGCTAAGGAGTGACACTAGGTTGGTACTTGGTAGGTTTAAGAGTGGTAGGGCCATGGCTTGGATATGACGGGAGTCAGGAGACGTAGATGCGTCGCTTTTAATTGGACCAAGTAGGCTTGGGAATTAAAGAGTTCCAAGGGTGGAGATGTAAGGTGAGAGACCTAGAGGGTAGAAAGTCTTGTGACCTAAAGGTTTAGGGGTTGAGGCCTAAGGTATGGACCAGACATATCATGGACTTCAAGGATAAGTTTGGTAGACTTGAATGGTCTTGGGATCTAAGGGATCGCTCAACAGGTTAGACTAAGTAGACCTAAAAGGTTGGAACGAGGAGGATAAGAGAGCTATTGCTTAGACAAGGTAAGGATGAGTATGTGTTGGTAGGTTTGAGATCTAGGAGATCGGGTAGGCTCGGGACCGGTAGGTTCGGGACCTAATGGGTCACCCTAAGGATTTGGCTTTGGTTAACTGGTTTAAGGTCTGGAGTTTTGGGTAGAACCGGTTTGAGGCCGAAGGGGTCATGCTACGAACTTGCGGAAGGTCGAGCTAAGAGGTTATGATGTAACGTAGGTAAGACTCACCGGGTAGGCTTGGGACCTAAGGTTTTGAACCAGGTAGGTTGGGACCTAAGGGTATCCTATTGTATAGGAAATAGGGTGAAGGACCGAGTCAACTCAAAAATCAAGGAGATGGGTCTCAGATGGATCGAGGATGTTTTTACAATTTGTGGAGACCGAGCGTGCAGGTTTATAAACAAAGTGTCGGGGAGGAGAAAACTTTATGAAAGTGTTATGATCTTATACAGATGCCTTATAATTAATTATGATTCTAATCAATCCAAATAGGTCGTCGCGTGCCGAGTTTGACGATGAGGGGTGCCCTTCTTCTAAGTGTATCCTTGTTGACACCTCGGTATTCTCTGGGAAACCACATAGTCGACCCATTCCGTTGGGGATTATCTAATTTGGTGAGCGGGTACCCTCCCTCCTTTGAGAAACTCTACGTCAAGCTTGATGATGAGGGATGCCCTTCTTCTAAGTATGTGCTTGATGAAGCCCCGGCATTCTTTGAGAAACCTTATGGTCGGTCCTTTATTGTTAGGGAAGCCCCAGTTGCGTAGAGCGGGGTATCCTCCCTCCTTTGAGAAATCCTATGTCGAGCTTGATGATGAGGAGTCCTCTTCTTCTAAGTATGTGCTTGATGAAGCCCCGGCATTCTTTGAGAAACCTTATGGTCGGTCCTTTATTGTTAGGGAAGCCCCAGTCGCGTAGAGCGGGGTATCCTACCTCTTTTAAGACGCACCCTTTTTTCTGCCTAGACCGCCCTTGCAGGTTTTCAATCTAGCGGGCATCTCTTTTGCGTCAATTTTTTTTTTTTTTTTTTTTTTTGAACTCATTCAGTCGACTCAAAAAAGGAAAAAAGAATTGTTTGAAAACATGCGGGGGCATTTTGAGGAGAGTAAGAGAGAGAGAGAGAGATAGTACTCACATTTTGACTCTTTTGAGCAACTGAGGGTATATATGTACAAAAGGGAGGAAGCCCCTGCTTTGACAGAAAGTAAGTGTTTAGCTCTTTCCTAGATTGTAGAACGGAAGACTTGTCGAGACATTTGAAAATTGTTTTATTCAAGATTCTCATTTGATTGCTCGAGAATGGACCTCGTTGATTAGTTAATGAGTTATGGTTAATTGGTAAACAAGTAGCCTCAAATTAATAAATGTTTTGATCAATTGTGAGTGAAGAAGTCAGGAGTAGAAATATGGGGGAAGAGAGAAGAGAAGGAAAATTGGCTACGAGGTGGGTTGTGTATATTTTGGACCGAACCGGGAGGTTGCCTACGTTCTCCTCAAGGTGAGGAGCTCAGGTCCGCGTAGTTCGGGGATGACCCGCTTGACGATGGTGTCGGGTTTCAGTGGGTATGTGTGGGAGGAAAGAAAAGAAAGAAAGTTGGCCCAAGGTAGGTTATGTTTGGCTTTGAGTGGTTGCCCGGTTGACGATGAAGTTGGGTTTTGAGTTTAGGGGTGTGAGGTTCATTTGAGGTGAGTTGTTCTGTGTAGCTCATTGCGGTAGATTACTCCTTTGTAGTTGTTGCAGTGGATTGCTCCATCGTAGTTGTCATGGGTTGCTGCCGTTTATCTACTTTGTAAGGAAAGAAAGGAAAATAGAACATTTGAGGTGAAAAGAAAATGGGACTTTTACTTTTCCATGGTGATAGCCCCTTCTATTTTTCTTTATTTTTTTTTAATTTTTTTTTATTTTATCTCTTTGTGCACACCCTCTTTTTTTTTTTTTTTTTTTTTTGCCTAGGCCGCCCTTTCGGGTTTTCAACCTAGCGGGCTTCTTTATGTGCAATGCTCTAACTTTTGCCTAGGTCGCCCTTTTGGGTTTCAACCTAGCGAGCCATATATATATATATATATATATTTTTTTTTTTTTTTTATATTTGTACATGAAACATTGGGCGAGACAAGCCCCTAGTTTGCTTCGCCTTTCTCGATTGCGAGGTAGCTTCCTTATAGTTCAAGCGGCCTTTTGCTGGCGGCGGGCGTCCTAGCCCCTTGATTTTCACCGGTAGAGCTCCATTGGATTATCACGTGCACCAATGAATGACTTCGTGCACTTGTCTTATATTTGCGATGGAATACGGACAGCCCCAGTGTAACGGCATGTAGTACTCATGATGGGAACAAACCAATCCTTTAAATTGTGGCAGCATGGATGTCTATTTGATGATGAGCAACCACAGTCCATTTCTTTGTCACGACCTTATAAAAAGGGGTCTAATGGTGGGATGAGAGGCGTATGAGGATAGTGTATGGGAGAAGGTGTATATAGAGAGTGTACATGAAGTGTGTACAAATGGTGAGTGTATAGAGAGAGTGTATGGGGGTAGAATGTAGAGAGAAGGGAAAGTGATTCGTTCATCCCAATTGATCGAAGCATTTGTTATTTTGAGATTAATCGTTTACTTAGTTATGTGAATGGTTTGTGGGTCCATTTATCTTTTAATGAGTCGTCATTAATGAGCAAGATTAAGATTAATTCATCATATAAAGATATAGCAATCAAGCGAAAATGGTGAATAAGACAATTTTCATGAAATTGATATATGCAAGCTTATATCTCAAGTCTAGAGAGAAAAGAAAAGAAATAAAGACCCTTTTATTGGAACTAAAAGATTTAAACTGACTAGTCCGGGGTGGACTTTTACTTAAAGAAACAAAAATGGTCCAAGGTGGACTTTTGACTAAAGACACTCTAGAACCTACGAAGACTGAATGACCCTTTTCTTTTCTTTTATTTAAAGGAGGTAGCCCCAATTTCCTCTTTTGCCCATGCCCATGTATTCCGTTGGCGGGTGATGACTCCGCTGTTAATGAGGCTTTGAATCTTTCTCCTCAATTGGAGGCAATCTTCGGTGTCATGCCCAATGTACTGGTGGTATTGGCAGTGTTTGGAGGGATCCAAGCCTTGCTTCACCTTACTTGGTTCATAATTGAACAAAGGAGACAACTTGCCGGATTGAACTAGACTTTTGAAGAGTTTGCCCAAGTCGTCGAATTCACGCTCGTCCTTCCTTTCACGAACTGTCTTTGAGGGTGATTTAGGTACCGGCACCCCTTGTTGATGAGTAGTCATAGGAGGCATCCCGACGGGGACAGTCTGTGGCGGTCCGTAAATTTGAGGAGCGTACGGGTGTTGACATTGAGCAAGAGGGAGAACTCGACTGAGGTAATCATAAACGCCACGAATGTCAGACAAATGGCGCCTCTCGATATCTCTTAAGGTCTTATGCATCTCCTTCTGAAAGTGTGTTGCTTGCTCGTTGAGAATGGCCTTAAAGTGGATTGCTTGTTCATCGAGGATGGCTTCGAAGTGGGATGCTTGCTTACTGAGAGCAGTACCGGTGTAGAGGATTGTCTCGGGATCTTGGGTAGCAGCTTCAGTTGCAACTTTGATGTTCCTTGCAGCCGACATGATGCAGAACTCTATGTCATGAAAGAATTAGATTCGTATTTAATGATAAGGCATCGTTATAAAATCATTTTTTGGAAAAGAGTCGGTCTCCACATTTTTGAAATGCATTTTGGTAAAAAATTGAAAGTTTGACCGGGCCGAAGTTGCCTACGTTCCCCTTATCATGGGGGAGAGGTCCCACACAATAAGAGGCTCAGGTCGCCGTAGTTCGAATCAAGTTAGACTTTTAAAAAGAGGTGAGAGATGACCATAGGGGTCAAAAAGAGGGAGATGACTCGGTCCTTGGTCAAGCATGGGTGAGGAAGACCTATAGGAGTTGGTTTTGATTGAGTCGGGTATGGTTTGACTTATGGTTTGACCTAAATTTGACCTAAGGTTTGAGACAAGAAGTGGTTCAAGCTAGAATGCGACGATAATGGTGGGTTGACGTAGATGGGTAAAGGATACGTTGACCAAAATGAGAAGGGTTGGATTGACCTATATGGTGAATGAATCAAGATAGCGGGTTGTAGCGGGTTGCCTATGGGATGATCTAAGCGGGATAGACATGGTTTGACCTAAGCGGGTCGAATGTGAGTTGGTTGACCTAAATGGTTGACCTATACGGGTTAAACATGGGTAGGCTGACCTATTCGGGTTGGTTGACCTAGGGAGGTCGGTAGATAGATTCAAGACGGGCAAGTCAACTTAAGCGGGCCAAGGATTGACCTAGATGGGTCAAAGGTAAAGGGGTAGTTTTAACCTAAGACGGACGAGTTGACCTAGATGGGTCGAGGATGGTATGTGGACCTAAACGGGTCGAGACGGGTTGACCTAGGTTGGTATGGACAACGGTGGGTCAAATAATGACCTAGGTGGGTCAGGATGACGGTTTGACCTAAGCCGGTTAAGGTCAAAGGTAATTGGGTTCACCTATGGGACCAAAGATTGACCTAAGAGGTCGAAAACGGATAAGGTTGACCTAGGAGTCCAAGTTTGACCTAAGAGGTTGAAGGTGATTGGGTTGACTTAGGGAGTCAAAGGTTGACCTTAGAGGTCATAGGCGGATAAGGTTGACCTAAGTGGTCAAAGGTTGACCTAAGAGATCGAGGGGTGATAAAGTTGACCTAGGAGGTCAAGGGTTGGCCTAAGAGGTCGGAGGCGGATAAAGTTGACCTAGGCGGTCAAGGGTTGACCTAAGAGGTCAAAGGTAGATAAGGTTGACCTAGGCGATCAAGGGTTAACCTAAGAGGTCAAAGGTGATAAGGTTGACCTAAGAGGTCAAGGGTTGAGAAGGTTGACTTAGGCGGTCAAAGGTTGACCTAGGAGGTCAAAGGTTGACCTAGGCGGTCGAAGGTTGACCTAGGAGGTCAAAGGCGGATAAAGTTGACCTAGGCGGTCAAGGGTTGACCTAAGAGGTCAAAGGTAGATAAGGTTGACCTAGGCGATCAAGGGTTAACCTAAGAGGTCAAAGGTAATAAGGTTGACCTAGGAGGTCAAGGGTTGAGAAGGTTGACCTAGGCGGTCAAAGGTTGACCTAGGAGGTCAAAGGTTGACCTAAGGTTGACCTAGGCGGTCAAAGGTTGAGAAGGTTGACCTAGGGGGTCAAAGGTTGAGAAGGTTGACCTAGGCGGTCAAAGGTTGAGAAGGTTGACCTAGGCGATCAAGGGTTAACCTAAGAGGTCAAAGGTGATAAGGTTGACCTAGGAGGTCAAGGGTTGAGAAGGTTGACCTAGGCGGTCAAAGGTTGACCTAAGGTTGACCTAGGCGGTCGAAGGTTGACCTAGGAGGTCAAAGGCGGATAAAGTTGACCTAGGCGGTCGAGGGTTGACCTAAGAGGTCAAAGGTAGATAAGGTTGACCTAGGCGATCAAGGGTTAACCTAAGAGGTCAAAGGTGATAAGGTTGACCTAGGAGGTCAAGGGTTGAGAAGGTTGACCTAGGCGGTCAAAGGTTGACCTAGGAGGTCAAAGGTTGACCTAAGGTTGACCTAGGCGGTCGAAGGTTGACCTAGGAGGTCAAAGGCGGATAAAGTTGACCTAGGCGGTCAAGGGTTGACCTAAGAGGTCAAAGGTAGATAAGGTTGACCTAGGCGATCAAGGGTTAACGTAAGAGGTCAAAGGTGATAAGGTTGACCTAGGAGGTCAAGGGTTGAGAAGGTTGACCTAGGCGGTCAAAGGTTGACCTAGGAGGTCAAAGGTTGACCTAAGGTTGACCTAGGCGGTCAAAAGTTGATAAGGTTGACCTAGGGGGTCAAAGGTTGAGAAGGTTGACCTAGGCGGTCAAAGGTTGATAAGGTTGCCCTAGGGGGTCAAAGGTTGAGAAGGTTGACCTAGGCGGTCAAAGGTTGAGAAGGTTGACCTAGGCGGTCGAAGGTGAAGGGTAGACCCAAATAGATCGCAATGATGGCCCAACGGATGAGCGATGGACCTTAGAGGTCGCCTAGATGCAATGCACATTTTATTTTGCGAAAAGTTTTTGCATTTTTTTACATCCTAAATGGGTGGTCCGAGGAGTGTCCTAATCTCTATGTGTGGGTTGACACGGGTTAGGTTAAAGGTTCCCACCGCTCGCGGAACGTACACGGTGAGTGGAGTGGACGAGTGACTCAAAAAGAGGGCGGCAGTAGCGCACAAATTCCTGCACATCGAATACTCCGGGTAATGGGGACCTGTGCAGTGCTGACACGGACTAGTGGTAGTGTGTGGTAAAAAAAAACTAATTCTTTTTTAGGGAGAAAAGAGAGAAGTTTTTAATGTTAGGAATGATGCTATGCAATGCAATGCAGGAGAAGGAAAATAATGTACAAGGGAGCATAGCAGAGTTTTGTTTGACCCTAATACTAAGACGAAAATGACAAAGGTACAAGGATACAAGGTATATACAAAGTACAAGTATCAACAAAGTACAAGTATTAACATTGCGGGGTGCACGGGTGCATGTGTAAACATGGCAAGTATGTGAGGTGCATGTATAAACATGGCGAGTGTGTGCATGTGTAAACATGGCAAGTGTGTGCAGGGTGCATGTGTAAACATGGCAAGTGTGTGTAGGGTGCATGTGTAAACATGGCAAGTGTGTGAGGTGCATGTGTAAACATGGCAAGTGTGTGAGGTGCATGTGTAAACATGGCAAGTGTGTATGAGGTGTAAACATGGCAAGTGTGTGCATGTGTAAACATAGCAGGTGTGTGCACGTGTAAACATGTGCACGTGTAAATGGCATGGCAGGTGTGTGCATGTGTAAACATAAACATGGCAGGTGTGTGCATGTGTAAACATGGCAGGTGTGTGCATGTCTAAACATGGCAAGTGTGTGCATGTGTAAACATGGCAAGTGAGTGCATGTGTAAACATGGCAAGCATCATGATGTGACGAAAGTTAGACCCACTAAGTTTGAAAAAGTTTCAAAGCAGTCCCCAGCGGAGTCGCCACTGTGAATACGTGTGTTTGAATTTGAGAATATTCATAGCAACATTAAAATTATGAGAGTTGCCACGCCATTTTAATTATAGCCAAAACATTGAGAAAAAGCATGTTTAATGGGTTCGGGGGTCAAATTACAACAAGAGAAGAATATTGGACGTTATCACTCCTATTGCCCGAATGATCGGTCTTTCTATCATGATGAATGTGTTAGTAGTGTGTTAGTGTTTGAGACCGGATCCGAAGATTGCCTACGTTCCTCTCAATGTGAGAAGCTCAGGTCAGCATAGTTCGAGAAAATTTAGAATAGGCAGAAGAATCGGGATCATGCATAATGAGGGGGGAATTACCTAAAGATTAGGGTTTAGAAGTAGTTCCTAGATCATCCTTGGGTTGATGAACCCTCGATCATCATCGGCTATGAAATAACATGCAAACATGAAGATCGCAACCCTAAATATAGCATAAATAAGGTTTTAATCTATGAACACGATGAACATATGAAGAACATATTATGAACATATGAATGTCATGAAGAAAATATGAATAAAGATGTTAGGAACATGAATATTATGAAGAACACATGAATAAAGATATTAAGAATATGAATATCATGAAGAACACATGAATAAACATATTAAGAATATGAATATTATGAAGAACACATGAATAAACATATTAAGAATATGAATATTAAATATCTACATTAGAAATAATGCAAGAACGTGAAGAAATAAGTTAGAAAACTTACCTATGTTGGCAAGAAATAAACCTTGATCTTCTTGGAGGTTTGAATGCTAATTAGAGAGCAAAATTGTGTTTAAGAACTCTCAAATTCGGATCCCCCTAAACCAATAGCATGAGATTGGTTTATATAGTAAACTGAGGGGAAGATCTGATGGTCCAGATCATCCGGGGCGGATGTGGCCGCGTGGCCAATATTGAGGGCGGCGGCGAAAGTGGCCGCGTGGCCATCGTTGCGCGCTGACTTGAAATTCAAGCTAGGGTTTTACTGTTCATACAAGGCAACCCTAAATGTCCATATTTAATATTTTCTAGAACATTGAGCTATTTTTGGGAATCCGGAACAAGTCTTTGCAAGGTTTCTAATTCCTATAAAGTCCTTGTATATTTGGGAAAGCCCTAATAAACTCATTTTCAGGTCGGGTACTAACAGTGCCCTCCTTCTTGGGGTCTTCGTCCTTTTGTGGAATGGACTCTTGGATTTCAGCACGTGGTTGTACCCGGCTTGAGAGATTCTTCATTTTACCAGCCAGAGCGGGTTCTGCGGCAGTTTGGTCGCCAACAGATAATTCCTTTTCCGAGGGACGGAATGCTTCCTCCAGTTGCTTACATGGGTCCGGACTTCTCGAGTGAGCTTCAGTCGGCTTGGGGAGATGATCGCAACCGTTGGGCTTTTGCTCCTCTGCATCGGGGAGTGTCTTCCTTCCCGAGAGATACTTAGATTATTTGTTTGGCACCCTTTACCGTGGCATCACTTGGGTCGATGTGCTTCGTGCCGAGATGTTGGGAAAGGGTTTTGAGCCTAGCAGCGCTTTGAGATATAGGGAGGCTGCTGCTGATTCGAGTAACATTCTTGCTGACCCTTTCGGTACTCCTTTGGATGACTTTTATGCTAGGAGACGTGCCGCAACACAGAGTGTTTCGGTGCGTATTAGTGATCCTCCGTTATCCAAGAAGAAAAGGATTGAGAGACGATCGGGTGGTCCTTTGAAGGCTAAGAGAAAGTTGGACTTTTCTTATTACCCTAAGAGATTGCAATTAAATTATACCACTTTGTTTTAGGATTTAATGTTTTGATGTATTTTGTTGCTCAATAAATCCGTTGTAATGGCTTGAATAACTCATTGAATGAATAAAAATTGCATCTTGTTATTTGAAGTGAATTGGGCATTTTTGATATGTTTTAGACCGCACCCGAAGGTTGCCTACGTTCCTCCAGTTGGGAGTCTCAGGTCTCCGTAGTTCAAACAAACAAAGACTATTTTTTTTTGTGCACCATGTTTTTTGCCTAGACCGCCCTTTCGGTTTTTCAATCTAGCGGGCTTCTTTTTTTGAACGTGCTCTAATTTTTGCCTAGGCTGCCCTTGCGGGTTTTACCTAGCGAGCGATTTTTTTTTTTTTATGGTCTTTGTTTATTAAGCATAGAACCTCTTAAGCTTGTCGAGGTTGACCTCCTTTAGCAGCTGGTCACCATCTAAATCCACGATTCGGACTGCACCGCCGCTTAGTATCTTTTTGACCACGTACGGACCGATCCATCGGGGTCCCCATTTCCCCAGGGGATTCATGGCATTAGGAGGATGTTGTCTTAAGACCAAATCTCCCACATTGTTGAAAGCTCTTTCCATCCTTTGCTGATACGCCCTTGTGCGTTCGAGTGCTCTTAGCCTTTTCTCGTCGAGTAAGGCTAGCTGTTCATATCGACTTTGCATCCAGTCGACCTCGTTGACTTGATTCTCGAGGAGGGCCCGTAGAGATGGGACTTCAAGTTCGATTGGGAGTACGGCTTCAGAACCATAGACTAATGCATAAGGAGTTTCTCCTGTTGCTGACCGTATTGATGTGTGGTAGCCCCACAATGCTAATGGTAGTTTTTCGGGCCAATCCCTTCCTGTTGAGGCCATTTTCTTGACGATGGTCTCGATGGTCTTATTTGCTGCTTCAACCGCCATTTGCTTGGGGACGGTAAGGAGATGACTTATGCTTGGTGATCTTGTATTCTACCAAAAGTGCGTCCATTTCCTTCTCAAAGTGAGAGCCGTTTTCGGAAATGATTTCATGAGGCACGCCGTATCGGCACATGATATTAATCTTTACAAATTCAGCCACTTTCTTGGCGTTGAGGGTCCGATAGGCTTGTGCTTCGACCCACTTGGTGAAGTAGTGGACGGCCACTAGGACGAATGACTGCCCATTGCTTCCGGCAGGATGGACTTTACCGATGATGTCTATCCCCCAACAAGAGAAAGGCCAAGGTGTGATCATGTTGTAAAGTTGCGAGGGTGGAGCATGTTGCAGATTAGCATGGAATTGGCACTTGGCACACCTTTTGACTTTCTCGATACAGTCTCGTTCCATAGTGCTCCAATAGTAACCAATGCGGAGTATCTTCGTGACTAGCATAAACCCATTCATGTGGGGACCACACTCTCCTTCGTAGACTTCACACATTATCTCTTGAGCTTCGGCCTCATTGGCGCATAAGAGATTGATCCCGTCGTGGTGCCTTTTGTAGACTCGGTCCCCAATTAGTACGTACCGAGAGGATAGCCTTTGTAGAGCCGCTTGAGACTTCTTATTGCTATTCTCGGGATAAGTGCCGTCTTTGAGAAAATTCATGATATCCGAATACCACGGAGAGTTTGTTTGAACCTCGTTGATCTCGATACTCATGCAGTACGTCGGACTGTTCCTTCGGGCAATTTTGAAAGGCTTCACCATTTTCCCTTTGGGCATTTCGACTAATGAAGCTATGATGGCCAGTGCATCGGCGAAGCGATTTTTATCCCTTGGCAGGTTGTTAAAAGTGATCTCTTGGAATTGTTCAACCAATTCTTCAAGGTGCTGACCATATTGTTGGAGGGTCGGGTCTTGGATTCGCCATTTACCCGATTGCTGATTGATAAGGAGCAAAGAGTCGCCGAATACTTCTAGTTCCGTGACGTTTCTTTCGAGAGATGCTTTGAGCCCTGCTATGCATGCTTCGTACTCGGCAATGTTGTTGGTAGCTTCGAATTCCAGACGGATGGCAATGGGAGTGTAGATGTCTTTTGTATCGACAAGCAATACCAAAATCGTGTATATTGGCGGCGCCATCGAAAAAAAGTTGCCACTTATTTTCCTCGGTTGCAGTACAAATTAAATGCTCGTCTGGGAACTATACGTCTTCCCCCTTCACTTCGTCACACGGGAATTCGGCAAGCTGGTCACTGAACACTTTCCCCCTGACGGATTTTAGTGTGATGTAAGTGATATCATAGCCGGCGAGCATGAAGTACCATTTGGCTATTCTTGTTGACATGAAAGTCTTCTCGAAGATGTAGCGGAGCGGGTCCACCTTTGCTACTAGCTTGATCGGAAAAGCTTCCATATAGTGTTTGAGCTTTTGAGTAACCCAAACCAATGTTGCACATGACTTCTCTAAGACAGAGTAGTTCTTTTCGCTTCCTTGGAATCGGCGACTGACAAAATAAATGGCATTCTCCTTTGTGGACTCTCGTTGCTCTTGTGCTAACATAGCCCCTAGGGCTTCATCATTGACAGTGAGATAGATCAAAAGAGGCTTCTCCTTGTGCGGCGGAACTAGAACAGGAGGGCACGTCAAGTAATCATTCACTTGGTCGAAGGCTTTTTGGCATGCGTCGGTCCATTCTAGAGCCACATTCTTCTTGAGTATCTTGAAGATTGGCTCGCACATGGAAGTGAGTTGGTGCACAAACTGACTGATGTATTGCAGTCTGCCCATGAAACCTTTGATCTCTTTCTGCGTCTTTGGAGGGGGCATATCAATGATTGCCTTGATTTTGGAGGGATCTACTTCAATTCCCCTTTCAGTGACCATATAACCAAGGACTTTGCCTCGGATAACCCCGAACGTGCACTTCGCAGGGTTGAGCCTCATCTTGTGTTGACGAAGCCTTTCGAAGAACTTGCGGAGATCGATTAAATGTTGACCATCGGTCCCTTTGGAGTGAATGATCATGTCGTCCACATAGACCTTGATTTCTTTGTGAATCATATCGTGGAACAAGTCTGTCACGGCTCTTTGGTAGGAAGCCCCAGCGTTTCTTAACCCAAATGGCATGACTGTGTAGCAAAAGGTACCCCACGGTGTTGTGAAGGCTATCTTATGTTGATCTTCCTCGGCCATGAGAATCTGATTGTACCCAGCGAACCCATCCACGAATGAGCGAACCTCGTAGGCAGCAGTGGAGTCGACCAGCATGTCGATGTTAGGGAGTGGAAAATCGTCTTTCGGGGAAGCTTTGTTCAAATCCCGGAAGTCCACACAAACTCGAACCTTGCCGTTTGCCTTTCTGACTGTCACGATGTTGGCTAACCATGTCGGATACTCGATAACCTTGATGAAACCCATACTGAGGAGCTTCTCGATCTCTTCTTTGACTTGCAGAGACCATTCTGGCTTGATCTTTCTGTGCTTTTGTTTTACCGGCTTGGCATCTTCTCTGATCGAAATTCTGTGCTCCGCTACCTTTCTGTCCAAACCTGGCATATCTTTGTATGACCATGCGAACACATCCAGATTAACAACATGCAATTCTTCGTCAGCCCCTGGACCATTTTCACCACGACTACGGACCTGTTGAGCAAGTTCATTTAAGTATGTTGTGTTTTCGTGGTCTATTTCTTCATAATTTGAATCGTTATTAACTTGTTCATTAAGTTCATTATTAGTTAATTCATCATTTATGATATTTGCAATCTCAGGGTACTCAGAAATATCAAATTTTTCTTTAGCAAAGAAAGGAAACACACGCTCGGCTATGGACTCCATATCCTCTTGGGTGAGGGTATTAGAGACACTCTCGGACTCGAAAGTAAGTGTGAGCAGCTCTTCCTTTGTTGCTGTGCGGGGTATGCAACCCATTTCTTGGACTAAGAATTCCTCGGATACCACGGGCCCTTTCGTAGAATACAAATTGTTGATCGGCTCGGAGCTTGGCGGGATCTCACTGATAGTCTCATTCATGATGACGGTGTCATGGATGGCGTTGACTTGGCATTCATTCATTATGGCAAGCTCTTCGAACATGGAGGCTAAATCTGTCGGTTCTTCCCCCACGATGATTTCTGTCTCGGACTCTATAGTCACCTTCCTTCCCCACCATTCACGGGGCGACATGGGAGTTGGTTCCCATTCGGATTTCTGGATCTCACAGTCGGAGAAGATTTCGAGACCGAGCTTTTTGACACCCTTATTGTTAACCCATGGCTCGGGAAAGATCATGTATGGAACATCTTCCCCTTGGCGGACAAAATTGCCATTCAACGTCTTGCGGTAAGGCCTTATATTAGGGACCTCATAACGACGGCCTTCTTTACGAGCTCGGGCCTTTTCATTCTTGATTGCTTTCTCTTGTTTCAAGTCTTCTCTGGAAGGCTTGTACCCCAAACCGAATGTGTTCTTGACAAATGGGACTTGCACAGGATGTAGGATTCCTTGTTGATATTTCCCTAGGTCTAAACCAGGGAAGTAGTCCATATTCCTCATCATGCGGAGGACTTTGTGATTGCTGGGGCTCCATGATCCGTTTCCCCCTTCTTTGTCAATGGCCTTGATTGAGACGCGGGAGAGAGTGGAGTCTGGTAAACCATGCTGAACTTGGTGGACGGGCTCACCTTTTCTGTGGATAGTGATGTTTTCGGCCATGACGGTCACTATTTCATCACCATTTCGGATCTTGACACATTGATGGAGAGTTGACGGGACGGGATTAGAACTGTGAATCCATGGTCGAACCAAAAGCAAGTTGAACGAGGCCGGGATCTCAAGCACTTGGAATGGAACGGACATGACCATGCTCCCAAACTCAATGTCTATTTCGATCATGCCCATGACTGTACGGGCGGTGCTGTCATAACCTCGGATTACTTGAGTAGAAGGCTTCAAATCGGAATCCTTAAGCCCCAGTATGCCCATGATTCTGCCAGGCATGAGGTTGAGTGCGGAACCACCGTCCACTAAGACTCTTGAGATGGGCCTCCCCCTTGCTCGTACCTTGAGGTAAATAGCCTCGTTGTGGTTGGAACCAAATGGTGGAAGGTCCATATCGGCAAAGGTGATGACGTTGCCAAAATGAATGTGTCCGATCATTGCCGTGAGGTCCTCGGGAGTAGTATCGGGAGAAATTGATGTATCATCGAGATTGCGGATGACAAGATCTCGGTGTTTCTTTGAGGATGCGATGAGGTCCCAAATAGAGATGTTGGCTTGAGTTTTCTTGAGTTGGACAAGTAGAGGATCTTCGGGAGTGTCGCGAGCTTGCGGCCTTTGAGAAGAGGAGCTTGGTGCGGAAATGGAAGGGTTGCTTGCTATGACTCGACCGGATCGAGTTAGCATGTTGACGTTCCCATCTTGCTTCTTTTTCCTATTATCTAGTACTTCCCTCATTACCTCATCGTAAGTCACAACATAACAAGAATTGTCAAGTTTATTCATAACATTGGGGCCCCCATTCACAATTGGGATTGAATGGGTGGTCCCCTCGAGTTCTCCTATCTCTATTACATTGACATGTTCGCTATTAGTCACTACAAATTCTTTCTTGTCTATGAGATCTTGAATGACATTGCGGAGAACGAAGCATTCCTCGGTGGTGTGGCCACTATATTGGTGGTAGCCCCAATATTTGTGGTGAGCATGATTGGGGTTGACCGTCTTGGGTTGGTACCCTTGTACGGGTGTGACTTGACCCTTTGCTTTGAGGACTTCGAAAGCTTCGGTTTGAGTCATGCCTTAGAGAGGCGTGTAGACACGGTCATTTCGAGACTTCTTCCATTGGGGTGGAGGAACCTTTTTGTAATTCCCCTTGTCGATAGTGACGGCGTTGACCGAGGCCTCTTTTGTGGAGTTGGAAGCGGTCTTGTAGCGGTAGCTAGGAGCACTTTTCTTGACTTCCTTGAGCAACTCGTCCATTCGGACCCCCGCCTCATACATTTAGGAGAAATCCGCATAGCAAGCCCCACTTAGGTGGGTGCGGAGATCAATTTTGAGACATTTGAGAAAGATGTCCATTTGCTCCTTGGTATTTGGCCTTTCCACAATCTCGGAGAGTTTATCATTCCATCTCCTTGTGAAGTCGATGAAGGACTCGTGGTCTCGTTGAGTAGTGTTCTCTAGCTCTTTCCTTGTGGGCCGGTGAGTGGTGTTGCCTTGGTATTGGTTCTTGAAGGCAAGCATGGCGGAGTCCCAATCAAGACGGACAGTGAGCGGGAGAGTAGCATACCAATCTTTTGCCGCCCCCTCGAGAGTGAGAGGAAAGCATTGAGCCATCACCTTGGGGGAGACCTTCTTCGGAACCATTGCCCAAATATAAGTCTCAATATGAGCCATAGGACAAGAGTTGCCCTTGAATTTGCTTATGTCGGGCATCTTGAACTTATCAGGAAGAGCAGCCATAGTACTCATAAGGATGGATGATTGATAAAGGCTTGTGTCGAAGCCTTTCCCCATGTTGAGCCTATTGAATTTTTGGTCTATGTAGGCCATGATAGAATCCACCATTTTAGGCTCATTGTTCTCGGAACTTGGCTCTCCCACTTTCTTGGTGCGGGTGTTGACATAAGGACTTTTGAACATACCTTCGGTCCATTCAGATTCGTCATCGTCATTTTTGCTCTTCCCCTTGGCAAGATTAGTGAGCTTTTCTTTCATTAGCTCCATCTCGGCATCGTGGGCCTCCTTTTGGCTGTCGAGGTGGGATTGCCAAATGTCGTCTTTGCTTTGTGCCTCCTTATTAAGAGTGGAGACTTACTCTTGGAGGAGTTGGACGATGGTTGCGAGTTGCTCGAGAGTCATGGTATTGTTGGTGTTGGAGCCGTCGGCCATTGTTGATGTAGGAGCTGTTGGAGTGATCTCTTCACGGACAAACCGATTTGCCGAATCCCGGTAGATTTTGTAAGTACCAATTGAACCTATATTGCAGAAGAGGACCTTGTCAGTCTTGAGTAACACTTGCGGTCCACGAAGAGGCTGAACACACAGTTGGGCACACGACTCAAACCACATAAGAAAAGACTCTTTTTTTTTTTTTATAAGTCGGAGGGAATGGATCCCTTTTGGGGTTTCTAAGAAAATAATGGAATCGTCACACTAGTATATAGACCATCTCGCGGTCCCATATACTCATCAGATTCCATCGCGTTTGTGAATCCTACATGTATCGGGATTAAACTAAATTAATGTAGTAAAGCATACATGAGGGGACGGATTTTTATTTTCGTCCAAAATAACCACTTTTGGGGACGGATTTTTATTGCGTCCGTTTCAACAAGTTGGCATGTATGATTTGAAGACATTAGTTTAGGGAAATCTCGGTACATGGAAACCGACTTGAGTCACGGAGTGTTAGACCCTAACTAGAATTGTGTGGCTTCTGCTCGGCTTGAATATGAGGCTCAAAGGTCACCCCGGCATGTAGTCATGAACTACGCCACGGGCTGAGGTTTACCGCTTCGAAAGAGCCAAGGTCGAGTGGAGCTTGAAACTTTCTAGGACGGGCCTCGACGGGTTTGGGGTTGGACTTGTGCGACTCGATAGTGAGCAATTCATAGGAATATGTGCATGTAGTGTGAGGTCTAACAGGTGACAATATATTTTTATATTTTTTTCAAACGAAATAAAAAAAAACAAATAAGCACATAATTACAACTTTCGAATCACCCGTGTGACCGATAAAATAGAACATAAAATTAAAACAGTCCGAAGTTCAGAATAACCACTGATGCAGGCAACTGTGCCCACACCCCCATCATACTGCTCTGTTCTGAGACCTGTTTCTGTTCTGGGAACCAACCCAGAAGCGTGCGCCTCTGAGTGTTGATACGGGACGCGCGCGCCTGGCGCGATGCTATTGGGAGGCGCGCGCTTCTGGGCACACCTGTTGGATTGTCAGATTTTGGACTCAGGGGATTGCCCTGGTCCTATGTGCATATTGTAACCCCTGCAGAAATGATTAGTGGAGAATAGCAGAAGAAGAAGATGAATAACATGAAGAAGCGGGCGATTCTGGTCCTTGATGCGGGATGCGTGCGCCTTAGGCTGAAGAGGCCAGAAGCGCGCGCCTCCCCCATCAGGAGTCAGAATGCCCAGAAAAGATGTAGATTTTGATCAGAATGCAAGTTTAACCCTCAAACGTCCCCAGCGGAGTCGCCACTGTAGATACCCCGGGGGAACCACGGCTTGGCTAGGGCGCGTGAATTATCCTAGGATGTCTAACTTGTTTTTAGAGTCGCCACCTATGTTTTGAGGAACATAAGAAAAACCTATTGATAATAGCCTAAGTTTGATTACGAAAATAGAAATTCTTTGTTTTGAGGTTCGGGGGTTAGGTTACGAGATGGGAAGTATAGAAACACCCATCTCGCCCAACTAAAGTTGGTCTTGCTTGATCAAAATCTACATGAATAATAAACGTTCTTCTTCTTCTTCTTTAAATCATAAAAAGGGGTTTTAAAATTGAGTTTGGAATGTAGGAGATAACTCTTTAACCGACCTTAATGAGATGAGGTGATCATTAGAGTCATGTCCCAAAATGATTTGGGTGATTTCACTTTGATAAAACAAAAAGAAAGAGAAAAGAGATGAAGTTAAGAAGAGGAAAGAAATAACTTTACCTATACTTCAAGAGACTTCAAACACTTCTTGATGAATTCTTTTAGAGAAATCCTTTGGAAATGCTTTGTAAGTGTGAAATTTTAGTGTCTTATTGAGAATGTAAGATTGAGAGCCCAAGGTCCTTGAAAATGGAGGTAAAGGGGGGTTTTTATAGGTGAAAGAGAGATGTTTTTGGTGCCAAAACTCAGTCACCAAGAAATCTTTCCCGGGCAAAATCCTGTAAATTGAGCAAGGGAGAGAATCCTGGACAGAAATCTGTAACCGACGCCCAGAGGCGCGCGCTTCCTGCTTTGGGGGCGGGAGGCGCGCGCGTCTGGATCCTCCTGTCGGAGGCGCGCGACTCAGAGAAGGCGATTTTGACAGAATGGACTAGAAAGTCAGCCCTGTTATTCAGTTTAGTCCCTGGACTTAACGAAGTCAGTCAGGAACTTAACGGAAGTGACAGAAACTAACGAGAAACACTTAAAATGGGGAGAAACACAAGATCAAATGTGCAATCGGGGTGAGCGGTCTAAGGCGGGGTGTCTACACTAAGATGGAGAAAAGAAGACTTGTGGAGACATTTGAAATTTGTCTTAGTTAATATCATCAAACGATTGCTTGAATGGACCATGTTTGTCATTAAGTCAGGATTATAGCAAGCAATTAGCCTTAACATGTATAAATGTTGTGATCAATTAAGATTAAGATTCGATCAATGGCAAGATCGGGAGGAGAATTGGTTTAGAAGGTAGAATTGGTCATTGTCTGGGAAATTGCTCATTGAAGGGACCAAGGACGAGAACTTGGTCATTTTGAGAGGACCACGACTTGATGGTTTTGTTTCATGCTGTGACCGAACCCGAAGGTTGCCTACGTTCCCCTCAGTTTGAGGAGCTCAGGTCGCCGTAGTTCGGCCATGGATCGTCTTTTGTTGAAGTCGGTGTCCTTTTGAAGGATGTTGTTGCTTTGCTGATGTAGATCGCTTCGCTTTGCGGTGAACTCCTCAGGATATTCTTTGAGGTGGACTTTTGCAGTGAACTTGGTGAGCTTTTGAGGCAGACTTCCTCTTCGCATGTATTCATTTCCTTTCCTTCTTTCCATTGTTCATTTCTTTTCTCTCTTATCATTTTTTTTTTTTTTTTAGAGAGAGAGAGAGAGGAGAAACATTATCCCCAACTTGCTATCTTGGACATTGGCTCATCTGCAGCCCCTTGGTGGAATGTCCGTTTCTTCTCACTTTGACTTTGAAGATCCGGGAAGTCCTTTGCTTGGTCGTGCACGCGCGATCACAGTTGAATCTTGGTGGTTGAACAACAACATCCTTGCCTTTTCATTGTCTCGGGATGTTTTTGTATCGGAAAGGTGTATCGGGTTGTGTATAGAGGAAGGCTTGCCATTAATGGTTTCTTCATGCCAATTGATCACAACATTTATTCACATCAAGATTAATTGTTTGCATTTAGCATTTTTCATTTGTGTTAGGTCCATTCATCCTTAATGAGTCATCATTGACTAGTTGTAGACACCCCGCCTTGGATCGCTCACCCCGATTGCACATTTGATCTTGTGTTTCTCCCGTTTTTAAGTGTTTCTCTTTAGTTTCTGTCACTTCCGTTAAGTTCCTGACTGACTTCGTTAAGTCCAGGGACTAAACTGAATAACAGGGCTGACTTTCTAGTCCATTATGTCAAAATCGCCTTCTCTTTGTCGCGCGCCTCCGACAGGAGGAGCCAGACACGCGCGCCTCCCGCCCCCAAAGCAGGAAGCGCGCGCCTCTGGGCGTCAGTTACAGATTTCTGGCCAGGATTCTCTCCCTTGCTCAATTTACAGGATTTTGCCCGGGAAGGATTTCTTGGTGACTGAGTTTTGGCACCAAAAACATCTCTCTTTCACCTATAAAAACCTCCCTTTACCTCCATTTTCAAGGACACAAAAACTAGGACCGAAAAACCTTGACCTTGACCTTGACCTTGGACTTTTGGCTCTCAATCTCATATTACAATAAACCAAATTTCCTACTTTCAAAGCATTTTCCAAAGGATTTCTCCAAGTAAATCAACAAGAAGTGTTTGAAGTCTCTTGAAGTTTAGGTAAAGCTATTTCTTTCCCCTTCTCAACTTCATCTCTTTTCTCTTTCTTTTTGTATTATCAAAGTGCAATCACCCAAATCATTTTGGGACATGACTCTAATGATCACCTCATCTCATTGAGGTCGAATAAAAGAGTTATCTCCTACATTCCAAACTCTATTTTAAACCCCTTTTTATGATTTAAAGAAGAAGAAGAAGAACGTTTATCATTCATGTAGATTTTGATCAAGCAAGACCAACTTTAGTTGGGCGAGATGGGTGTTTCCGTACTTCCCATCTCGTAATCTAACCCCCGAACCTCAAAACAAGGAATCTCTATTTTCGTAATCAAACTTAGGCTATTATCAATAGGTTTTTCTTATGTTCCTCAAAACATAGGTGGCGACTCTAAACAATCTAAAACAAGTTAGACATCCTAGGATAATTCACCGCTCTAGCCAAGTTGTGGTTTCCCGGGGTATCTACAGTGGCGACTCCGCTGGGGACGTTTTGAGGGTTAAACTTGCATTCTGATCAAAATCTACATCTTTTCTGGGCATTCTGATTCCTGATGGGGGAGGCGCGCGCTTCTGGCATCTTCAGCCTAAGGCGCGCGCATCCCGCATCAAGGACCAGAATCGCCCGCTTCTTCATGTTCTTCATTTTCTTCTTCTACTATTCTCCACTAATCATTTCTGCAGGGGTTACAATATACACATAGGACCAGGGCAATCCCCTGAGTCCAAAATCCGACAATCTGACAGGTGTGCCCAGAAGCGCACGCTTCCCAATAGCTTTGCGCCAGGCGCGCGCGTCTCGTATCAACACTCAGAGGGGCACGCTTCTGGGTTGGTTCCCAGAACAGAAACAGGTCTCAGAATAGAGCAGTATGATGGGGGTGTGGGCACAGTTGCCTACATCAGTGGTTATTCTGAACTTCGGACTGTTTTAATTTTGTGTTTTATTTTATCGGTCACACGGGTGATTCGAAAGTTGTAATTATGTGCTTATTTGTTTTTTTTTATTTCTTTTAAAAAATATATATATATAAAAAAATACTTTGTCACTTGTTAGACCTCATACTACATGCACATATTCCTATGAACTGCTCAATATCGAGTCGCACAAGTCCAACCCCAAACCCGTCGAGGCCCGTCCTAGAAAGTTTCAAGCTCCACCCGATCTTGACTCTTTCGAAGCGGTCAACCTCAGCCCGTGGCGTAGTTCAAGACTACATGCTGGGGTGACCATTGAGCCTCATATTCAAGCCGAGCAGAAGCCACACAATTCTAGTTAGGGTCTAACACTCCGTGACTCAAGTCGGTTTCCATGTACCGAGATTTCCCTAAACTAATGTCTTCAAATCATACATGCCAACTTGTTGAAACGGACGCAATGAAAATCCGTCCCCAAAAGTGGTTATTTTGGACGAAAATAAAAATCCGTCCCCGCATGTATGCTTTACTACATTAATTTAGTTTAATCCCGATACATGTAGGATTCACAAACGCAATGGAATCCGATGAGTATATGGGACCGCGAGATGGTCTATATACTAGTGTGACGATTCCATTATTTTCTTAGAAACCCCAAAAGGGATCCATTCCCTCCGACTTATAAAAAAAAAAAAAAGAGTCTTTTCTTATGTGGTTCGAGTCGTGTGCCCAAATGTGTGTTCTAAGCCTCTTCGTGGACCGCAAGTGTTACTCAAGACTGACAAGGGCCTGTTCTGCAATATAGGTTCAATTGGTACTTACAGAGTCTACCAGGATTCGGCAAATCGGTTAGTCCATGAAGAGATCACTCCAACAGCTCCTACGTCAACAATGGCCGGCGGCACCAACACCAACAATACCATGACTCTTGAGCAACTCGCAACCATGGTCCAACTCCTCCAAGTGCAAGTTTCCACCCTTAATAAGGAGGCGCAAAGCAAAGACGACATTTGGCAATCCCACCTCGACAGCCAAAGGGAGGCCCACGAGGCCGAGTGGAACTAATGAAAGAAAAGCTCACTAATCTTGCCAAGGGGAAGTGTAAAAATGACGATGATGAATCCGAATGGACCGAAGGTTTGTTCAAAAGCCCTTATGTCAACACCCGCACAAGAAAGTGGGAGGCCAAGTTCCGAGAACAATGAGCCCAAAATGGTGGATTCTATCATGGCCTACATCGACTAAAAATTCAATGGGATCAACACGGGGAAAGGCTCCGACACAAGCCTTTATCAATCATCCATCCTCATGAGTACTATGGCAGCTCTTCCTGATAAGTTCAAGATGCCCGACATAAGCAAATTCAAGGGCAACTCTTGTCCTATGGCTCATATTGAGACTTATATTTGGGCAATGGTTCCGAAGAAGGTCTCCCCCAAGGTGATGGCTCAATGCTTTCCTCTCACTCTCGAGGGGGCGGCAAAAGATTGGTATGCTACTCTCCCGCTCACTGTCCGTCTTGATTGGGACTCCGCCATGCTTGCCTTCAAGAACCAATACCAAGGCAACACCACTCACCGGCCCACAAGGAAAGAGCTAGAGAACACTACTCAACGAGACTACGAGTCCTTCATCGACTTCACAAGGAGATGGAATGATAAACTCTCCGAGATTGTGGAAAGGCCAAATACAAGGAGCAAATGGATATCTTTCTCGAATGTCTCAAAACTGATCTCCGCACCCACCTAAGTGGGGCTTGCAATGCGGATTTCTCCCAAATGTATGAGGCAGGGGTCCGAATGGACGAGTTGCTCAAGGAAATCAAGAAAAGTGCTCCTAGCTACCGCTACAAGGCCGCTTCCAACTCCACAAAAGAGGCCTCGGTCAACGCCGTCACTATCGATAAGGGGAATTACAAAAAGGTTCCTCCACCCCAAGGGAAGAAGTCTCTAAATGACCGTGTCTACACGCCTCTCCAAGGCATGACTCAAACCGAAGTTTTCGAAGTCCTCAAAGCAAAGGGTAAAGTCACACCCGTACAAGGGTACCAACCCAAGACGGTCTACCCCAATCATGCTCACCACAAATATTGTGGCTACCACCAATATAGTGGCCACACCACCGAGGAATGCTTCGTTCTCCGCAATGTCATTCAAGATCTCATAGACAAGAAAGAATTTGTAGTGACTAATGGCGAACATGTCAATGTAATAGAGATAGGAGAACTCGAGGGGACCACCCATTCAATCCCCATTGTGAATGGGGGCCCCAATGTTATGAATAAACTTGACAATTCTTGTTATGTTATAACTTACGATGAGATAATGAGGGAAGTACTAGAGAATAGGAAAAAGAAGCAAGATGGGAACATCAACATGCTGACTCGATCCGCAATCTCGATGATACATCAATTCCTCCCGATACTACTCCCGAGGACCTCACGGCAATGATCGGTCACATTCATTTGGCAACGTCATCACCTTTGCCGATATGGACCTTCCACCATTTGGTTCCGACCACAACGAGGCTATTTACCTCAAGGTTCGAGCAAGGGGGAGGCCCATCTCAAGAGTCTTAGTGGACGGTGGTTCCGCACTCAACCTCATGCCTAGCAGAATCATGGGCATACTGGGACTTAAGGATTCCGATTTGAAGCCTTCTACTCAAGTAATCTGAGGTTATGACAGCACCGCCCGTACAGTCATGGGCATGATCGAAATAGACATTGAGTTTGGGAGCATGGTCATGTCCGTTCCATTCCAAGTGCTTGACATCCCGGCCTCGTTCAACTTGCTTTTGGGTCGGACCATGGATCCACAGTTCTAATGCCGTCCCGTCAACTCTCCACCAATGTGTCAAGATCCGAAATGGTGATGAAATAGTGACCGCCATGGCCGAAAATGTCACTATCCACAGAAAAGGTGAGCCCGTCTACCAAGTTCAGCATGGTTTACCAGACTCCACTCTCTCCGGCGTCTCAATCAACGCCATTGACAAAGAAAGGGGAAACGGATCATGGACCCCCAACAATCACAAAGTCCTCCGCATGATGAGGAATATGGCTACTTCCTGGTTTAGGCCTAGGGAAATATCAACAAGGAATCCTACATCCTGTGCAAGTCCCATTTGTCAAGAACACATTCGGTTTGGGGTACAAGCCTTCCAGAGAAGACTTGAAACAAGAGCAAGCGATCAAAATGAAAAGGCCCGAGCTCGTAAAGAAGGCCGTCGTTATGAGGTCCCTAATCTAAGGCCTTACTGCAAGACGTTGAATGGCTATTTTGTCCGCCAAGGGGAAGACGTTCCATACATGATCTTTCCCGAGCATGGGTTAACAATAGGGGTGTCAAAAGCCCGGTCTCGAAATCTTCTCCGATTGTGAGACCCAGAAATCCGAAAGGGAACCAACTCCCATGTCGCCCCGTGAATGGTGGGAAGGAAGGTGACTATAGAGTCCGAGACAGAAAATCATCGTGGGGAAGAACTGACAGATTTAGCCTCCATGTCGAAGAGCTTGCCATAATGAATGAATGCCAACTCAACGCCATCCATGACACCGTCATCATGAATGAGACTATCAGTGAGATCCGCCAAGCTCCGAGCCCGTCAACAATTGGTATTCTACGAAAGGGCCCGTGGTATCGAGGGAATTCTTAGTCCAAGAAATGGGTTGCATACCCCGCACAACACAAAGGAAGAACGGCTCACACGTACTTTCAAGTCGAGAGTGTCTCTAATACCCTCACCCAAGAGGATATGGAGGCCATAGCGAGCGTGTGTTTCCTTTCTTTGCTAATGAAAAATTTGATATTTCTGAGTACCCTGAGATTGCAAACATCATAAATGATGAATTAACTAATAATGAACTTAATGAACAAGTTAATAACGATTCAAATTATGATGAAATAGACCACGAAAACACAACATACTTAAATGGACTTGCTCAACAGGTCCGTAGTCGTGGTGAAAATGGTCCAGGGGCTGACGAAGAATTGCATGTTGTTAATCTGGGTACCGACGAAGAGCCAAGGGAAACTAAGATCGAAAGCTTCTTCAAGGGGGATGGCAGGACAGATTGACTGCACTCCTACGGGAGTTGTGGATGTGTTTGCATGGTCATACAAAGACATGCCGGGTTTGGACAGAAAGGTAGCGGAGCACAGAATTCCGATCAGAGAAGATGCCAAGCTGGTAAAACAGAAGCTCAGAACGATCAAGCCAGAATGGTCTCTGCAAGTCAAAGAAGAGATCGAGAAGCTCCTCAGTGTGGGTTTCATCAAGGTTATTTAGTATCCGACTTGGATAGCCAATATTGTGACAGTCAGAAAGGCAAACGGCAAGGTCGAGTTTGTGTGGGACTTCCGGGATTTGACAAAGCTTCCCCGAAAAGACGATTTTCCACTCCCAATATCGGCATGCTGGTCGAACTCCACTGCTGCCAACGAGGTTCGCTCATTCGTGGATGGGTTCGCTGGGTACAATCAGATTCTCATGGCCGAGGAAGATCAACATAAGACAGCTTTCACAACACCGTGGGTACCTTTTGCTACACAGTCATGCCATTTGGGTAAGAAACGCTGGGGCTTCCTACCAAAGATCCGTGACAGACTTGTTCCAGATATCATTCACAAAGAAAAGAGGTCTATGTGGACGACATGATCATTCACTCCAAAGGGACCGATGTTCAACATTTAATCAATCTCTCCGCAATGTCTTCGAAAGGCTTCGTCAACACAAGATGAGGCTCAACCCTGCAAAGTGAACGTTCGGGGTTATCCGAGGCAAATTCCTTGGTTATATGGTCACTGAAAGGGGAATGAAGTAGATCCTCCAAAATCAAGGCAATCATTGACATGCCTCCTCCAAAGACGCAGAAAGAGATCAAAGGTTTCATGGGCAGACTGCAATACATCAGAAGGTTTGTGCACCAACTCACTTCCATGTGCAAAGCCAATCTTCAAGCTACTCAAGAAGAATGTGGCTTTAGAATGGACCGATGCGTGCCAAGAAGCCTTCGACCAAGTGAAGCATTACTTGACGTGCCCTCTGTTCTAGTTCCGCCGCACAAGGAGAAGCCTCTTTTGCTCTATCTCACCGTCAATGATGAAGCCTAGGGGCTATGTTAGCACAAGAGCAACGAGAGTCCACAAAGGAGAATTCCATTTATTTTGTCAGTCGCCGATTCCAAGGAGGCGAAAAGAACTACTCTGTCTTAAAGAAGTCATGTGCAGCATTGGTTTGGGTTACTCAAAAGCTCAAACACTATATGGAAGCTTTTCTGATCAATCTAGTAGCAAAGGTGGACCCGCTCCGCACATCTTCGAGAAGCTTTTATGTCAACAAGAATAGCCAAATGATACTTCATGCTCGCCGGCTATGATATCACTTACGTCACACTAAAATCCGTCAGGGGGAAAGTGTTCAGTGACCAGCTTGCGAATTCCCGTGTGACGAAGTGAAGGGGGAAGACGTACACTTCCCCGACGAGCATTTAATTTGTACTGCAACCGAGGAAAATAAGTGGCAACTTATTTCGATGGCGCCGCCAATAAACACAGTTGGTATAGGAGTATTGCTTGTCGATCCAAAAGACATCTACACTCCCATGCCGTCCGTCTTGGAATTCGAAGCTACCAACAACATTACCGAGTACGAAGCATGCATAGCAGGACTCGAAGCAGCTCTCGAGAGAAACGTCACGGAACTGGAAGTATTCGGTGACTCTTTGCTCCTTATCAATCAGCAATCGGGTA